>OW964559.2:22229900-22829900 GCA_943138885.2 Tholera decimalis
ACTAACACACTATCCATAAAAATTAAAAAAAACATACAGATGAATTGAGAACCTTATTCTTTTTGAAGTCGGTTAAAAAGTACAGGTACATCGGTAATAGGTTCTATTGAAGAAATTCTGTATAACCTATTACCGACCCAATGAAATGAATATAATTCGCACCCTCAGTAATATAATGAATCAAATCAAAATTTTTGCAAACTGAGGTTTTAAATGCTAAGGGCTCAAAATGAAATTCGGTACCGGTTAACTAATCAGTTAACTAACCGGTTAAATAACTTACCGGTTGGCTAACTTAAATAATAAGCATGTTATATGAAAAAATATCTCTAATGTAGGAATCCAGAATCTTGAAACGCGATTAGTCAACAATCTACTTTTTTGAGTTGTGCCCTTATATTACTAAGGGTGCGATATATTGAGTAAATGTATTGTTTTTTAGAATATTTGTATGATTATACAGGTGCCAGTAGCTATGCTAATTTTATTTTAATGGTATTTTAACTATAAAAATACAATATTAGAGAATTGTACATCCTACATTCATCAAAACATTTACATAAGAATAAAGTTGATTTTCAACCGACGACAAAAAGAGGAGGTTATCAATTCGACGCGTATATTTTTTTTTTTTTTTTTTTTTTTTTAATGTATGATCATCGATTACTCGAAGACGGCTGAACCGATTTGGAAAATTCTTTTTTTGATTGAAAGGGTATACTTCGATATTAGTCCCATTTTCATAAACGTCAGGATCTGATGATGGGATCCTGGAGAAATCGAGGGAACTCTTCAAATATTATAGGCACACCTATGTCGTTTTGGGTATTTATTATAGTAACTTGTGCAGTTGCTCTCAAAAAGTACCATTTGAGGAAGTGGAACTGATGATGAAGACCACAGATGGCCGCCGAAACTACTCAATAATAAGTATTGAGTGGATTGCGATTCGATTACTTGAATATGGATGTTACGCACTTTATGCTCGTCACAATGCATATGGTGATGTAGAGCTGATGGTGAAGTACCAGGAGAACTCCTCAACAATTAACGGCCCAGCATTGGGAAAAGCAATATTTTGTAAAAGGTTATAAGTAGTTGATAATTAGGCTCTTGTAACTAGGTAAATTAAAAATTGACCAACTAAAAAGAGTGAAATAAAAACTTTTTACCAAAAAATTAAACCGACTCCCAAAAAACACTGCAAAGTGAAAAATAACTTTAATTTCGGAAGTCGGTGCCAAAAACGAAAATACAAAACTAAAGACACCGACTACCGAAATTAAAGTTATTTTTCACTTTGCAGTGTTTTTTGGGAGTCGGTTTAATTTTTTGGTAAAAAGTTTTTATCACAGTATCAATACTCTTATATGGCGCTCATGTATGGCGCTAATAGGTCAAAATACAACTTGACACACTAACTAATCAAATTAGTATAGCAGACTACTTATTAATTGATGCATTATAACATAAAAAGTAGAAATTAAAATATTCGTCAAAAACCTAACAACGACCTAGGTCGGTAATAGGAATAAAATTGAGATTATTGTTCCTATCACCGCCACATTTTAATATTGAATTTGAAGCAAAATAAAGCAGTATCTCATTAAAATCAGTTATTATTTGTGTTTATGAAAGTATTAAGAAGGTATCAAAATAATTAAAAGGTTCATTAGATTACTTTACAATTATATATTATGCTAAAAAAGAAATAGTTGTACTTACGTAATCGGGAGCGGGACACTACTAAATATGCGCTATATCCGGAGTCCGACGACAAACTGTGCAATTATTATTTAAATCGTTGGTTTACGCGCAAAAGCAAGTGATGAATATTTGCATTACAAATACATCTATATCTTCTCTAAAGCAACGACTTGTCTAACTTTAATGCAACTCTTTAAAATGATAGTTTTATGAAACGGACGGTAATGGGTGCCGATTTTGAGGGGTCGTTATTAGGCGCCTTTACATTATATTTATGTTCATGATAGATTGGAAAGAACAGGATTAAAAAGAACAGAACAAATGACATTAAATCCAATAAAATTAAATCTACTCAAAACCAGGATTCGCATCCCAAACACACTGAACTAACTACTATGCGACAGGCAGTTGAGCGCCTAGGGCGATGTACCAGTAGCGTTGAAAATTAAATATATGAAAAATTATTGTTTATAACATCGTGTAGTTTTAAAAATATTACCATCAGATAATGTTCGTGTTATTGTTAAAGTGAAACAGAAAAGCAAATGAACATGTACGGTTTTTCTATACATTATGAATATAAACAAACTGTCTTAGTCTATACTTAATTTAAAAAAAACTGTGATCTCTCAAGTTATATATACGATACGAAAATACAAACCGTGTTTTTTATTTTCTTATTATCCCGGAATTTTTACGGGATCGGGAATTATGTACATAAAACCTCCTTTTTTTAGTTTTACTATAATAAAAATCATTTAAAGACATCAATGTCCTTAATTGTTTCTATGTTTCTTTTATATAGTGTTGGTTGAACAATTAATACGACATACCTGTACCCTGTTCCTTCAACTGCCCTTAGGTTACGTGGCCACGGTATCTCGCTAGAACATTCTCGCAACCCTGACACACAATGGCTCTGTCAGTCCCTGTTAATGCTGCTGACTGCTCTTTGAGGCAAAAACAGTATGCAGATTGTCAGATTCGACCCCGTGTCTCGGTGATCGTTCCGATCAGGTGAGCTGTTGTACCGCTAAGCCAACTGGTCATTACATATACTACATACCACTACATATACTATATACTCATACCTGGCAAACAGAGAGTATGTTGCTGGCAAAAGATTGGTAAAACACATCTCCACTCTAACCAGCTTCGCTACGTAATTGAGGAAATACAATAGTATTTCCCCAATTACATAGTGATCTGATTGGAGAAATACAATAGCATTTCCTACGCTACTTTTTTAATAATCAGTTTCGCTTAATGAAGCGTAAAAATGTAGTATTTGCTATTGTTGTTTCTATTTGCTCAATCACTCTAAATTCCGACCGCATAATGCCTGAGGATGGTGACTATAATGCCCCTGGCTCGACATGTTTAACACAAAAAATATACTTTAATTAATTACAGCTAATAATAGTTTTTCGGATCTCTATATGCCACAAATTAAAGATCTTCCAAAAGACGTGTCACTTTAAAAATTACCTGCATTGCGGCGAAATATTGCCCGGTAACAAATAAATCTGTTCTACTTTGTATTACGGTACTTTGAAAATTTTGAGGAGCTCGTGGCTAAATAATAATAGCTGCACGAGTTGATATCCAACATATAAATATATCGAGACTCCTCCGTTCATTAGAAAACACGTTAAGTTGTTGGTCCCGGCTATCATTCTTTTCTAATTTTACTTCACACGTTCATATTGCACCTCCCACACTATCTCTTCACCAATCATGGTTGACTGGTAGAGAATGCCTACGGCATTAAGTCCGCCTTTGTACCTATGTGCATAAAGTGTAAATGAATAAATAAATCATTTGTACATCTTTAACAATCGTTACGGGTAGCCAAAAAATCTGACACCACTCATGCCAAGGTGAATTGTCTTAACCAGCTAATGACTAATAGAGATCAAATAAATTATCGCTCCATGTATAACACTAATATTCAGCTGTTAGCGACCCCAACATTGTTGCGAAATGGCTAAGCAGATATTTCTGTTTTTTTTTTAAACATAAGTTTTATCCAATTACTTATTTACCAGCAGATTTTAGCGTCATCCGCGTATCTCGTTCTAGTAGTACCAAAATAAACACAATCTACTTACCATTGCATTCATCAAGCCACGTAGTTTCACATACCGAAATAGTCTACGCAGCCACATCCATAGGCACACGTCAAGAATATTACAGTTATACGATGGCTTTACGTTCTGTCTTGACCATAATCAGTCCCACTGTAATGCGTGGAATGGAACGTTGGGCTCAATTCGACTGTGACAAGGATATTCCATAGAGAGCTAGGTATAGTACAGTCTGTCAGTTGGATAAGGGCTTAATGTGAGTATGGTGAATGCAGATTGGTAATGTATTCTACAGTCAATATATCAAAGCGATACGACGATGTCGGGATGTTTATAATGATAATAATTATATGGTCCGTGCGACGTGTTACCATCTTAATATAACGGGATTTTTCCGAGTCTCCTGGCTGTCATTTGTTCATCTTAGACAGTGGTTATAAGAATAGTCAGACACCAGCATTGCCAAAGGGTGTTTATATTTAGTGTTCCCAAATAATTTATTTGATAAACATGATACACATAATATGTGTATCATGTTGTTGTCCTATGTTTCCAGAAAATTATTTATAATAATTAATTTCGATAATGTTTAACTATATGTTTATCTATAAGGTGTCACTGTATAGTGATGCAATTACTTAAAAGTAAACATCACATGAATAGACAATAATTTTATAGTTGCATGTACCTAATTATGAAAAGTTTGTATATGAATTGCATGTTAATTTGTATAAAGAACATTATAAATTATTATTAGTATGAAAAAACAATACGAAAATAGTAAATTGTCCTTTGCCATGGCAGATACAATAAAAACTAGCCATACTAATATTATGTCTTAGATCATATTATAATCTCTAGATGGAGCATCAAAAGCGCGCAAACGTGTCAAAAAATATCAGCCAACAATTGGCTTATAAGTTCTTACCCGCCGATTAGTGCCGATCGTGTCGCTTTGGTGTTACTACGTATTACGCGCGCTAAGTAATAAACAAATAACAGCGATAAAATGACGGTATGTGCTATTAAACTATGCCGAAATTATAAAGGCAGGGTAAAAAATATTAAACACTTCACCTATCATCGGTAAGTAACCAAAAATCGATATATTTATTTTTTGTTTTTATGAACACCATATTACGCCATATTTTATCAGTGTTTCCAGTTTCTTTTTTTCATTCTCCCAACTTAACGTCATTTTTTATGGGTATATTAGTTAGTTTATGGTTACGTTTATATTATTTAGTTGGTGTACTTTTATTAATCGATTTAAAAAAGGTGGAGTTTTTCAATTCGTCTGTACTTTTTAAAAATAATATAATGTTTTCGTATATTTTTTGTTTGTTTAAGAGCCCATTTTAATCATTATTTTTGCTTTGTAGGTGGCGTTAGTTATTTTGCAGTAGAAATGGCTCATGTTTGCGGTGTCCTACATCAAGGGAATTTATTGAGGCTGGTAGTGGAAAAGTATTTTGCGATAAGATACTACCACAAATTAAAATTAGACAATGTGAATACTAATGTGAATAATAACCTACGTTACTAATAGGTATAAAATTACTTCTAAGCGAAAACTTTTCAAAAAACAAATATGTAGGTACAAAGTGATGGTCACTGACCTTGGTTTTGTTTTATTTTACACTAACGATCACCTATGTCCTTGTTAAACGTGTTTATTTATACTTAAAATTCATTCCTAATATCTGTGATCTTTTATTTCAAATTTCCAAATACAAACTGCCTAAAAAGTTAAAAATTGTAATACTTATTTAATTTAGTTGATTTAATACAACATTCACACACACAACTAGGGTTGCCACCTTTTTTGTTTGCAGTTAAAGTACATTGGTTAAAATAGGTAAGAAAAAAAAAGTACATAGCATCAAAATTAAGTACAATTTATTTTCAAAGTCGCTTTCCACTGTCTGTCCTTATGTATGCTTAGATCTTTAAAACTACGCAACGGATTTTGATGCGGTTTCCTTTAATCGATAGATTGATTCAAAAGAAAGGTTTATATGTATAATACATGCATAATATAGTAGAGAAACTTTAGAGGTTTCTAATGTGATGTCTTAATAAACAATTTTTTTGCGCTTACACTGCAAACGCTGGCTGAACCGTACGAGATAGATCAAAATAATGTACCACAGTACTGTACACCTTAAAAAGTTCTACAAAAAATTCCGCGATGGCATATGCTTATCTGTTACGGATAATATACTAAAAGCCTTTTAAGTTTTGTCGTTTGAAGAAAAAAAACACTACTAGAAACTTCTAGTTATTTTATTGTTTTTCAAAGTATTCACCATATAGCTTAATACACTTTTCCACTCGCTCAATTATTATAACATTTATTCCACTCTAAAGTGGGGGTGTTCAAAATGACTGACTTTAAAGCGTCAACTGCTACTTCACGGGACTGGAATCTTTGACCACGAAGACTTCTTAATTTTAGGAAATGTAAAGAAATCGTTAGGGCTTAGGTCAGGACTGTATGGAGGATGGTTAAGAATTTCTACTTTTTCCTGCTTCAAATACTGAATCGTTTGACGAGCGCTGTGTGAGCTTGCGTTGTTGCGCAGGATGATGCGTCGCTTTGAGTTAGATTTTCGAAGTTTGGCGAAGACTTGTGGTAAACAAACTGTGGTATACCACTCTGCGTTAACCGTTCTACGATCATCAATTGCAATAGTCGCAACATGGCCGGTGTTTCCAACGAACGTGGCCACCATCTTCTTTGAAGTGCTTCGAGAACGAACAACTTTAGTCGGCTTTGGCTCGTCTTGAGTGACCCAGATTGTAGATTGTTGTTTGGAATCAGGATCTTAGATTCCAAACAACAATCTACAATCTGATCTAAGATTCGTCACCACTGATGATGTCGTAGACGTGATTTGACTCTCCTCAGTTGAACCTTTGCAGATTTTTCTTACACCATCTGACGCGGGTCGCCTTGTGATCGTTGGAAAGCAGATGCCGTATCTAACGGTAAACTAGCTTTCTCACACCAAGCACTTCATGCAAGATCTTCTGAATGGTTGTCCCTGAGATGCCTAACAGAGCCTCTATCTCTCGATATGTCACATGATGATCTTCGAGAATTAGTTGTCTCACAGCAATGATGTTATCTTCAGTGAAGGCGAATCCATATCACAAGCTCTGCTTAGTTTGGGAATAGATGGCGTTACGTGAAAAAAAAAAAAAAAAGTTGTGGAATATTATTATTATTATTATTTGTCACTAACACTAGTATATCCACGCTGGAATTCTAAATATCAGCGTTCGACAGTCCGCAGACATGGGGCTTCATCACTGAACACAGATGTTAGCTCTTCAAAACACTGAAGCCGTGTCAGGCCTGTTCTGAAGTTGTAGAAAATTATTGCACGAACATTTTTCTTAGAAAGATTCATTTTCGTACGTAACCTGAAAGATTCCAATCGACGCTGTGACTAAACAATAGCATTAATCCTAATACTTTCAACTGTTTTGAGATTCAAAATTTAAACACATTCGAATATAGAACAGTTCCAAATTCAAAATTGCCGGGAAATATGGAAACGACAGAACTTAAAAGGCATGCCTCGTATATATCCATTTTAATACTTAAAAAAATGGGCAATTATAAAGCAGTAATTGGAAAGCTATTTACATAAATACTGTATTAATCCTTATCATTTTATATACGTTAGTTGGCATGAACATTTCATGAAAATTAATTCTTCCCTTTACCTCATGCAGATTAAATGAATGCCTTAGGAGATATAGCAAAATTAAAATAATGCACAACGAAATTAATTTCGTGTCGCCGTGATTTGACCGGGCGGGGCGCCTCACTTCCGAGCCGGGGGAGTCCCGAAAGTTTATGTAGTATATCAATGTATGGTGTAATTGTGTATCTTATATATGCCTACAGAAAAGTCTACGATGGCATATGTCTATATGTTAAAGATAACATCCTACCTATGTCCATTTTAATACTTAAAAAAATTGGCCATTATTAAGCGGTAATATAAAAGGTATTTACACTAATATCGTATTAATCCTAATCCTCTAAATTAATATTATGTATAACGAGGAAAGGTGATTGATTTTTTGTTTGTTACGATTTAACTCAAAAACTACTCAACCAATTTTACCAAAAGCTACATCTCTTCGGAGTAACATAGGCTATTTTATGTTTTCCGTAAAGAACCCATGCGAAGTCAGGGCGGATTGTTTACTAAAATTTAATTGCCGAATGTATATGTACGTAAGCGCATTAGTTCAGAACAGCTGCATTTATTTGTCAATTTTTTGTGTTCGTAATTGTCTGGATAGGGTTTAGAGAGAAAACTGTATGATACTGAAAGGTAAAAATTGCACCCGGCCGAAGCCAGGGTGGGCAGCTAATCATGTTTAAAAACATATTTATTATTACTTTTTACCATTTGTATCAAATTAGTATCTCTACTAAACAATTGTACATCATCTTTACAGTCTATATTTAAATTAAAGTAAATAAGTAATTCATTTTTTATCAAATTCAGAGACGCTTTGTTTATTACGACTAAACTTTTCAAAATCCCAAATAAATCAAATCATGCGAAATAAAGTATTTTCGTGTACTTTATTGTTCTCATAAAGTATAGAGTACAATTACCTGAAATAACGTACAATACTTTATTATAAAGTACGGGTGGCAACCCTACACACAACTCTAATTAAATTAAAATAGTGTTTTTTTTTATTTATTTAAGTAACTACTTAATAAAAAGCACTACTAAAACTGAATAATACTACGTACATACACCTCAAACTTATTGAATTAGTCTATTTTCTTAGTAGCTGGTATCATTATTCACGCACACAGAGACATAGACGCATGGTATAAACCACCGCCTGCACGCACACATTGCTTGAAATTGTTGGCTCGTTTTCTTTGTTTGATGTTTTGTTTTATTTATTTTTTATTATGTGTAAGTCTGATAATTTCTTTATTTTTCTTTCACGTAAAAACGGAGCAACGGATCGATGTGATTTGTCACAGGCTGTAAAGTGAAACGGGCTACATTTTTTCGGCTGAAAACATACTAGGTATTGATGCGAGCAGATGTGAAATGTAAAATTTTGTAATAAACGTTAAAAACAAAAATGATAAGTTTAATACTAACATATCAGAAGCTTATTTACCTGAATTTAATGGATATTACTCATTTACATTATTTAATTATTTGGTTAATTATAGTTTATTTATTTTTATTATAATATAATATTTATTTTACAATATTTTTGACTTGACAACGTCTTATAATTCGATGAAGCTGGCTGCACGCACGAAAATATATGACTCATGCGGCGTTACCTCGCTCTGAGGCGTTCCATCGCTCTGAGGCGTTCCAAAGCAAATCAAATTGGATCTACAAGTTGACATTTATGTATGACTCAACGAGTCAAGTACTAGGCTATCATAAAACGGTAAGAGATGACGTCACTGTGTTGGGATTCTTTGACATTTATGTATGACTCAACGAGTCAAGTACTAGGCTATCATAAAACGCAAAGAGATGACGTCACTGCGTAGGGATTCTTCCATTGTCATGAGAAGTGCAGTAATAGTGATGTAAAATTAAAATTTTCTTTTGAAAAATGCAACTGTCCATAAGTATTTTCTTATGACGTTGTCACGTTCAACTATCGTCAGTAAACCGACTTTACAGACAACCGATTTTTTTTTATTAGAATTGATGTAGTGACGAACTTTGCGTAGTGACAATAATGATTCGTAATCGTAACTGACTTTGCCTTTTTTAGAACAAAGATCTTTATACCTAAACCGAATTAGGAACCAAGGCGCCGTCAAGTGCTCATGATTAATTTTTTTAATATGGCTATTAATAATTGAATTGATGTATCTATCTACCTTTTTAATTGTGCGCATGTCCATTGTTCGATAAGTAAACACCAATAATAATTAATATTTCAGAGTTTGCTCGCCATCTATATTTGCATAACAATCTATTACATACATTCGCAACATAGTACATAACGAAATACTATGGAGTCGCGCCTCTGTAGAACCAGATTGTATGGAGATTCTAAGATAATTGCTTGAATATTTCGATTTATAAAAAAAAACGCTTCGTAAAGCGGCCATTGTGTTTCTGTAACTATGACGTATGTTAAAAGTAGTTTTTTAATTATTAGCTTTTTATTCCCAAAAACTTCCTCAAAATCTTCATCCCCTATTAATAAGAAGTACCAACTACTCGCATCTTATATCATTTATATTTCTTTAGATAGATAGATAGATATATTCTTTATTGTACACCATAACAGTAAAAACAAAATTATGGACTTGAAAATTAAAAAGGGTGATACAATGGGCGGTCTTATCGCTAAAAGCGATCTTTTACAGACAACCTTTGGATGGATTTGACACAGAAGAAGAAAATAAATACGCGGGTAGTCCACGGTGTACTAATTATCTATATAAAATACAAAACAATAAATAACGTTCTCAAAAACATATATATACATACAAATATTTAAAAAAGGAAAGAAACAAAGACATACATAATAACAACAATTTAAGGAGAGAGATAAAGATCTTTTACTAAGTTTTTGAAAGAAGATAGTGTTTGTGCTTGTCTTACTGACACGGGTAGAGCATTCCACAGCCGTACAGCTTGAGCTGCGAACGACTTACCATAGAAATTGGTGGCGTGACTCGGTACCGCAAGCCTTAAGTTTTCTGATGACCTCAGAGATTTTGCATGTGTCATGAAGGAACTTAAATCGTTCTTTAAGATAAGTGGGGGTTTTAGGATTAAACAGCACACTGTAAAGCAGAGACAAAATGTGTAAGTTCCGGCGAAGACGTATTGGAAGCCACTTGAGTTTCGTACGAAATTCGGATACGTGATCATATTTGCGCAAGCCAAATGAAATGATCTACAGAGATGGATGTATTTGGATTACCCTTACATGGTAGACATCCCACCTGTACCGCATAAAACATTTTGGGAATCCTTTCATTTTGCATACAATTAAAGGAGTGAAATTGCCAGCCAGCGTCTGTATTTCCTGATAGCTATAGCTTGGGATTCTTTAAATCAAGAGGTTACTTCTAGGTGAGCGTGCTTCATCTTCGACCACATCGTCGCTTATCAGCAAGTAAGATACTGGTCAAACGCGAACCTATTAACAATAAAAAATATTGAATATAGAATCGCACATACGCTTTTACTTTTTTAGTTTGACTTTTTATTCCGGAAAAATGTGCATACATAACCACACTTTACTAACATAGTTTTAAGGTATAGCTAATGTTACTAACTACTATTATGGAATGCCACAAGTTATAAAATAAATGAGTAGGTATTTATTGCTTTTATATAAATAGCTAGCGAATAAAATCACGGGCAATATCTAATAATCAATATTTATGTTTGTATAGGCATTCGAAGTTTAAATTAACACATCAAAACTAAAGGAAGTATAATAAACTTTTTCTTTCATAAACATTGGTTCTAATATAAAACGGCCAGTAAGAAATTATTCGGAGGAAAATAAATATTTATTTTTCCTCCGTAGCGTTGAAGTTAATTAGCTAAGCTAATTAAGTGGATTTGTAACTTTGTTTATAGCAAGTTTGAAGGAAAATTATACTGCATGTTATGAAGTATAAAAATATTTCATACTTCATAAATTATGAATAAAATAGTATCTATATCTATAGTTAAAAATCTTAATTTCCTCACACGTAATTAGAAATTTATAGCTATTTGAACGTTTCATTATCTCCTACGTAAAAAACACAGGGAATATTTTTTTTTGAAAATTATTAGCAAGAATCTTTGGTAAGCAGCCCTCTCTGATTCGGTCGTTGGGCTCTCCTCTCTACTAAATCTAGCCGAACAGTCAAATAAACAAAACGACCCCTACGCTTGGAGACTGATTAACTGACTCCAATTCCCCTGAAATTAGGTATATAGTTGGTATATAAGTAACTTGTACCTGTGTATATAGTGAAACCAAATAGACCTTCGGTTAGGTAGGTATACATACATACGACGGGGCCTCATAGGGCCATTGCCTGCCGGGGTTTGCGGGAAAGTTCTACCGAGTTACCGCGGCCCCGGAAATTTAGGGCAGCCGAAGGAACAGGGTGGGTTTAAAAAAAAAACTATACATATATAGGCATACCTACCTAACTAAAGATCTATTTATTTGTAGGCTGAAGTTTACAGTTGACTATTCATGCATTTTTTAAGAGAACTAGTAATATATAACTCCTTTAACTAAGCTAAATATGCTTGTGTCGGAAGTGTTTTGACGGCAACAGTGTAATGAGTAGGGTTCGAACCCGCGATCTGTCAATCACAAGGTTATCAATCACCTTAGCCATTAAGCTATTGTCAGTTCGTACTGCCGCTTCTTGCATTGTTTTTACGGATACGAAAGGTATACACATAGTAGGTAAACGTTACACATTTTTTGTCTATTGGTTTAGATGGAAATTTTGCTCATATTTTTGCCATTATAATATTAGTTAGGGTCGATTTTATTTAAGTAAGCCACATCACAAACATTATACCAACTGTGAAAGATGTTAATTATAACAGGTAGGAGTGATACAATAAATTTGGGTGCATAGCGCTCACTACAATAATAAAACTTTAGAAATAAAATAATGTATATATAAATGTATATATACATTATTTTATTTTTATTTTATTTTTTATTATTATTTTAATTTTAATGTATATATAAACAACATCTATCGTAATTAACACACACCCTCAAACACTTCAATTAGAAAATTATGTTATGAATAAATTTCAAAATGTTTAGTTTTACTTCTATTGAAAGACTTCAAATTCCTTGAAATAAGTTTCATTTTGCTATATATTTTGTATTGAATGACGGGTCGGCGCGGCACACTATGGGACTAAACAGTATTTTCAATCTCGAAAATGGTTTTGACGAAAGTTGTAAATCCATACATTTCTTTATGGTTTTATAGTCTCAAAGGATGGAACTTACGAATAAATTACAAAATTTAAATAACTTAGTTTTACGTTTATAAAATGAACCTCAAACATTGGGCATAAATATTTTCATGCCAATTAAATTACCGTTAAGGAAGTTCAACACAAAATTATTCGGAAGTTTTCCAAGGAAGCATGTTAGAGCATCATTAGATAGCTTAGAATGTATAATTTGCAACCACGTTTGGATTTTGTAAACACATAATTGTGTTTTATTTTTAATATTTTTTTTTGTGAAGTAAAGAAAATTTAGTTATACTTTATTTTAATTAGAGTTTTCCTTGTTGCCGAAAGCTGCTGGTGTGAAGTTAATCACTCTATTAGAGACCTCAGCTATTCAATAATATGAGGATTAAAAAAAAAATCGCGTTTTTTGCGTCAGTGGTGATTTAGAAGCATTAATGTTAATCGGGGGAAAATAAAAAAAATCCTCGAAAATCTTTTTTTTATGAAATATGTATTATATTTAATTTTATATTTTGATGTCTATCTTGTTTTTTTTTTCCATTTCTATGATAGAAGCATACCCTACATTAACAAATTAATAGACTACTATTATATTTGAAAGAATCTTCCCTGGCACTTTTGTTTGCGGTGATCACCTTAACCACAAGTATGATAAACTATATTGCTTCGGAAGTTCTATTTATCTGTTGTGGTAATTACAATTAAATTAATTACAATCAGTACTGATTGTAATTAATACAGTATTTCGATGAGAACTGTCATAATCAATTTCCCATGGTTTTTGCACAAGGCACTAAAATATTGATCCTTTATATACCCGTGTTCCGATACTTCTTTTCAATAACAATTAACAGACAAAAACATATATTATCTAACAATGAGTGAATTCGTTTGTGTTCGACGCGATCTTTGTGATCAAATATTAAGAGGGAAAAGTACTTCAGACCTCAAAAATATTTGTTGGACAACTTTCAACTATCGGAAACTGACGTTAATACTGTAATAGAGAGTATTCAAAAAAATCGCACATCAAGTTGCAACCAGAAATGGACCAAAACGCAAAGAAAGCCAGACGGGTTCGAGAGCCTATACTCAAATTGGTTAAATGGTGAGTTTTAAGTACTATTGAATTCTAGTAGTACCTCAACATCTAAAAATTCTGGCTTGAGTCGGTGTTATTGGTTTTGTATTTTCTTTTTTTTTTCACACCGCTTTCCGAAATTAAAATTATTTTAGCTTTGTAGTGTTTTTATATGGAAGTCGGTTTTATTTTTTGCAAAAAAGTTTTTATTTTCGAGCTTTTTAGTGGGTCAGTGAATTTTCCAAATCGGTTCGTAAATGACGCGCGACGACGAGTTATGCGCGAACAAAAAACGCAATGCTGAGTAAACGAAAAGATCATCAACGTAAATATTTTTTTAGACTTTTGTTGATTTTTCAGAAACGGCTTGTCCGTATTCGATAAAATTTTCATGAAACCATTTGGAAAGTATACCCTTTCTAACAAAATAAGAATTTTTCAAATCGGTTGGCAAGCGACGGAGTTATGCGCGGACAAACATAAAAAATAATATACAAACATCCGAACTGAGAACCTCCTCCTTTTTTAGAAGTCGGTTGAAAAGACTTGCTATCTGCCTGCATCCAGCATAACGTTGACAAATATAAGCGCAAAAATCAATCTGCAAGATCTCTTAGACCATACAGTCTGCCGTATTATAAAGATAAAGTCAGGATCGACAAATTACAATCGTCTCAAGCTGTTAACTAAATGGGGATGTGATGGATCCTCCGGGCAAAGTGAGTGTAAACAAACTCTACCGTAAGAAAACAAACAAATATCAGATGCAAATTTTTTTATAGTGTCCCTTGTACCACTGCGACTAGTAGATGAAGAAATTTCTGTAGTTAGATAGAACACCCGAAAAAACTACAGCGGTTGTCAGTGAAATTGAAGCCAACATTGATCAATTGATTTCAACTCTTGACAATGGTCGTCAATAGCGACAAAGTCATCGAAGTTAAACATGAACTATTTATGACAATGATTGATGGGAAAGTTGCTTAAGTGTTAACGAACACATCTTCGTTGCGCCTACCAAGTTCCGTAAGTGATTTTTGGAAGGTTTTGGGAAACAACAAAAAACGTGTTATTGAATTGAAAATAAAAAACTCGGCAAAATTATTGACACCACAGCACGGACGTTTATTTAATATATTATAAAAATACAAAAGTTGCCAAAACTATCAGTCGTTTAAGGGGCTAGAATTTTTTAAAGCATTAGAGTGCACATAACTTATTTAGAATCGTATAAAATAATGATGGATGTGCATTATTACACATAAAAGCTTTAGAAATGTGACACTTATGACTATTTTAAGATTATCATTATGTGATCTTTATATTATCATAAGTAAAAAAATACAATGAAATGAGTAGGAACTATTAGAAACTTATATTTAATGTACTTATATAGAAAATTTTACAATTATTTTATTCAATATTATGAGATCAGTGTTATACTTAACTTTTATTTATTATTTTAACATGACACTTAATTCCATCATTATCACAGCATTATATTAAAAATATCTTTAGAAAACAAATAAAAATCTCATTAACAAAAACAAATCAAATACTTCTATGAAAATTGTTAAACAAACGAAAATCTTTTTTTTTATTACGAATGAGCCCGCTCTTGACCTCGATCACACCTGATGGTAAGTGTAAGATGAGGTCTACGATCGAACGAGCGAGCCCTGAAAATGCCTATTCACTCTTGCTGTAAAGGCTGACGGGTCATATGTGGCAGGGAACACAGAAGCCGGCAGAGAGTTCCACACCTTGGCTGTGCGCACAATGAATGTTGAAGAAAAGCGCTTAGTACGACAAGACGGTATATCGACCAAGTGTGGATATTATCCTGCGGTACGTTTGGTAGACCGGTAGTAAAAGGGGGATGGAGGGATTAGGTTGTGGAGCTCCTGTGCACACTCTCCAAAGTATAATCTGTAGAAGATAGACAGGCAAGCAACGTTTCGCCGGTGAGCCAGGCTGTGAAGCTTGCCTGCCAGAATTTCGTCACCTATGAGCCTTTTTGCTCTGCGTTCGATCGAGTCAAGTGCAGCTAGCTGGTATTTGGCTGAGCCACAAGTGACTGCAATACTCCATACAGGAACGGAACTGTGCTTTATATAAATCTAAAAGCTGTCCAGGTGTTAAGTATCGCCTCACTTTCTGTAAGATGCGCAGCTTTTTGGCTGAAGTTTGAGCTTTAGATTCAATAGTTGAGCCGAAGTTGAGGTCAGACGTCAACTCCATGCCCAAGAGCTCCAGGGGGTCGGTAATAGGTACAGATGTACCTCTCAAAGTAGGGGACCATTCGAATTGGCTCTTTTTAGCGGAGAAAAGACAAGCCTGTGTTTTTAAAGCGTTGAATTTGACCAGATTGTCATCGCCCCATTGGGAAACGAGATTTAAGGTCCAATTCGTTCGCTCTACCATGGCCTTTCTAAGAGTGGCTATTTCATCCCTACCAGCTCTAGCACTGAACAAGTATCTTTCTGAGACTGTGCTTTCATACGCGTACCCAATAGCTCCCAGCTGAAGCAGATCGTTGAGATGAAGCAAAAATAGAGTCGGCAACATTAATAGCCATAAGATCCGATACGCAGCCACCACTCGGATCGACCGTTCACTCCAAAAGTCACAAATCCAATTGCATAAGCTAGCAGGGACACCGTATCTAGGAAGCTTGCTCAGCAGACTAGCGTACCAGACCCTGTCAAAGGCCTTTAAGATGTCGAGGGACACGGCAAGGGCTTCACCGTGTTTCTCAATGGCCTCGAGTATGGAGGTCAAGGCAATTGGTCCATAGTTTGCAGGGTCGACACGACTACCCTTTTTGGGTACTGGTTACACATTGGCCAGCTTTCATGACACCGGCACCGCTCCGGTTTTAAGAGAAAGGTGATCAGTACAGTAAGAGTCAGACAGCTCCAGGGCACATCAGTCGAGTAACAACAGATGATGGGTTTTTGGCATGAAGTCGCTGAGGTAGGATTTTCCATTCGTGGTCATTTGTAGAAGATACTGCCGTCTTTATATAAAAAAGCTTGTATGTCATTTACAATCGGGTCTCCAGCTTTTTTATCTGGACGAATGGAATCAATACAAATGTCATTCTCATATTATTCTTAAAAGAAGTATAATCAACATGATGAACGTGGTACGGTTGCTTAGGTCGTGCTTCCCTCATGCGACTAATATAATCAGTTGGTGTATAGATAGGGGGACAAAACTTTTTCTCCAAAGTTGAGTGGACACTATCTACTTGCATCATTGTATGTCCCTTTTCTAAAGTGATCTAATACGTAAATATAAGCGATGTTTGCAAACGTAGTTAGGTACCTACGGTCAAATGTAACGTGAAGAAATAACAAAAATTCTAAAACAATCACACACTCAAATCTCACTCAGAAGCTTTTATAGCTTTTATCACTTACATTTTTTTTTTAGTTATGGTAATAATATTCTAATAATAACTCTACAGAAATTAAAAATATACGATAGGTAGGTACACAAGACTATTTTGTAGGTTAAAATTTTGTTTAGGAACTTAAATTGACAAATTATTGATGAATGGTTGACGGTATTATATAAAAACAGCATAATTTAAGTAAATTCAGTACATACTTACCACTTTTATTTAGTTTTAACACAGTAAAATCATATTTATAATGTTGTTTACACCGCAACGCAACCTCACGGTGCGCACAGTTGTGGGTGACTGAAGGCGGAACGCAAATCCTTTATGTGCATTTCTGCACATACGAATTTTTCTAAACGATCAAAATACATACGGAATTTGTCATATTTCTTTCTAGGTGGAATATCATAAAAGGATATTATCAGCACATACAAAACGAAACGGAGATTATGTTTAGCGAAAAAACTAAAAAATTAAAAAATGCACATATGGAATTTGGCATGCGTAGCGACGACATCATCCAGTGCTACCTGCACTGTTTGTGGAGCAACCCCCAGACAAATGAATGATCTTTTACAAGTTACAACGAGAGTTGAAAATGAAAATGCGTTTAAATTTGGTTGATTGGAATATAAATATCAACGATTGTTGACACTACACGCCTGGATAAGATTTCGTCACTGCGCCTGCCAAATTCCATTTGTGCATTTTTTCATTTTTATATGCACTTTTTTACTTAACGAAATTCTAGCCCTTTAAATGACCGATAGCTTTGGCAACTTTAGTATTTTTATAATATATTAAACAAACGTCTGTGCTGTGGTATCAATAATTTTGCTGAGTTTTTTATTTTCAATTCAATAACATGTTTTTTGTTGTTTCTCAAAACCTTACAAAAATCACTTATGGAACTTGGCAGGCGCAACGACGATTTATGGAAATAATCCTCCATATTTCTTATAATTTAGGTTTTGAGAAGTGGTCTGCAATAACTCTAGAAAACAAGCAACTTAAAGAAGGCAAGAAAAAATATGTCCAAAAACGTTTCCAAAAAGTGCTTGGTTTGCACGTAGATAAATCACGTCAAGGTTCCGGTAATAGCAATGACGGAAATACGGCAAGGAGATTTTTCCAAAATTACCAATGTTCTGCAGAGATAACCGGAATTGATGAAGAATTGATCAAGAGATTATATTTCTTCAAACTATGTCATCGGGATTCCCTATAAACACAGAAAAATTCGGCCAGTATACATTGATAACCGCGCAATTATATGTAAGCAAATATAACTGGTATGTACTACATCCCATCTTCGGTCCATAAAGTACATAAGTACTATAGTATGTATAAACATGGTGCTTAAATAATAGAGCATTATGCAGTTTTGCCTATAGGACAATTATCCGAAGATGCCCAGGAAGCCCGATTAGAAGAAATATAGGTTACATCACGCTAAGAAGTGTTCCAGATCAGCAACAAACGAAGACGTTCTGTATATTTTGTTATATACATCTGATCCTTATATATCTAGCTTTAAATAAACCAAGTTTTCTAATATCCAAAGAATTCTTCGACGAACCCTAAAAATTATTTGAAATAGAAAGTGATGAATAGGATAAGCGCTAAAAAAAATTTATCATGCAACTGTTTGCTTAATAATAATAATTTAGTTTAAAACTTATTTTAAGCAAAATTGTAACTTTTATTGCTATAACTGTATAATTTTTTGTATGAAATGTCGTATAACTTTATCTTTGTCATTTTTTTACGAAAAATATGTAATTTTTAAAATGATGATGTTTGATTTTTTTATTGCCTAGATAGTTATTCACAAATACGTGAAAAAAATTTCAAGTAGAAAAATCACAAAATAACAGTGTTATCGATTATTGAGATGGAAAATACCGGCTGGTCCCATAGTGCGGCGGCGCGGCGCGTCGCGTTCCACGCGCGCCTCAAAGAGTCATTTGCACTAGTGACGGGTCTCGGGTCTCCAAGGGGCCATTGCTTGCCTTGGCTGCGGGAATGTTCTAATGAGATACCGCGGCCCCGGAACTTAAGAGCAGCTGAAGGAACAGGGTGGGTTTTTAGTCAATAGAAGTCTGACCCTCCCTTCCACTCCACCCTGAGTGAGAGAAGTCATTCGATGATTTCCCCACCCAGAAAAAAGAGAGTTGACATACTGGAATAACACATATGACATAAGCTACTTTTTATCCTGGAATTCCCACGGGTGCGAGATTTACGCTGGAAAACTTTCTCACGCGAAGGAAGTCGCGGGCTGAAGCTAATACTATATATAGTAGCTATTAGCTATACATATATATTTTATAATTTCTAAACTATTTATAGTTTTTATGTATTAACTCAGTGGGTAGGAATATAATGGATAAACGTAAAATTTTAGTTCGCGTATTCATGAAGATTTTATTTTTAGGTCGGTGGTTACATACATATATGTAAGTATATATATGCTCATTTGAATAACACATAAAAATAAAAAGTAACATGTTCCTCGTATCTCCGAGTAATGTTTTCAGCATACAATATTCGTGATGAAAAGATAAAATGTTACCTTCAGTTTAGAGTGATAGCCCTATTGTGACGTCACTCTTCCTTTCAGATATTTTCAGACGTCTTTTGGCTCCTGCCTGTCTAATTTAGAGTCGTCTTGTTTTTGCTGTCATCAACTTTGAAAGATATTTGTTACAACGGCTGTTTAATAAAGTTGAACTTGAGCGTCTTAAAGTTCTAAATAGAAGCCAATTCTGAAGAGATTTTCTTATTACTATTACATAAAGAATTATGGAGTTATTTGTAAAATATTGAAATCACTATATTTAATAGTATATAATTAATAAATCTAAATCAATTTAAATAGTTTCATTTATGGCTGGAAACACGGAGCTTGAAAGTGAGCAATTGACAGTTTTTAATTGTATATCCTTGTAGACATAATCCTTACTAATTTCAGGGCTAAGCACTCAACAGATTTTTTTAGAATGATTCAATTCTAAAACTAAAATTAATTGGTTGTAATGAGCATTATTTGTGAGTACTGCCTATGGGCTATAAATTATTTCGAAATTACGTGGATTTCGTGAACAAAGTAGAATAATATTATGAAATTGTTTCTTCTTGACAGTGAAAGTATTAACATAGGTAAGTTCAGCAAGTACTGAAACAAAAGACATCGCGAAATCTTAGTTAATAAATTTCAACGAGCACCTCTCTTATCCAAGTTTTTCCCAATTACCAAAACTAGTTAAACGTTACAAAGTTTAGGGACGTGAGTGTACGCTACGTACCTACGTAATAAGGTACATTGCTCGCAGGTCCATGGAACCGGCGTCATTAGCAGGCGTCCGCGAAGCGTGACTCTTTATGGCCCGTGACTCCGTTCACCCCTTCTCCCTAATCGAGGACACGTGTGCGAATTAATGGTGATTTTTTCCAAATAAATCTTTCCCGACAACGAAGCTAAAAGGTACAATTGTTATACAATTCAATTTTGTACAGCGCTCGTATGAATCGGATATTTTTCTAGCGACACGCCGCGGCCACTTAAGTTCATTCGCACTTTATTAAGTTCGGTGGTTGTTCAGCCGGTTATATGAATTTAATAGACTATTGAAAAAGAAAATATGAAAAAAGTTTGTAGAAATTGTATGTAAAAAAATTATGCCATTATAGGGTCAGTGAATAAATGAGTTCGTACCTATATTTTCGTATGAATTACCACACTTTCTGTAAAGGGTAGAGTACATATTTGTGTAACACACATTATAATCCCACATTTTACGATACCATAAATTACAATTACGATATAAAACCAAATTCACTTTTGGTGTTGGGTGTGTTACGTTGTGTGAACACATTTGCCGGCCGCGAATTCTTCATTACGCCGATTTAAGAGGAGCTAACACGTTTTATGGGCAACAATACGTGCTTATAAAATTTGCATACCTTCATTCGCACTCTTCCTCGACCATTACCTTTCCATTTGGTAAATAATTTAGGAGCCCTCTA
This sequence comes from Tholera decimalis, assembly GCA_943138885.2. NCBI lineage: Eukaryota > Metazoa > Arthropoda > Insecta > Lepidoptera > Noctuidae > Tholera > Tholera decimalis. The sequence continues at coordinate 22,251,216 of OW964559.2, forward strand.
GGACGCCAACCAAATATTAAAAGTGATGGGTCCCCGAGGTTTAATATTAGACTCCCCTCGTATTAAATTTTCTGTCACGCGAAATTCCCAAATGCATACGCCAGATATTTTTTGCACATGTTCGTATTCTCTCTTTTGTACTATTATTCGACACAGAATGTCATATTTTGCTCATACTTTCGATTGAGATTCGGTTATAGTCGCTATAGATTTCTTGTTCGTTTCACATATTTTGCAACCCTTCATGACTGATATTGATTTATATTGTCAATGCTATTGATATTTCATGAATACAATTTGTACAGACCAAATGTCGGCCAGATGTTACATACCTTTTCGGAATCACTATGTTAATTTTACTTGAAGCTAAGATATTGAACTTTTTCAACGTGAAAAATAAAGATGATGGTTTAAGTTCTTTTTGTTAACTTTCAGAACGAATTGATTTATTATGGTCTACTTAATAAAATAATAAAAACGTCATATGGCTTCATTTAGAATTCATATTTGCGATGGCACAATACTAGGCAAGTTGTACAGGGCGTTGAATAATCGAGCTCATTTTATATGCATCAAATTCACAGAACAAAACTAATCTAGAAGCTTGGGGGCAATAAAAATGTCCCACTTGCCGCCGGAGCATTAAAAATAGATGAGCACAAGGTGTAATCTCGGCGATTTTTATTATAAAATTTTGCATCTTAAATATTTCACATTTTTCAACACACTTCGCTTTGCCACGACGCAGCGAAAATGCCGCTATTATATCAGACAAAGTAGACTCAAGAATAGGGCTGCTGGCTTACCTATATAAAAAGCTAATTGGGCGGCTTGAGATATTGTTATAATAGCACACAATATTTTCTACTACTCCCTCGAAAAAATGTTACGCTAACCTGATTAAGACGTTGTATTCAAGAGGCATATCTTACACTACATTAGTTCGGCTTCAATTGTATTGAAAAGACTGATATCACAAAAGCAAATATAATAAATCTTTACTAATAATAAGCGTTGATTTATCAAAATTAAATCTCTTTGAAGAGAGGAGTAATCAAATTTATCGCTCATTTGAATCTTCAATTCATTTCAAAGGGCCTGATTGGAGCCTTTAAAATTGTCAATGTTTACATTCTCTTGATGCAATTATGGTAATAAATTTTCATATAATGTGTTTTTGTAGGATCTTTGATATTAGCTCAATAACGACATAAAAATTTAAGGGAGAGCCCTCGTTTACCTTCGTTCACCTACTTAAGACGTTCCGCTGCATCAGCATCTTCAAGAAGGACAAATATGGCTCGACGTCCCCTCGTCTCGGGATACCGGTAACATTGTTTGTTCTTCGTATTTTTATAAAGCCCCGCAATAAAACGTTTGCATTTTATATTTTTGGAGGCCATAAATAAAAGTACTCACGTAAAATTGCATTTTAAGCATTTCTAAAAGCGACCGTCACCTTTGGCCGGGATACCGGTGGGTTTGTATAAGGACATTAAACTTTCAGGGTAAGGATAGGAGTGCACGTATTGCGTATTGTAATTTTGGAAATTTATAGCGTACCTATTATAAAATACGCCGCTGTGGTACAGATAATTTTCATCGTTTCGGTGGTATTTTAAGTGGAGCCTTGAACTTTGATACTTTTGTTTTGTTAAAGTTCTAATATCGTGTCAAATAAACAGACAATAAATTAACAACATAAATTACTGTTGCCCATGTCCTGCGCCGCCTACCGTTGACTTGCTGGGGTTCAAGTGAAATTAAATTACGAGTTGACAAAATGAGTTACGCCCTTTTCTGTAGATTAACAAACAAAAACTGATGGTAGGTATGAGGGTCAGGGTGGCATTAATGTTGTTAAAGGCAAATGACTCTATTCTTCGCGGACGTGTCGGCTACTGTTCGTTGACAATGCTACAATTTAAGCCGGCATTGTTCTTGCTTACTCCAGTCTCGATTTAGTTTCGTGCTTTTATCGTTGCCCATTTGATTCGTGGGACGCTCGTATCTGTGCCCGCTCCAATGAATGTCACCCGTCATAACGCAGTTACAATAACTTAATAACTAGATTACGTTCCACGATAACACTGATTGTTTTAATGACGTCAGTTGCAAATAATGTGTAATGAACGTGCTGTTTACTGAGTTTCAGTGATGATATTAATGGATCTGGACTTTCAGGTTTGCTGTTAAATAAAGTTCATTCACTGTACAATTCCAAATATCTCTACGTACTTGACGTAACCATTTAAGAGTAAAACTGTTGAATCCCAGCACAGTAGGCAGTATTTGATCAGCAATACAGATTGTGATAATTTTCTTAGACTTGCCGTTCTCATTATTTTCCGACTATCTGAAAAATCGCTATAAATTAAATGTCGTTTTAACTAGAAATCCCTCTTGTCATGACATCTACTTATGCTGCTAGTTTTAGACTATTCAGTATAACAAGAACTCTCAATAGTTTCACCCTGCCAGTCAGTCCGTTCGCCGACAACCGTTCAACCGTCCACGGTTTTACTAAAAGATCATTAATGCTTCGAAGCTGTAACTTGGCATAAGTACCTTTAAACATTGATTACCTACCTACAGAGATGTAAAATAAAATCAGTAAAAATATTTGGTGATTAAAGCGCCTCGCATACAAGTAAAAGGCTATTCTTTAACCGACTTCAAAAAAGGAGGAGGTTTTCAGTTCGTCTTGAACTACATTTTGGATTTGTAACTAAACTGATAGGTGACGATACTGAGAATCTTCGTTACGAAACTGATGTCATAAGGCATCGTACACACGGATTGGGTGAAAAAGCATTATTTTTGGAGTATCACTTTTATTTAGATTACTTAAAAAAAAAACACTAAAATCTTACTTATAAACAAAATAAATTTATACCAGGCGCGTGCGCTCCTTGAAAGCATAAATGCAGTGCATTACTTGCCATTCACAGATATTTAAATAAAACGTTCGCACGTTTTAGATGACTTTAATTAATACTAAATAAATGAATAAACAAAATATAATAACTTAAAAACGCCTAATAGTTTATAAATAGCACCTATTTGCAAGCACACAAACATTGTTTGCCAGGCGCTGCAAATTAACGTACCTATTATTCTCAAGTCCTGCCGCCCTCTACGGCAGGATTTTTGTTCGCATGTGTGCAGTACTTTTGCTATTTGTGCACAATTCGCCTACGCACACACCCATGAATGTCTAAAGCCAAAGTCCTGCGGCATGACACCACAGACTACATAGAGATTCTACGTATGCATGAGACAAACGTTCAGAAATGTTGTTCATTGCCGTTCCGAGTAAAAATAATAGACAGAATAGACTATTTGAATGGTTTCTAAAAACCGTCTCATATTATTTATTGGCGTATAAGGACCCTACAAATAATATTTATTTTCATATTTTATAAATATTTCGTTAAAAAAAAAAGCATTACAAAATATAGTGATTATATAAGCTGTCAAAACGCTTGTTGGACGAACAATATGACGGAGTGATGTCACACGTTTCACGTTTGTATATAAATATTGGGGAGCAAGTCAAATTGAGAGTTTTATGTAGTTTAATAAAGTTTCTGGCTGTAATTTACTGGAAAAAATGAGTTATAAATGGTGTGCAGTACCACGGTGCACAAATACAACGATAAAGATGCCGGAGAAGCTATTTATAACCGTTCCAAAAAATGTTAAAGTTCGTAATAAGTATTTACAACTTGCACGCAGAAATACTAAAGAAATAAAGGATAGTTCGGTAATTTTCGTCTGTCAGGATCATTTTGATGTAAGTAAACATGTTATTATTACTAACTTAAAACATTTTTACAATATAGTTATTCTTCTGTTTTAAGGTTAGATAACTGAGATGTTTTTTTGTATTATACCTGAATAGCCACAAATATTTCAATATTCAATTATATTTATTACCACTAAATACATCAACATTTATGGCTTTAAAATAACATTTAAAAATATTTCAGATTGAAAAAGGCTATCAATATAATATGGGATTAAGCAACTTTAAGCAAGAGCATAATCATGGTGCCTACAAAATTTTATTGCCAGGAAGACCGCAGAAAAAGGATGAGTGATGCTAGTACTTCTAGACATGTATTTGTTTAAAAACAAAGAACCCAACTCATTCAAGAGTGCCAAGACACACTGATGCAGGAAGTGTTAAGTGAACCCAGCCCGTCTAGCACCCAACCGACTACAACACCTGTGCAAGAAGTCGTTTTAATGACAACAGGTATGTAGACATAACTAAGGATAAAAATAGGTAACTGAAAAGTGAACTGTGCGTTTGTTTGTATTTATAATTTTATTTATTTTCAGAATCACAGTCAACACAAAATAAAAGCACATGAACAGATCCTATTGTCACCAGTGAAAAGGGTACCAATTTCATTTAAAAGAAAAAGTTAATTATAGATCAAAGGCGATACGGACAAGAAAAATTTTGACTAAAGAGATTACTGTTTCATTTTCTAAGAATACTTGATAATGTGATTGTTATAGCCTGTGCACTTATTAATTTACAGGACTTGCTTATAAAAATAGAAATTAGACAAAATTTGTTGAGCAGCTTTGTTATAATGATTTCAAACAAATAGTCATACATACATGATATCAATACTTTATAAATAAGTGTTATTATTTTTTGGTAATTTATATTGCATACCAATAATAAAAGAAAGAAATCAGCCGTCTTGTTTTATTACTGTTTTCTAACTTTTAACGTTTAACTATTAAGGAATTTGGATTAATAAATACAATAATAATAGGAATCACTGATTTATTCTCATAAAAAACACAATTTTAGACATTATTTAATGATGCACTGCGCTTTAATATTGGATATATATATATATTTTGCTTCCAAAAGGAAGATACACTTGTTAGTAATGTTGTTAAATGTATATTCATTGTCATTTTGTAGTAGTATGATATCAACTTTTTTTGTTTTTTTTTTTTTTTTAAAGTCATGGTGTACAATACAAAAGTACCCTTTCTTCATATTAGTGACATATATTTTTAGTTGCACTTGAGCTTATACTTTTCAGCAACTACACCACTGAGACGGCATAACCTAAACAACACTGGCAGCAGGGTTGCCAACCGCAAAAGAAAATCCCTCGTACACATGCAGCTAAAAATCTCGTATTTTGAATTTCAAACCTCGTACATTTAGGTATTATGCATGCAAAACGTGCTAAAACCAAAATTAAGGCATATTGAATTTCTGGATTTAGGACTTTTTACTCGAAATAAACTATTGCAAGTTTCCTATTAAATAAAACATCACTTTGTGTTGTATTTCCAAAAAATCTTTATTATTAATCAATCAAGTAAAATAAAAATAAAAAAAACTAAATGTATTACTACTACTATTACTAAATTATTATGAAAATTTGCAAGGTAACTTAGTTTACATCTCTCCAAATATTAGTCAGGAACACCCTCACTGTCATCGTTTTTTCTACCGTATATTTTATCTGTTGTCATGCGGCTATACACTCCTTTTGTGGGTTCAAAATTGACACAGTTTCCTTTTGCACTCTCTGCAGCAAGAAGTGTGCCGTTCACTGTTTCCACAGTTAGCCGGTTTCTTATCTCTGTCTTTATTAAAATGACTTTACTATTATAAAATGGTGATGCAAAATGTTCGTATGGCCATATTATTAAAATCTCGTACATAATTGTACGAGGTTGATAGTGTCCTCATAACTCGTACGGAACACTCCCAGGTTATAGCTAAGAGTAAGAGTGAATAGGTTACTTCTAGGCAAGCATGCTTCGTCTTCGTCCACATCATCACTTAACATCAGTTGAAATTGTGATCAAACGCAAGCCAATCAACAATAACTTAAAAAAAAATTAGTGTAAACGCAATTATCTTATTAAAGTGAGTGAATAGTTCGGGCCAATTTCAGTTATTATTTAAATATTTATCATTTTCATTTCGCTTCGTACCTACAGCATTTGTGTCAAAGTATTTGTTTAACGAAAAATTATTGGCGCATTTATTATGCGCGATGAGTGGATAAAAAAAATACCAGTATTTAAAGCAAGTAAAGTAGGTAAAAATAAATTGATTTAAACTACATTTTTACTGATATTTTAAGCTACATAATTAGGCTACCTACCACTGACTGAAATTCGGCTATATTAGGCTACTTAAGCTGTAAAAAACGGGCGACATTGACCCCCGCGTTGTTGGCAACACTGGTTTTGTGTTCGCGGGGCCTGGGAGCCATATTGCTTTTTCATGTGATGAGCATTGTTTACTATTTTGTTTACGCCAGTATATTTATAGTTTTCTTAAAAGATTTTTCATTTTAACATTTGAAAGTGTGTACATTTAACAGTTTATTACTGAGTTTCTATAATAATTGTATTGTAGTGATTTGCTTTTACTAGGTAGTGCGTTTGTTGATTTTTAAAAAAATGTTATTTGATTGTGAGGTCTGTGTTGAAAATGTGTGTTTATTAAAAATTAAAAATAACAAGTTCTCACAATTATCATTCAATGAAAAGATTCAAATTGTCTCTAAAGGTAGGTGTGTACCCGAGTTACAACAATTAAACCAGCAAAAAGGGAAAGTAACTCGAAAGTTTCATGTTAAAAGTTATGAAACGTATGACTGGCTGTGTGGTTGTATACACACGATTAAATTATATTGTTTTCCTTGCATATTGTTTAGTAATTCTAGTACAGTGTGGACTGATTCGGGATATTCAGATTTAAATAATTTTTATACCGTGGCAAAGAAGCATGACCATACAGAAAAACATATGGAGGCCTGCTTAAAATTAAATACTTTTGGTAAATCTCGTATTGAAATGAGTATCAACAGTCAGTTACGATTAGATATTGAGAGGCATAATGCTAAAGTCGATCGCAATAGAAACATTTTTCAAAGGCTCATCGATGTTGTTTGCTTTCTGGGAAAACAAGAATTAGCTTTTCGCGGTCACGATGAGTCAGTATCGTCGTTGAATAGGGGTAATTATTTAGAAATAGTAGATTTATTGGCCAAGTATGATGGAGTTTTAGAAACCCATTTACAGAGTGCAAGTACCTCATTCACGGGCATGTCGAACCGTACGCAGAATGATTTGATCTCGAGCGTTGCATCTGTGATGATCGATCGCGTTAAAGCCGAAATTAAACAGTCCGATTTCGTCGCCGTCATGGTAGATGAGACTCCTGATGTTAGCGGCCGTGAACAATTAGTATTAGTTTTGAGATATTTTCGTGATTCTGAAGTAGTAGATCGATTTATCAAATATGTTGATGTCAGCGCGGATCGGACCGCTGTAACCTTGAGTTCTATAATTTTGGAAATTTTAGAAGAGTTCGATTGTGTATCCAAATTAGTTGCACAAACTTACGATGGGGCAGCAGTTTTATCGTCACAAATTAATGGCGTGCAGGCTTTGGTGAGACAAAAATGTCCACAAGCTATGTACGTTTGGTGTTCAGCACATATATTAAATTTAGTTTTATCGAAATCGTTCGAACGAGTTGCTGAAACAAAACGCTTTTTTAGTATTATAAAATCAATCGCGGCTTTTTTTCACACCAGTACAAAGCGAATGGCCCATTACAACAACTTTGCCGATATGAAAAAGCTGCCTCGTGTCGCGGAAACAAGGTGGACATATCACTCGCGCACGGTTAATGTAATTAATAATGAGTCCACCCACCTCCTAGAATTGTTTGAAAATATGAACGAAAATACACAAGACTGGGATGGTGAAACACTGACACAAGTCAGTTCATTTTTATTTATTATGAAAGAATTTGAATTTAATTTTCTTTTAAAATCTTTCGCAGATATTTTTGCAGAAACGGATATTCTGTATGATATTTTGCAAAAAAAAACTAGTGACATCGCGTATTGTGTAACAAAGATAAAAGAGTTAGAGTCATTTTTAGAACGTTTCAGAGAGAAGTTCGAGATCTTTTATGATGCCGCCGTTCACATTACCGGACCACCTAAAAGAAAGCGCAATGTCGATGATGTAAAAATACATTATCGGCGAATTTTTGTTGAAATAATTGATAATGTAGTCAGTGAATTAAGAAATCGCTATAAAAACATTAAAGATTTAAAGTTTATTGAGCTACTTTCTTGTGAGAATTTTAAAAAATATAGTGAACGTTTCCCTGAAAATGAAATCAGAGAGTTCACTAATAATTATCAGGCAAATTTTAATTTCGATAAATTGAAAAATGAATTGCGCTGTATTTATAGATCACCTCAATTTGCAAATAGTTGTGTATTTAGTATTATTCAAAATTTGTATAAGGACAATTTAAATAAAGTTTTTTCTGAAGTGTTACGATTAGCGAAATTCATTGTGACTATCCCAGCAAGCAGCGCATCGGCAGAGCGTTCATTTTCGTGTTTAAAACGTATCCACACATATTTGAGAAACACACAAAATCAACAGAGACTCACAGAGCTTTCCATGATTTCTATAGAAAAGGCATTAATGATAGAATTAAAACGCAATCCAACTTTCTATGACGATATCCTAAAATCATATTTAAAAAAGGATAGGCGCATAGATTTAATTTATAAATGAATGAGTAGTATGTTTTTTTTTTACTAACCTGTTGTTTTATTATTAAGTTTATTTATATATTTGCGAATCACATGAAAATCGGCCTTTTTAAAGGCCACATCGGATATCTTCCAAGTGACGTGTTCTGTAACTATCACTCACTTGGATAAGATATTTGAGGTGGCCGAAATCTTGCGTTTACATCGGGATATAGTAACCGGAACCTTGAATATGTGAAAATTGAAGCTGACTAGGTGAGTAGTAATATCTTAGCTTATTATTTTACGTATTAGAAGTTCTTCCGCCGCGACGATCGATCGCCGTTTTGTCTGCGTTGCCGTAGAAGATGTACATGAATAGTAGTACATCTAAGACTTGTTCTGTTGGCATGGTTTCCGACTTAGAGATCCGTCGCGTGGCTGCGGCTATGCTTAAAATCTATAAAAGAAAAAGTTTTTGTGACCGAGTACTCCGCCGCATACCCAGTGTCATAAACCTGTGCACGCCGCTGATTTATACCAAGTATAACAAAGGAATAACCTTGTCTTTTCTGAAATGGGAATGGAAAATTTAGTTAGGTTAATGATTACCACATTAACATACCTACAACCTACACATAACAACTTTTTATTCTTCTGAACTAAGCTTAATAATTTCTCAGTTTCGTAACATAACGCAATGTAACGAAAATGAGAATAAAATCTGAGAAATTATTATCTCTAAAAATATTTTTACGTTAACCACGTGTTTATCGCACAAGCCCTGAGCTTATTCTTTAAGATAATACAAAAAGCAAGAAAAGGACATAGTAAGTAAACCAGAATATAATAAATTTCACACAATAATAGTCGTTTATAACCCTGAGGTATTTTTTTTTTTGTAAATATTCACTTGATACACGTCTTAACTTCACGACTACGATGAAAACAAAAAGGTTACCACCATAGTGATTTTGACGTAAGTAATAATGATGCTATAATAGGAAAAATAGTTATACCACTTTAAATCATTGTGTTTCTAATTTTATTGCGTGTTACTAACCTTGAGTAACGAAACTTCATAATTTTGGGACAAAGATTGTTTAATTAAAATAAATTCTTCTATATGCAATTTAGGAAAAAAATTGTCCCAATTAGTTACTTGATCCATCAAGAATAATATAGCCACAGTCAATATTACATAAAGCGATGAGTATTCGTAACAATACATTTCTGAAAAAGTGTAGCGGTCCTTGGGACACTAAAAAAATGTATGAAGATATTTTTAGCAATGTTTTGGCACCCAAAAAATATACTCTTTTAATGAAAATTTAAGTTAAAATACGAGGCTAATCTTCATATCAATAGACCGATATAACAACAAAGTGGGGAAAAAGTAAATATATCATAACATTAGATATTTATTTAAATATGAAGTAGCAGGACAAGAAATAAAACCAAATGTACACTTTTTCTGAGTATGACCCACCTATAGTGTTTTGGGTATTTCTTATAGAACCTTGTGCAGTTGCTCTTGAAAAACACCATTTGGGGAAGTTTAACTGATGATGAAGACCACAGATGGCCACCGAAGCTACTCAATAATAAGTATTTCATGGATTGCGATTCGATTACTTGAATATGGATGTTAAACACTTTATGCTCGTCATAATGTATATGGCGAAGTAGAGCTGATGGTGAAGTACCAGGAGAACTCCTCTAAAATGAATGGCTCTGCATCAGAGAAAGCAATATTTTGTAAAAGGTGATAAGTAGTTGACATTTTGGCTTTTGTAACTAGATAAATTACAAACCGACCCATTAAAAAGCGTGAAAAAAACTTTTCACCATAAAATTAAATCGCCTTCCATATCAAAAAACTACAAAGCCAAAAAGGACTTCAATTTCGGAAGGCGGTGTAAAAAATAAAAAAGTACAAAATCAATAACACCGACTACCGAAATTAAAGTTATTTTGAGTGTTTAATACCATCGTGAGATTCGGTGTTGCTTAGTTTTTTTAGATATTGGGGGTTGGCAACTATTTTTCAGAGTAAACATTTGTTTCCTAAGATTTGGCATGCAAACATATACCTAAATATATAAGTTGCCTCAAATAAGCGCATAATATTTTTTTAAACATGACGTAACAGGATATTTTCACTTAGAAATACTGTATAAAAACGAACATAGGTGCTCTATAATACATTTTTGTAATTATAAAACAGACAATAAACTTTTTAGAAATTCTTCTACAGAATAAAAATCAAATAAAACAGAGTTCCCCACACGATGTTACGAGCAAACCTAAGCACACACTTCAGGCGCATTTGCTCTAGTTTTCTTTGTTACATCATTCAATCAGAAGACACTCGAAACCGTGCCGATATTTCAATGCACATCTGGGCATTGCACACATGCAACCCTATCCATTCATTTTTAATTACACAAGGACGGTGTCTGTGAGATAAAAATCGGACTGTCCAGTTTCCCAATAGATTCGCATCAGTACTAGGGAGCAAAGCCCACAAATTCTCCACGGTTCCCGATTCAATTAATTTAAAAATCGCCATAACAAACGGTGGGTGTACGAAGGGCTTTATTGTTATGTAAATTTGTGCAAACTTGGGCAGACGTGGGCATGACTAATTGTTAATTCGACTAATGCGCTTACGAGAGTGGGACACCACGAGTCATCCCGCGCCTATGTAATATCGGATTAGCGGCCTGACCTCGCTTCATAAGACCATCTCTCCTTAAATAAATAAATAAATAAATAAATCTTTATTGAACTAAAGCCTTAAAAAACTATTACAATGTTTTAGTACAGGATACATTGAGAGGCTTATACTAGGTAGCAATACATTGAAACCCTGACCTCTAAACTAGGTTAGAACCTGTATCTTAGAAGATCAGTGTCCCTCCGCAACAATTTTACAAGCCAAAAATTTTTACAGCTCTAGAACAATTTCTAAACATCGCAAAATAGAATAAAAAATGAAGCTATTACTTTTACAAATAAAAAAAAAATAAAAAATAAGTGAACGTATGCCATTTATGTGTGATTGAGGTGTGTATGTGTGTGTTGTATGTAACTGTGCGAGTATGATAAATGTGAGTGAGTGTCGTATGCGGAAAATTGAAATTAGTTTTATATTAAACTTGGAAGGTTGCCTAAAAGAAGATCCTCTGTGTGTTGATGGGTGAGTGTTAACAGATAATTGTGCAACGTGTGTTTGCATTGATATTTTGATTTTGTGGATAATTTTAATATTTTGTTTAAACTGTTATATAATTTTGTGCTGGTGATGTAATACTGGCGCCTGGAAAACGTTGTTCTGTGATATTCTTGTGGGAAGATGTTGTGTTTAATTCTGCCTGATGGTTCTTTGTGGGGACGGGAAGAGTGTTTACGGATTACCGTATGGAGAACATAGAGCTGCCTGACAGTTAACACTTCACATTCGGCATATAATTGTATTGTGGAATATCTTCGAGGCCGAGACCACATAACTTTTAAGACCGCCCGTTGTGCACGCTCAAGCCTGATAAATTCGTTTAATGTTGCACCCCCCCAAACTGGAATACAGTATGAAAGTACTGACTGACATAGTGCAGAATATACCAGTTTCAGGGTATTACTATCCACAGACTTGCGTAGTTTTTTAAAAATAAATATAAGTTTACGGATTCTGCCCGTGAAAACATCTATGTGCTTATGCCAGTTAAGTTGTTGATCAATATGAGTGCCCAGATATTTCACGCTAGTAATCCTAGATATGTTGAGGCAGTCACATATAGAAGGGGACAGAGAAGTACAAGTGTGGGCCTTAAGAAGATAAGATAGCGGTGGGGTTAGATTTGACCTAATGGCAAAGGGAACATATACCGTTTTCTGCACGTTCAGGGTAAGCAAGTTGTTTGTTAGCCAATTCATGACATGTTTCAGTGCATTTTCAGCATTAAGAAAGCATTGGGCCCAATCCACTCCATCGACTATCATAGCTGTGTCATCTGCATAGGTAAATATTTTGCAATGTTGGATAGGTATATTACACAGCTCATTTATATAAATGAGGAACAACGTGGGCCCCAATATGCTGCCTTGTGGCACGCCATATGCTATAGGCAGTGTTTCACTCTCATTTTGACCAATTTTGACGTATTGTGTCCGGCCCCTTAGGTAGTCGGAGAAAATATCCAGTACGGGACCACGAATTCCGATGCGCTCCATCTTTTTCAGCAAAGCCGGAACAGAGACGGTGTCGAAGGCCTTAGACAAATCAAGGAAGATACCTACGCATTTCAACTTCTTATCGAGACTTTTAGCTACATGTTCAGAAAGAGCCAAAACCGCATCTTCGGTGCTCAAGCCTGTTCTGAATCCAAATTGGTTATTGGACAAAACTTTGTTAGCATCCAAAAAGCTGACAAGGTTTTTATTAAGGATGCGTTCCAGTATCTTCGATAGAGCAGAAAGTATCGAGATCGGCCTGTAATTATTGACATCGTCTCTGCGCCCAGCCTTGTGAACCGGATGGACCATAGCTTTTTTAAATGCTTCTGGGAAGGTGCCTGATGAAATTGAAATATTGCATATATGTGTTATAACTGGAGCCAGAGCATGTCTTGCTACTTTCAATATCAGAGCCGGGATACCATCCCATCCGGTAGCACAATCAGATCTTAGGCTTAAAATAATGTCTTCAACGTCTTTTACATTTACCTCATGAAGGCCTACCTTGGGCTAAGGGCACGGTACGGAAGCTTCTCTGCTTCCATATAAGTAATTTTTTATTTATAGAGTGTTCGATCTTTACTACCATGCCACATTTATAGGACCGTTCTAACCATTCACCTACACTTAATACCTACATTTACAAGAGTCTTTGTCGCGACTACTAACATAGATTCTGATATTATTGGAATTCAAACATTGTTTTCGCAAATACACATATTATATTTGCCACCATTGTAACCAAGTTTTTAGCAATATTGTTATTTAAGTGTTTTTCAATTATTGGTGTACAATAAAGTAGGTACCTATATTCTATTATATCTTTCAGTTTCGTTCTGGACACACTACCATTAAATATGGGTTACATTCTCTACTTTGTCGCAATGAAGAAGACGTGAGTTACACAATGTTCACATTTCGGTAACTCACGTCTTCCTCATTGAAAAAATAAAGCTATTCCATACATATGAGTAGAAAAGTGTAAACAACAGTATCTAAGTCTCAGTTTATAATTATTCACTACCGGTCGTCCAGAGGTCGAAATTCGACCATACTTTATTAAAAGTTTTACTTAGGTAAGTATAGGAATTTTAGCTTTTTGCACTCCTTCTCCATATAAACCGTAACTGTGTCAAATCTCATGCTCCTTCGGCACCATAAATTTCGTAAAAAGGGGTAAAGAATAATAATACCTATTTGAAGATAAAACTTTGTAGTTTACCGAAAAAGAAAGCGAGCGGTGGACTATGTTCTGGATATGTTTGTAGAATAATAAAGTTTTTCTTTTAAAATTGGTAATGTATATTGTCGTGAATAAATATTTGTGTCTGAGACAGTAGTTTGACGAAACCCTTACCAAAACTAAGATCAAAAACTTAAAAACGGCCATCAGAATGACTGGTTATGGAACTAAATAATACTTAACAATATATTTCACCGATACGAGTGTTATATCTACGTACGTATGTTTTGACTACCGAATTTTCATCGATAAATAAATTGCTTTCCACAGTAAAATGATTTTATTAAGCATTGCTAACTGGTAACCACTTTCTGCGGAGGGCTACAAAACTCATCCATCTTAAACGTCCCTCTATTAATAATTGCGCTCCGTTTTACGCTGTGCGTAATTATTTAATGGAGACAAATTCCGCAAGCACGCGGCGGCCGCACCGTGAAATGAAACGTTATATGCTTCAATGATGCCATTGAAGACTCGGTTTTTATGCAGCATGCTTTGGGACCCACCCTTTGTAAACATTAAAAAAAATTATGCGACTTTATTCTACGGTCATAATTAATTTTTGAGCACTGTTCCGGATGTTTTAATTGAGTTTTCGTTGTTTGTTTTTTATGTTCATAATTTATTACAACTTTAGAGTTAGGCCGTAAAATAAAATAAAAAGTACCCATCGTTACTGATCCGAAAATAGCAATAATCACAAGAAATTCAATATTTTTTTTTCTGTAATTTCAACTTTCAATAAGTAGATTATTTAATTATACACATACGTACTTAAATACAAACCTTAACTAAATAAATATAAAAAAAAATCATAAATATGGCGTAGAAAAATTCATACGCATCGCTGCTACTTGCAAAAAAAATTACCCAAAGACTGGTTACTTTTGTCCAAGGTCAAAGGCATCTGGAAAGGGGAGTGATATGAAGATTCGAATGACGCTATTGCGACACACGCTATTTCGAAAAAAAAATAAGAGTTGTAGGTACTTGTACACTAGTTCGAAGTCGAAAACCGCTATATCGAATGACGTTGTCGCGAACACGCTGATTCGAAAAACTGTTTGAATGGTACGCTAGTACGAAAGTCTTGGCATTGAAATTCACTGTTGCGAATAGCATATTCCAATCTGAATTTGTCTGGGGATCGAATTTGTGACCCAGTGATTACCAAGAATTAACTATGTATCCCTAGCATGCTTCCCGTTTTGATAAGCTAATAACATTACAACCCGTTTTGATAACGCTTTGTCAGGGTCGCGAGTATGAACCCCAGACAAATTCAGATTGGAATATGGTATTCGAAACAATGGATTTCAATGCCAAGACTTTCGTACTTGCATACCATTCAAACAGTTTTTCGAATCAACGTTCGCGACAACGTCATTCGATATAGCGGTTTTCGACTTAATGTTCTTTCGAACTGGCGTACCACTCTTAATTTGTTTCGAAATAGCATGCGTCGCAATAACGTCATTCGAATCTTCATATCACTCCCTCTGGAAAGATCATTAAATAGCATTAAACATATAAGATTGAATTGGCTAACTTATATACATTTAAGCGTAACCATGTATATATAATAAGCGTAACTTAACGACTGCAACGACGACGATAATAACTACGACGTATATAACTTAGTGACCTAACAGTACCAAACAGTTTTTTTTTTATAATATCAATTTTTTTTCCTACTCGATGACGAACAAATATACACCACTAGAGCAGTTGATATAATCTCTTTTCGCAGCTTTTTATTCCCATTCCCATCACTAAAAACCAAAACAGCATTTCTCTTACCACATAACAGCACTATTACAGAACATTTGATAAATCTGTTAGGTTTCGGGTAGGTTTATGGTGCAATCTGCAATCTAATCCGCAGAACACTTCCTGAGACGAAGTACCAACTTGTCACAACTTGGTTTTCGCTTACAATGCATGTGCTTCACTAAACCCCTCGTGTTCAGCTAAACCAGCATCCTAATCAGTAGTTTGTAGAACTAATCAGTTTCTGTACTTTGTTTGGGGATTTATTTAGTGTTATGTTCATACTCTGCGGTATTTTAGTCTGTTCCTATAAAATGAGATGTTTAGATACTAAGTATTCTGTATTTATTTATCCGAAGATTTATTATTGAGATTTCAGTTCTTATTGTTACAAGAAGAGGATAAACAGGAGACAGAATAAGATTCAACGAAGAGGTTTCTATTACTGTCTCAGTGCAGTTCGTAGAAGCGGATTTCGTTGAAGACCGTGCTGTGCCACTCCACACGCAACTGCCGTGTAAACACGACACAGGTCATAGTGATAGCCATCGTCGTACGTCTGTTCCTAAATAGTTAATTATAGTGAAGTACATAGTAAGTTGTTGTATGTAGGTACTATTCCCATCTCACTAAAGCCGGCCATTTTCAGTGCAGCTTTCAGTGAACCTTCATTAATTGGCAAGTATATAAAAACTTTTTACCAAAAAATTAAACGGTCTCCCAAAAAACACTGCAAAGTGAAAAATAACTTTAATTTCGGTAGTCGGTGTCTTTAGTTTTGTATTTTTGTTTTAGCACTGACTTCCAAAATGTTTAATTTTTTGGTAAAAAGTTTTTATTTCACTCTTTTTAGTTGGTCGATTTTTAATTTATCTAGTTACAAGAACCTAAATGTGAACTACTTATAATCATTTACAAAATATTGCTTTTCCCAATGTTGGGCCATTAATTGTTGAGGAGTTACCATATGCATTGTGACGAGCATAATTTGTGCTTAATAACCACATTCAAGTAATCGAAGCGGAACACATGAAATACATATTATTCCTACTTATATTATATTGAGTAGTTCCAGTGGCCATCTGTGGTCTTCATCATCAGGTCCACTTCCCCAAATGGTACTTTTCGAATGCAACTACACAAGTTACTATAAAAATGCTCAAATCACTATAGGTGTGCCTATAATATTTGAAGAATTCCCTCGATTTCTCCAGGATCTCATCATCAGATCCTGACTTAGTGACAATGAGACCAATTTCGAAGTATACCCTTTCAAACAAAAAAAGAATTTTCCAAATCGGTTGAGCCGTCTTCGAGTAATCGGTGATCATACATTAAAAAAAATATACGCGTCGACTTGATAACCTCCTCCTTTTTTGTCGTCGGTTGAAAAGAAAGACAGTTAAAATGCAATTCTCCTTGACTCCTATATCCAGAACTTTAATTGCTGTGACAGTGAAACACTTGGGCTCCTGGATTGTTTGTTGTTATGTATAGAATAAGGTGGTAACTATTGCTAATCTAAACCTATTGACTGTTTCATTACGAATAGCAAATGAATAGGTAGTTGATTGCGATATCAGTAGGTAAATCGTACTTCGTACTCGTACTAATATACTAATATTATAAATGTGAAAGTTTGTGAGGATGGATGGATGTTTGTTACTCTTTCACGCAAAAACTACTGAACGGATCTGAATGAAATTTAGTAAGTAGATAGTTGTCATTCTGGAATAACACATAGGCTACTTTTTATCCCGAAATTCCCACGGGATCGGGATTTGCGCGGGAAAACCTTCCCACGCGAACGAAATCGCGGGCAGAAGCTAGTAATATATAATTCGGTCTCTTATATTAAGTGCTTTACAGTATCTTAACATGTCGAAATTCCTCTGTGTTAAGAAGTTAAGAAAGCACGGTAATCCGCTGGCTCCACCTGCCATCTATAGATTTTGAGCAAGAAAAATATGAGACCAGTCTTGCCAAGGAGTAGGTACCTACGTGTTACCAACCACTGTGATCTCGAGGTCTGATTTTCATGCAAATAGCTGATAGGTTGTCACTTCCTGGAAAATACTGGTTAACCTACGTTAGGTTAACCAGTATTTTACAGGAAGTGATTGGAAAAGCTTAGGAAAATGGTGATTAAATGGCTTTCATCAATTATGAATCTTTTTTGTGGAATTAATTGATCTCAGATTTCAGGAACATGCCTATGACACGACGTAGGTATAACTCATTGCGGTTTTTTATCGAGCGACAGTGGAATTGCTAATTGATATGAGGGTGAACGTAAATCTGATTTCGATTCGGTAATTAGTATTTGCACACAGAGGGTTGGCTAGGTAGCCTACAGTTTGAATGTTGAGTAATAAAAAATTGCAACATTTGGAGTCTGGGTTTTGAACGGTCTAGCTTTCGTGTGAATATTTGGTACCTATTTGGTATTTGGTGGCTCGTGCTATATATAACCTACCTAATAGCTTTTTAATATCAATAGGAAATAAGCACGTAACTGAAAGCCTAAACGATATCAAGAGAACGTAGGTAGATCAAGCGCTAATGAGAAAATAATTCAAGGCCTAGCTTTCCTTGTATTTTTAAGTCATCGACGATAAGAACGTGTAAATTACACTGCAAATATTATAGGTTACCATATCACACTCAACACAGTTTGGCGTGGCGTTAAAACCCTGTAATTATCAAAACGACTACCCAAACACGAAGCAAGCTCCGAAAACCTTGAAAAGCCATAGGTCAACATAATCCAAGTCCTTTCATCAGCTTATTAATTCGGGGGGCAATTTCATCGTAAACGCCACTAACATTAGCAATTCATATGAAATAACACATAACAATAGTAATCAGGCGTTTGGCTATGAAAGAAAAATCACATTTCGTTGTCAGGCGAGGCGGTGCCAAGCACAGATTTCGTCGGCAATGTATCGTGAAATTAGTTTAGTGGCACTATATAATTACGCGCCCTCACTTTTTATAGTCCCCGGTCATTGCTCGGAGGGTCCCCTCTAGTGGGCCGGCCCCGTCGGATGGCTGTTATGACGAAAGTGTCAACCCGGTATGCGACTTGATGAATCGACACTATTTTAAACATTTTCTCCTCCTCGTGTTTCTGTGATGGCTCTATAACAACAAACAATAACAGCGGCAGGGTTCAACAAAATGAAACACCAACAAACTGAAAGATACATTTCATAGATTTATTATATAAAATCTTAACGCTACATTTTGAATTTTTTAACTTAGTATAGTAACATGTGAAATTTACAGAGCTATTACGTTAGTATAGATAATAGTAATTAGTTATAATTATTGCGCAAGATATTCCCAAGAAAAGGGAAATCCATAGTTTTATTCACTAGAATACTTAAGTACTGAGTCTTAACTAATACAATAAACGACGAAGCTCAGATATTTCTTACGAATTTATAATCTATTTCGTTTTATGTATGTACATTATGATATGAGAGAAGTCCGAAAAATACTTTTATATAATATTTGCAGAACGAAAGCTTAATTAAGCACCTAGCAGGCTATATTATGACTACTGTAGCAGTAAATAGCGAAGGGCTCATTGTAAATAACGGTCACATTAATTTTTATCACTTTTTCTACAATAAATACAACAAAAACTGCAATTTAGCTTTATTAACTAGGTAGGTATCTTAATGAGCAATCGAATAAATTAATACCCTTAAGTACAATTTATGTTAAGTGAGAATGAACACATTAAAATTATGATATTTTACTCTAAGGTATTTATGAAAACAAAGATTATAAAGTAACATCTACTCAATACAATATTACAATTTCTATTGACGGAATCACAATATGTGAAAAAACATAATTAATATTCATAAATTACAATGCCTAAGTATTTTTGTTTTAAAATGAAATAAAAGTACACTACGACATTCTGGCAGCGGATATTAAATGGCATCATTCGAAAAAATTTTTAGAAAAATATATAGAATACTCATATAATTTAGATACTTTTTATATTTGACCGTTGCGAATGTAAATATCTTGGTGTGAATGAGTTATGTACAAGCTCTTAGGTACAATTTTATGATATGGAATCGAATAACTTGAGTAGGTACTAGTTGATATTTGAATAGTGAGCTAAAATGAGTACAGAATTTTTGTACAAAAATATTCAGAGATACTTTTCTAAAAATGTCTTATGTTTTTTCTACATTGTGTACAATCTACATTTACTTACATGTCTTAATTAAAAATTAGTAAAAACTCTCATAAAACTGCATTTTGAGTGTTTTGTAAACGCATTCAAAATAATACCGAAAAGACAGTCTGCATAATAATGAGCAATTATTTTTGTTTGAAAACTTAAAAAAAACTTGAATTTTATAATAATATTTTAAAATCGGTACCTATACAGTTTTGTGAGAGCTTTTGAAGTCGATGTAATAGTTTCTATTATATTGCAGTGATCATAAATGAAACATTAGCAGTATTACGAGTTTAGAATACATTGTTTCACAACTTTGTAGATAGGTACTGTCTATTTAAAAATTAAATTCAGTTTATATTTAATATAGCACTATTCGTGATTTTACAAAAAATAAATGTTGCAGCTATATTAATGAGTGATAATTTTAGTCTTAATAAGTCCACGATTAATACTTAAAAATATATTTCCTAAACGAGTTTCTTATATATCACAGGCTTAAATTATACTCATTATCATTAGGGACGTGCATACTATACGTACACTTATAATAGATACAGTCAAACGAAATTAGGTAACTATTTACACAAATAGGGGAAAAATAATGAGGCGAACCCTCCCACAACCCTCGGAGATTTCAAATTACGACCGCGGTACCAACACACGGCAATACATATCTTTGTATTTGAATCGTAAGTTTACAAAAAATAATATGTCTTTATTGGTTTGCAAACATCTAGTTCAAGACATATTACTTGCAAACTAGTCTTAACTAAACAGACAGGATAAGAAATACGTACATAATATAATTAAATAAAATCTTCTACACATTCAAATAATACCATCCCATAAATCTAACAATTGTTCTATCACTTAGCCAACGAACGAAGCGCTTATAATTTCGATTATTACTAAATTATTATTACTAAATATTTTACATTCCATTTACCAACAAAGCAACGCACAACGCTTTCTTATATTCGTTCCATTTAATTTTTCAATAATAAAAGTGTTCGTAAAAATTTCGAGTGTCCAATAATCACCTATTCATGTTCCCGCCGAGTGTTTGGAACGATGCACTATTGCATTACTAACTATAGTAGCAATTTCACTACACTTTTTATAGGTACGTCTTTACAAAAGTTAGAGGGAGTCATATTCGGTCGAATGCACAGTCTTGAGCTCGATGTACAAAACTATGGAGTCACTATGAGATCGTAATGGAGCGGATGATATTGAAAGGATTTCCTCACGAAAATATATTGAAATACTTCAGGCCGGCCGAGACGTAAGGTATCGGTATAGCTCCAGCATAATAATTAACAGACTGAAACATGAGGTAGGCGATGTTCAGAAGCTATCACACTATTTCGTTTGGATGTGTGTTCTGATTCGAGTCGTTTTGTCTCGCGCACTGCTGAAAATAAAAAAAAGTTATTTAGTTTCACTGATTAACATAATCATAAATACAAATAAGATGGAAATGAGTGCAATAAAACTGTTAATTTAAATCTTCAGTTAAAATAGGACTGTTACCTCTTGTTTTCTTTCCCAAGTTTTCATCGCAGTTTTGTACTTTTCAAATTCATGGCACCAATTTGAATATATTTTCTGGTACTCATTACTCTTTTCGGGAGGAGAGCACCTGCAAAGCAAACACATTTAGATTAGAAACGAACCTTATTAATAGAACTAGTAATGTACGTGAATTAGATTAGATTATTTCATTACCTGTGAGTATCAACTGTGATGTTGTAGGAACATAGTAAGGATCCTCCCAACCAACAATCATATCTTCCTGCATCAGCTTCATTTACTGAAATAATCAGCAAACCATGTTCCGACGTCTCAATATACTTTTCCGGTTTACTGCAAAAAAAAAACAAAACATTTTATTAAAATTTTATCATGGATCAAGATTGTTTACGCCTACTACAAAATATTAAATATTGCGGTTTGTTGATTTGATGTTTTTGTTTCAAATTTTAATGAGACGTCCAACGTCGGGGAATGCTTTCAATATTTATGAAGGATAGACTCACTTTGTGATTAATCTATATCTAAAATGAATC
The DNA here is from genome assembly GCA_943138885.2 of Tholera decimalis. Taxonomy (NCBI): domain Eukaryota; kingdom Metazoa; phylum Arthropoda; class Insecta; order Lepidoptera; family Noctuidae; genus Tholera; species Tholera decimalis. The sequence continues at coordinate 22,273,308 of OW964559.2, forward strand.
TCAGTTCATTATGAGTCCGTCGATTCTAAAATAAGGGGTTGCATTACGAAGAGGCTGACTGGGAATAAATTAATGTCTGGTTGCAAAAGATGGGGATAAATATTTTTGTTCATGAGTTTAGATTTGGTAACTTATAAACACGGATTTATTGCTTAATTTAAGCTTTTGCTAATAAATAAGAATATGATCCTTTTGGATCCGGTTATAGAACCAAAACAGAACTCTTTCTTCTTTCTAAAAATATATCTTTCCACAATTGAATGTCCCGCACAAAAGGATGTTTTTAGCGCCATCTACTTACACCCCCGGTTGGCTTAACAAGTTCGTAGGTGAATAAAACATGGTAAATAAAACGCTAACACCGAATTTCCCCCTTGCATTTTAATTGTGGCAGCGGAAGCGCGATAACCGAAGATTTTGGAGGCCTTTAATTAATGTTGTTGCATGCGTGTATTTTCCGTATAACTTTTAAAGCTGTTCAAATTGTATTTATCTTCGGTGGTAGGAGTGGAAATTACTTTGCAGGTGTAGGCAATTAAGTTGTGGGGCTTAAAGTGGAGCGTTTAAAGTTTTTGGGCTCAGGGGATGCGTTAAATAACGAATGGTGGTTTATCAGACAAATATATTAGATTTAGTCGCAGTCGGAGTTTCGGTTCACGGTTTACGCGTTAATTGAAGAGAGCTCGCGAATTTGGTGTAAAGTTTGTTCGCAAGTTTCAGGGACTTAACTTTTTAGAAATTTTATGTTCCGGGTGAGTTTTAGCTGTTTGCGTGTGGCGATTAATCTAAATTTCTTTACTGCTCTCAATGTTTTGGTTCTAATAAAAAAGAAACAAATTAATTCAAAAGATAGTTTGCAAGTTACCAATAAAGCGCTAACTGTAGTGCATAATATTGTTTTGAAAAAAAAAAGTATTGGAAATATTTGGGTCATCATCATAAAATTATAACTTGAATATTTGTGTCTACCGTCAGAAGGCAATACGCTTTCGTGTTTAAAAATAAACAAATTCTGTTTTTGAACTTGCACCACAGGGCTAAATATAGTCACAGAATAGATACAAATTCAATTTAAGTGTCTGGCTGTGATTAAAATATAACTGTTTTTCTAGTGCTTATAGTTTTATTACATGATACTAAAACACAAATAACTGTAATTTTGTCTTTCAGTTTGTCCAGCCTAAAATCTGAAACAGCGTCGATTTAATCGATTTCACTATTATATCGATTTTCAGACTTTCACGAGAAGATTGAACCAGTTATAGGGCAACATATCAGCTATAAGAACATATTTTTCCGATTTGCAGGAAAAAATCTTCAGCGCGAACGAAAACGCAGTAATGACAACTGAAGGAATAAAGGCTTTTATAAAACTAGAAGCCCACCTGGTGTATAGATTTCACATAACCAGCGATCTTGTTAACCCCTCCAACTAAGCTAAATATGCTTGTCTGGAGTGCTCTCTATCAGAAGACCAACACCTTTAGCCATAAAGCTATTTTCATTTCCAGTTTTTTAGTCAGTAGAAGTCTGACACTCCAATCCGCTCAACCCCGAAAAAAAGTTACAGTTGATCAAAAATATTAAAAATCTTTAACTTACTTGAACGTGATCGGATGCCGTCCTTTCTCCCTTGAGTAGTGGTACCAAGTGACAGCCCTAGGTTGCAACACCTCCGGCATCTTGACGAAGCTACCGAGATGAAGGCTTTGACCCCACGTCGCTGATACGCTTTTACGAGCAATGGACGAGTCGCAAATGTCTGCAGTCTCGTTGGCTACGTCTTGGATGAGGCTGTTTTGGAGAAGAAAGTTTTGAGTTAAGGACTATTTTTGACAAATATAAATGTAACACTTTTATTTTTTTTATTTAAGATAGGCCAACAATGTGGTAATGCCGCCAGTCTTTTGGGAACATTTCCAGTGGACAGCGATGCGCACGAATTTCTGGACGCCATATTTTAGTTTATTCTTAGATGTATACAACGTGTAATTTAAAGGGTATATACATACCAAGTGCATGGCTTTTTTGGATGATAACAAACGATATGGCAAGGGTTTTGTAATCCTAAGTCTACGTGTGTAGAACTTATTACAAATTCCAATACACTGATACCAGAGAACGAATTTTTGAAAAGAAGAAGAAGGAAAAGAATTATCGTGTTATTGGCAAATGACGTGGAAAGTTATTGACCCTCGTAGTGCTGTGACACGTTTGTTATGATTGGTATTCAAGAAATATATGAAACCAATATTTGGTATCAATTCTTTGAGTCAGTTATTTTGTGCTGAAACTGTGCATAGAGACTCAATACCAGATATTGTCTTCAGCCCTTTTGGATAGATATGGGGTTTCCGTTACAAGTTGTATATGGAGTTTAGAGTTTTTATTTAAGTGTATATTACCTGTGACTTTAAATAAAAGTTTCTAATTATTTTAAACATAGGCCCGAAGGCGCAAGGGCGAGGCAACTCTCTTACTCACGCCCCAGTTGCCGCGATAGACGCCCTGGGAGTCGGGGGTGACGGGGCCTCATGAGGCCCTTGCCCACCGGGATTGCGGAAATGTACTAACAAGATACCGCGGCCACGGAACTTACGGGCAGCTGAAGGAACAGGGTGGGTTTTTAGTCAATAGAAGTCTGACACTCCCTTCCGCTTAACCCAGAGCGGGAGAAGTTATTCGATGAATTTCCCACCCAGAAAAAATAAATAATGGCCTGCATGAGCACTTATAAAACGTCATAAGCTAGTGCACAGTTCGAAATTGGTCGATTCTTATGGAGATGAACCGGCAAGAAACTTCACGGTTACTCTTTTAAAAATAATTCATTTTCATAATTAATTGTTTATTTTAATTGTTAGTAACAATTTACTCTTGAAGTAGGAAATAAAGACACTTAATACAAAAAAAATGTTTTAAGTAAGATAAATAGTATATCAAAATATTGATATCCCATGAGTAACCAGAAATTAAATATGTTTTTCTTTAAAAAGGGTAAAGGATTTTTTTAGCGAAATCAGAAGTATTAATTTTTGCCTGATAGCATTATGTACAACACCTTTTGTGTTTTTAATTAAGAGCACAGCTCCTATCTAAGTAGCTGACTTCACCATGCAAACGATATTGTTACAACAAAGCGTCAAAAGGATCTACCAATAAGACAAAATTTAAAGTTTCAATCGCATTAAATCACCTACATTCTTAATTTAAATTTCAAATTTACCCCGGTAAGTAACCTATTAAAGTAGCTGACTACACCGTGCAAACCATAGTGTCACAACAAAGCATCAAAAGTATCTACTAAATCACATCCCTCTTAGTAAGACCCTGACATGTGTTACAACGAAAAATAAAACAAAATTTGAATTTTTAATCGCAATAAATCTCCTACATTCTTAATTTAAATTTCAAACTTACCCCGGCATGTACTCCCTACAGACGCCAGCGTCTCTGTCCCAGCCGCAGTAAGGGTCGCGTGCGCATCTGACGCATGCGTCGTAGCGTCGAGCACACAACGCTAGTCGGAGCTGTAAAACTCTTCTGTCGGATGCAGCGTAAAGGGACCCGTGCATTCGGGAGATTGCCATTGCCTATAGGAAAGAAAAAGATTTTAATTATAAATTGTTTTTTTTTTTTTTTTTTTTAAGAGAGATCTAGCAATGTGGGGAGAATTCACATTAGGTACTAGCAATCTTGTTAACCCCTCCAACTGAGCTAAATATGCTTGTGTCTGGAATGGATTCACGTTAATAGTGTAATTAATGGGAGGGGTTCGAACCCGCGAATTCTCGATCACAGAGCCGACACCTTAGTTATTAGGCTATTGTCATGATCGTCGCTTGTGTGCATTTAAACTTGTTGAAGAAGAAAAGGAAGATGGAACTCATAGAAAAGATGGATGGATTGTGTGGCGAATGTTATAAGATAAAAGGAGTGGAGAAGGAACAGGCCCGGAGCGGCAGCACGTCGTATTCCACGCGCGCCTCAAGGACCTGTCAGCATTAATGACGGGGCCTCATAAGGCCATTGCCCGCCGGGGCTGCGGAAATATTGTAACAAGATACCGCGGCCCCGGAACTTAAGGGCAGCTTAAGGAACAGGGTGGGTTTTGAGTCAGTAGAAGTCTGACACTCCCTTCCGCTTAACCCAGAGCGGGAGAAGTTATACGATGATTTTCCCAACCAGAAAAAAATAAAAAAATGGGGAGAATGGAAGAAGAAAACGTGTTGCGCCGATCAGCTACTCCAACTAAATGATGATGAAATCGAAATGTAAAAAAAAATGGAAAATCTATATGTGAACAAATCAATTTTAAATCAGCTGAATGTGATGACTAATAAGTAGCATCGTAAATATACAGAACAAAGCAAAATACAATATATACATATATTTGTAAGATTTACAAAACCTATCTATACTAATATTATAAAGCGGAAAAGTTTGTTTGTTTGTTTGCTTGAACGCGCTAATCTTCGAAAGTACACCCAGTACTTTCAAAGATTAGCGCGTTAGTACCGGGTGGATTTGGAAGCAATTTGGTAGGGAAGTAGCTTGAAGCTTGAGGAAGGTTATAGGCTACATTTTACGCGACTGCAAAAAAGGAGAGTTATTTTTTTACCGTAATAGAATCCACGGGAGCGAAGCCCCGCGTGAGTACTAGTTTAACATAAAGGTCATTAATACCTATACTACTGCCTGAAATCGTACTGAACTGACTTCAGTAAAAGTATGTTCCAAATATCCCGTAAGCCAACCTGTATCCATTGATTGTAGCAAAGTCATACCTGGATAGGCTCCCCGGGGGTGACGTCAAATATATCGAGCAGCGCTGATTGGCTGTCACCGTTGCGGTTCCACTGCACTATCTTGTGTATTTTTCCTTCGTCTGCAATAAATAAAATACAATTGATTTTAAGATTTGGTTTTTCAACCTCGAACGGCCTTATTGCTTGAGCAAGCGTGACAGCTAATCACGAGTTCTCGCGTTCGATTCCCGGGTCGGACAAAAAGTGCTATTGGGTTTTTAGGGTTACGTAGCCGAATGGCAAAAAACGGAACCCTTATAGTTTCGTCATGTCTGTCCGTCTGTCTGTCTGTCCGTCCGTCATTTTATTCCGAAACTATTAAGACTATACATGTGAAACTTGGTAGGTAGATGTATTCTGTAAATCGCTTTCCGATCTTAAGAAAAAAATTTAAAAAAAAATTAATAAAGGGAGCTCCCCATACATAGAACTAAAACTGAAAATTTATTTATTCATAAAACCTATGCGTATTTAGTATTTATAGACAAGTATTTAAAAATGACACTAAGGTTTCTAAAACCACTTTTTCATAAAGTTAATCCTTTAAAAGATATCCGCTTCCAAAGTGGTAAAATGTGTCCCTCCCTCTAACTTCTATAATAATGGAGTGAAAAATCTAGAAAAAATATATGTCTATAGATTTTAATGTAAACGTTCAACCAAAATTGGTTTGAACGAGATCAAGTTAGCAGTTTTTGAGATACAGCATGTTTTATAAAACCGCAAATATAACTTTGTAATTCATACAAACACTATGAAAAACAAAGTTATTTGACGTAGTTTTAAAAAATATAAATAAGCTAGTTTTAAGAAATTTGTAAGGTTTTTTTGTCTGTATATATATTATATTATTATAGTTACTACGGAACCCTTCATGGGCGAGTCTGACTTGCACTTGGCCAATTTTTCTGTAAGTAATTTCTCAGTAATAGACCGGAGTTTGGAAGTTGGCGGTGTAATACCCCCATGCCTCAGAAAGCATGTGACATAACTCTTATTTCTTTTAAACTATTTGTTGGTAATGTGCCCAAGAGACTGGCGGTATTGCCTCTCAGGCTAAAACAGCCTTTGGTTCATAGAAAGTGTCAACCAACCTTTTCGATTTTTTCTTAAAGGCTCTTACGTTATATTTTCTGAGTTTATAAAACTTATCCAGCACAAATGAATGTATAGAAAATTATATCTGTATGCAGAAATTCCACTAAATCTTAAGACACGTAAGCAGAATATACAACGTGTAACGGAAAGGGTATATACATACCAAGGGCACGGCTTCTTTGGGTGATATGAAACGATATTGGAAGGGTTTTTCAATCCTATCTCCTTTCTCGCGCCGACAAAAGAACACCGCCTTTACGCTAGGCTACTACAGTACTAGGCGCACAGAATTACGGAAGAGATTTATCGTGATGTTTGCAGTGGAAAATTATTGACCTACGTAGTGCGGTGACACGATTGTTATGATTTCAATTTAAGAAACTTACGAAACCGAAAATTTGGTATCAATTTTAGAGTATTTTATTTTGAGTTAAAACCCTTCCAATATCGTTTGATATCCAAAGAAGCCGTGCCCTTGGTATGTATATACCCTTTCCGTTACACGTTGTATAGAGACACAATCAGTAGACAATATCCATCTACTATCAGTTCCGCAACAGAGCTTGTCGAAAACGCTCAATTACGTAAATGTCATTTACGAAGCACATATACACATAGTTATTTAGTTAATTAGCAGTATCAGTACATAAGTGGCACGTATCAGGAATTCCGGCGAAACCGTGTTTTCCGGCACTGAATAAGCAATGACAGAAGGATAACTCGATACAACGAGCGAAAACGCACGCACACATAAACACGATTCTCGTACGGGAAATGCATGCGATCTCGACCAGCATTCGCTAAACACCTGTGTCCCTAGTTTTAGTTGTTGTATGTAGTTGTCCTTCCGTATGTAACTCTTTTGTGGTTTCGAGTTCTATTAGCAACATCTTAGACGCCAATGTTTGCATTAATCACAATTAATATTATAATTGAGAGCTGATTACTAGTTAATGTATGGGTACGCTTGATTTATGGGTCTAATGAACTTAACTGAATTAATGCTTAGTTTTATTGAGTTGAATTAATCCAGAATTGGTGAGTATTAACACCGATATACACATATAGCTTTGATACATATTATGTATGTTATAAAAACAATACTGGTCTACCACGTATCGGACCACGCATAGTGCAGGGTTCCGTAGAAGTGAATAAATGGCACCGAATAAGTAATCCAGCAAAGTCACAAACTGGGTGGCTTCCTTGGGCAATTTATCCATTTTTCTTTAGAAAAAGCACTTTGGCACAATGTCACAGAGCTAAGTTAATAATCTCTATTTAAACAACCATTTTTTTTAAATTAATGTGATTTAACGCGAAAATTCCGACGGAATATAAATTCTTCGTACAATGAACAAAACATGATAGTCAATGAAATTTAATTTTAACAAATTAATATTCGTTACATAACATCTAATAATATTCGCAAATCTGATCTGATCGCTCCAAGATCTGAGCACCGCAGCAAGTCTTGAGGTTGGATTCTCAATGAATAGATCAAAAACCCAGATCATGACCAACAGCACGAAACGTAGGGTCTCGATAGATGGGCATGTGTTGCAATATATCGATGAGTATACATAATTAGGCCAGATAGTGTCTTTCATTAATAGACAAGAGAAGGAAGTTGAAAGACGCGTCCAGAATGCTTGAAAGACCTAGTCCCTAATGGAGCATATGAAAGGAAGTCAACCTATAACTTTAAAAAGAAAACTCATTGACATGTGCATCCTACCTATGGTGCGCAAAGTTGGTCACTTACTGAACAACAAAAGTCCAAACTCAAGATTTACCAGCGGGCGATGGAGCGCAGCATAATAGGTGTTAAGCGAACAGATCGCGTTAGCAACACCCTGCGCTCCATTACTCAAGTAGCTGATGTTGAAGTAAAAACAGCCAAGCTGAAGTGGGAGTGGGTTGGCCATGTCGCACGAATGCAACCGGAGAAGTGGGCAAAGATCGTCACCCACTGGACGCCTGAAGGAGGACAACGCCGTCGAGGTCGACCACGGCACCGCCGGTAGGGTGACGATCTGAGAATGTTCACGGGGCAAACATGGTCCGAAATTGCTCAAAATAAGAGGGTTGGAAGGAAAAAGGAGAGGCCTTTGCTCAGCAGTGGGACACAACGTAGTCTAAGAAAAAAAATGTAGAAAAGTACATAGATGTCATTCAAAACTTCAAAGTTATTCCAATATTTTTATATGAAGTGTAGATTTTTTTTTTAAATACGTGTCTATTTTTATATTAAACACTTTCCTGAGTAATGGCCTTGACAGATACATGGACAAAAAAGTGATCCTATAAAGGTTTTATTTTTATCTTATGAAAAACTGAGCCCTAAAAACAATAATTCTGTTTATTTATGAACATTTTTTTAAAGACAAAGACGTGTCTCTAAGAGATAAACGGTTGACAGCGCCTAGAACCTACAAGTATACGACATTTATCGAACTTAGACCCTATACTAGGTATTACTAGGAGATTAAACCGTCTCGGATTCCAAGAACCAATATAATAGTTCTTCTACAATGTTTCACCTGGGCCAATAACGCGACGATTAAGTCCTTAAACTATAATATTACCTCACAGTTTATACCTATTACGATTCCCAATAAACAATGATTTGGTATCAATTCAAGGTGGAAATTCAAGGGTTTCGTGATCGTCTGCAACCGTGTGAACTCACAAATGTCAAGCGAACAGAACATTTCTAACAGCTTGTTCAAACTGTCTGATGAATGGTGGGGACAACTCAAAGTGATGGCCCCAATTAATTCCCCTCCCTACAATAGTCACGAAACGTCCAACCCATTGTTTGTTAATCTAGATTTCAGCTATTCCAAAACTAACTTAAAAACGTCGTATTTTGTTTTCAAGTAACTTTAATATTCTATTGTAAAGACTGATTAAGAACTGCAACGATATTCTTAATTCAATGTTGTTGCGAGTGTAGTTACCCGAAGACTGTTTTATCTAATATTAACCAACCTCTGCGTGTATCAGTCAACCTATCCGACCTTCCCTGACATAAAACGATATCGGTCCAATAAAGCTAAAAAAACGGATCACACATCATCGGTACAATCCCATCCATTCGGCGAAAAATCCAGGCTTATTTTTCGAAGGTCAGAAAATACTGAACAATCTTTGTAAACACATTCGATGGGTACAATCACAATCGGCACGTGACCACGGGTTTGAAAGCCTCCATTGTACATAAGGTCATAGTCCCAGCTTCCTTACAAAGCGGCCGAATCAGGAGCGAATTAATATTCGGGCCACGAATCTTAATAGCTAATTGGATTAGAGGCATATAGCGACATTACCTAACCGTGTTACGTACAACGCTGGAGCTACGTGTCTCAGTGTGTCGCTATAAGACGAAATGGTCGGGCCCGGTATTATTGTGTTCGTTAAGTTATAGCTACTGGGCTATAAATCAGTAATTATATTGGGGCCCTTGTCGCAAATGAATGTGCCACATTGATTACGTGGGCTTGCGTGTTATGTTTCGAGTTGATGTTTAGTGTGCCATATTTTGTGCTGTTGATTGGCGCAAAAACGCTAAAAGTTGCACAAATATATTAAAGAATAAGTGCCCCAGAAATATTAAACAGTATATTTTATTGGTACCTGGTACATGGTCATCTTAAAAATGTCAAGTGCAAAATACCCTTTCAATTTATGGGACTCATATCATTTACGTTTAAAATTCTATGACCACGCTGGTCACCCTCGACACCTGAATTTGAAATGTTCTCATCAGCAAGTCTAAACTCTTAAAATCCATAGGCAAGCTCATTTGTGTCCGAATATTTATGAGGATGCAGCGACACCCTTAGTGTTGGTTCATAAGACTTAAATACAATTCGTTGCTTCTACATTGTATGCGAAAGCGAAGCGAAATGAGCATTTAATTATTTCGGTTTAGTGCTCTAAAATGTTTGAAACCTAAACGATGCAAAATTGGGTCACATGTTTTTTTATTTAACTTTCGTAACTAAATTTGTCCACATAACTAATTTATTAGCATTTCAACAACTAGTTTGAATTGAATTAATTTAATTTATTGTTTTTTTTTATTTTTATTTTATGTAGGTCATTACTGTGTTGTTTTAATTTAATTTATGCTTATTTGTTTTCATTTATGTTTTAATTGTTAGAGCTGTACACTTCTTTGAGTGACATATAATTTTATTAAAAAAAATATTCGAATAAGTAACGTAGTGAATAAGTCTTTGACATGCCATTAATAAATAAATAAAATTGTAACAATCGAGTTTCTAAATCACTGTTACACCTTTCAAGATTTTGTGGCTTTAAAATAATTATATCCAGCACCAGACCAGACTAAGCTACATAAGACTACAAATACACAGACAGACTGCAGCCGACACAAACGACATTATAATAACCTACCCTCCGTCGACTCTTACAAGTGGTTTGACACGGCAAATAACCGCTCTTCATGACACACGCCATTCTTATTTCAATTCTATTCATAGCTCACATATTATACGACTATCTCAGTATGCAGTATCCATTGTCTGTTCAAAACGGGTTAATCTCTGATATCGTAATTTTCAGCACTCAATGTATCCATATATAGCATTGCATCGTTGTTGTGGAATGTAGTGACGTGTAATTCCCTGATAGCTCGTTATCAAAAGCTGTCATGTGTTGAAGAATTTAGTTCTGTTCATTTGAATGGTAGTGTGTTTAGTTTACACTGCCTGTACTTTTGAACCCACGAAAACAACCTCCTAACAAGAGATTACTATGGATTGCCAATAAACTCTTTTCAACCGTAGGCCTTCAAAGTTTACAGGTCATACTAATAACTTGGGGATATTGTTTATTTGGTTATGGGAATATTCTAACGAGATACTACGGCCCCGGAATTTAAGGGCAATTGAAAGAACTGGGTGTGTTTTTAGACTGTAGAAGTTTGATATTCATTTAATGATCTTCCCACCAATAAAGAGGTATTTTGTTTACTTAATACATGTTTATTTTATGCAACATGTTAGTGTAAATATATTTAAATAGACTAAATAAAATAAATATCGTATGACACCAAAACCCCGGTTTCTTGACCCGTACTCAAAACTTAATCTTAAACCGGCGAAAACCCAAGCCCATACGTATAAAAAGCCAAATTCAACAAACAGCTTTTAAAACTGCTAAATCGACAACGACCCCTATTTTTGCGATTCGGATTCCGAATTTCCAGTGGGAATTGAAGAACTAACAATATACTTCCCGGCACCCCATTCTGTTAAAGAAAGGATAATAAAGTCGGGCAAGTGGGTAGCATACGCATTAGTTTTATATTAATGGTAATGTTACATTCAAAAGGGTAGGATTTTTGATGGAAAAATAAATCTCGAATCACTTTTGCATTAAGTTAGGTTGATAGTTGAGTTATTTTGCAATTAAAAGTTTTTCTAAACTGTGAAAAGGTTTATAAATATAAATGAAGATTAAGTATAGACTAAATGCTGTATTTAATTTTCAAAGAAGAGAGTTCTAAGAGCTAGAAATAAGATAAAAAGTTAGTGACAATTTTAAAACCTCAGCTAAGGAGTGGAAGTCCCTGCCAGAGTCTGTATTTCCTGACAGCTATAACCTGGGGGTCTGTAAGTCAAAAGTGAATAATTTAAGGTAAGCGTGCTTCATCTTCGGCTAAAAACATCACTTACCGTCAGGTGAGATAGAGGTCGAACGCTAGCCTATCATTAATAAAAAAACCTGTCAATTCGTCGTAAAATATTACATTAATATCATAAATCATTCCAAGCCAATAGTGCAACTTCTTAATCCTTTAAACTCAAGGTACTTGACTTTTCGCATATAATTAGTTAGGAGTTGAGATACCAGCGTGACATTGGAACCTCGTGTACGCAGTTCTCTTGAGTGATGAAAACGCGGAACCAACATATGGTTACACTCAAGAGATATATAATTTGTGTTTCCTCTGCATAGCATAAGGAATTCCGTAGTCGGAATGCACTGCCGGTAGACCTCATGGCGTTGCGTGATTTCTAAGGCATTGTATTAGATTAGTGTGTTACCGTTTTGTTGGAGAAAGTACTGGTTAAGATGAAGAATTTGCGTAAAAATCTCCTTAACGTAAGTAACGTTAAAAAAAAATGTTGCGCACTTCATATAAAAAACTTAAAGTACTCTCCGGTTCTCTTAACACATACTTGAAATTATTCTCAACTACCTTTTTAGCTCGAAACTAATCAACCAATTTTAATGAAACATACACCATGTTTCATTAAAATTGGTTGATTAGTTTTCAGTTCAAATGGACAGTTTGTATAAAATACCCACAGGAATAAAAGCCTCAGTTGCCATACGAATACTACTCACAATGTTATTTTAATGATTTTGGACATTCATCCTTCAAAAAGCAAAAACATAGCTTACAAAAAGAGACCTGTTAGTAATTTACAGAATAAAAATTGAAGTAGGCAAAGCTTGTTACACAAACACACATAGTATCTACCACCACTAACAAAATCTTATTTATCTTACAATGATAATAGTCCCAACTCGGCAGTGTCTCCACATTTGACGCACAAATATCTTGATGCGATAATAGCTGGTACATGAGAAAGCATTCAACAAACTTGTCTGCAAGCAAATGTGGGGAGGCGGTACATTGTACCCAACTCAAATCTGTTTACGAGGAACAGTGTCACATGTTTTAAGCTTTACCCGTCACACTATCTGCTGTGACATAGCAATGAGGGGGATATTGAACGACTAAGTGGGTTAAGACATTTTGCTTCCAGTTTTCGTGTAAGGATTATAGATAATTAATTGGTTAAAAGAGCTGGTGCGTGTTCACGTGATTAGTAGGGATAATGAATGTGTACCAATAGAATGAATTAAACTGTTAGAAGAATTTGACTGCTTGCTTTTAATCATAAGTGACAATACTTGAATATAATACAATGATATCCTGTATGAACACTAAGATGATCAGCAGTATATGAACTATGAAAATCGTTGATCAGTAATTCAATGAACCTACATGCTTCTCATATACAAATACAAATTGTATGGACTTTAAAAGTGACTATGACCTCTGAGTTTGTTTAGGTTTTTCTTCTCAGAGTAGTCAGTTAGGAAATACCGGCCTCATCTAGCTAAATTAAACTTAAGATGCAAATAATGACGTGTAAAGGTCTTATTTATAACCAATTTATAAAAATAAATATTTCATTTCATTTCAACACTGAAACTAGACAGATAGGTTATTCCCCTACAGCGTTCAAGTTAACGAACTTAATTGGAACACATAATTAGATACGTATGCTCGATCTCCAATCCACTGGTGGTCTATAAATAAATTTACTTCTAATGATTAATTCCGATCACGGTTGAGCCCAGCAAAATAATTAAACAATCCCACATTGGACGTGGACGGACGGGTCTGCTCCCCAAAGACTACCCTCACCTAAACAATAACGAATTTCATAAGGAAACGCCCAGTGCAAATGCCAAACAAGGAAATCTTCTCTGAAATGTCAAAGAAAACTACCAAAGCGTAGTCAAAGAAACGCTGGCGGCATGTCAAACTTACGAGTTAACTGGATTATTAAGACTACAGCCTTTTTGCAAGCTCGTATTGTTTTCCTGCGTTGGGAAAAGGACTTATCTTCTTTCATTATTGAATCATAGTTGCAAAATGTCATACATTTATATGACATTTTGCAACTATGATTCAACAACCGATAGATAGTCTAAATTAATCAAAGGTAAGACAAGACAATTCTTTAATTATCTTTCATATTATTTTCATTGCGAGCCATCACGACATCTCTACTTTGCGGTCTCAAAAGAAATAATCCCGCAATCCAATAAAGATTTCGCTTCGACAGGCCTAAGTGAAAACTTTTTTGCGATCCCCGAACAATATAAGTTTTACTCCTCCAAGTGGTATAAATTCCCAAACACAAAGTAGCTCTAACATCTTTATTGCTTTTCATAAAAAAGACCGCGCTTAACGTATAGATTTACCAGTTAGAGATCGGTCGGGTTCCCCTCATCTCGACGTTTACACCGTGACGTTTTTTACCTTTTGTATTTTATACATTACAACACCTGCAACTAAATTTACTGCATAATATTTTAAGGTGGTACTATATTGTAAATTCCGAGGGGGAGTGTCGCTAAGAGTTTTGTTATTGTGTAATGTTTTCCTGTTTAACTTCCTACAGGTGAATTTAATATAATAAGCTTTCCTGTTTTTTCTGCGCTGCTAATATTTCATTTAAATGTTGAAACTACTAATAAATATTTCAAGAACATTTGGAAGCGTTGAAATATTGATATGGACGGTATTCAGCGTTGCGGCTATTGGTCGCGATGGAGATCGCTGATATGTATTTCATAGACAGGCCAGATAAATTCAGCGATTGGCCGTATGAACGAATTCGGCAAGGACTTTTATCACGAATCGCAATATGTATTTTATAGCTGCCGTAAATCGAGAGACGTGGGTTTTTAACGTTTGCCTACGAGCTCTGCTGACTTTTACGAGATACGTCCCAAGAAAATTTTACGTTCGTGAATCTCCTAAACCGATTTATTTTTCAATCGATGTGCATAATTGGGGCTTCAAGTATGTGGTTATAACAACAACGTCAAACTTCCAATAATACCCATTCTAAAGTTGTTGTTTCGCTTTAGTTTGAAAGCCCTTCAAGGACGCGTTCGTTCGATAAATTCAATAGTATGGCTGATATTGTAATGTTTGGTTTAAACATTGATTCGCCTTTGGTTTTAAATGCCTAACACGTTAAAATTTGTTGACGAGTAATCAAAAAGATTCAACTTTATCTTCAAAAACATTTTCGATTTACTAGATAAACATACTTTAGTGGTACGAACGATTATTCCAAACACGCTCCAAAGGTGTATTTTTAAAGAAGGCTTTCACGCTGGCCGATATTAGGGATGCCGCGACCGCTCCACCTCCCGAAACTTTCTCGTTCGTGCACCTTTTGATATTCAATATACTGCGGGACCTAAGCAATCCTTTGATGAGATGTTTTATGCAAAAAACGTTGGGCGTTAGCGGGGCGCGAATAACCGTTCAAAAGTGAACACATTAGTATTCCCAATCTCATCCGGAACTGCGGGCTCCCTCCATTTTGGGGGAATAAAAAATCAATGTTTATTCCCGGTGAACGCGATTCGAATGCTAATTATAGGTATAACTAATTGCTTTGTGTTTATGTGAAGGCGCAATCGTTTTATAAATTGTTCTCAAATGCGGTGCGACGAATGCAGATTGAATTTTCCCTTGTCTGTGATATTTACGTAATGGAATAATTAATGTATTTTCAATTCGATCGGACCTTCGTTCCCGAAGGTCCGATGAAGATCAATCGAAGGCGACGCGACACGAAGATTTCAAAAGTTTTTTGTTCGCAGTCTGAAAATATCAAACATTTCCGCACTAGCGAGCGATTTAGAACAATTTAAAGAATTTTCCTCTATACTCGACGTGAAATCAAAATTGAACCATGGCACAAGTTGGGAATGGAGCAACGAAGGCAAGGTGTTGCGAACTATAAATTACTTCGGAAATTCCGTTCCATATCGTACCGCAACTCGGCAATAAATATTGTTCATTTTCGTCCTGTGGGCAATGCACGTCGATGAACCACGAAGCTATGCCACGTCGGGGAGTCTCCCGGTAACTCCTCACGATTGCCGGCGGTACGGCAACTTGCTCTACATAAACCAGGCTTGTCCGCCATACCTCACCTACACCTTAACATATCATTTTGCATGGACCGCATTTCATGTTTATGGCAAAACTTGGACTTCATGCACTTAGGCAAATGGGTTTCCGATACTTATAAGAGCGATATACGCTCGTATCGCTACATTTTATGCAAGGTAAGTTATCTTAAAATTATTACTGCTATTATACATGGGGGTAAATAAAGCCGTTCAGAGCAATTTATTAGTTTGGGAAATAGAGCTATTCATGGTACGGAGGTATAATATCTTTTAGTAAATAATGTTCTAAACATATGACAATGATGTATGTAATTTATGTGAGTTATTAATTCATTTTGCCATTGATAATCTAAAATTCTAATATACGGTGAGACTATATTTTAATCTAGTTACTTCAGAGTTTCATGAATTAGTGGTTTTGCTAGCTCGCTCTGGAAGCAGAATGAACATACCTATGTACGTATCTATCAAAATATCAAAGGGTTTACGTTTTGTGACTCTGAGCTTACATAATTACGTCATCAAATTGCTGTGACGTTTCCAGCGCAGTTTGGCAGTTAAGCTTTCAGTGAATTTTAAATCGTTTTTTAATAGCAGATCCGTACCACAGTCGCTGTCAAAGCTGACCCTTACTTTACAATTTGATTTCCCCACATACAGTTTTACATATCCAACGCAACAACTTTTCCATGAGAGCAAACTAAAAAAACATACAGACAATTTCTTTAGTTTTTTACAACAAACGCTTCGTAATTACATTTCAAGTTGGTTGTTAACTCAGTCTGTATTCATGCGATACGTTAACATGAATATGTTCGCTTGTTTACAAAGGCGCCCTTGATACTAAAGAGTGGCGGCGTCGACGTCTAATTCGGTGAATTTAATTAACTTCGTTAACTTCTAAATACTCTTAACGTCTTTGATACCTCCGTACCCTTTCATTGACAAACACGATCCCTGGTGTGTACAAGACAGCCGCTGTCAAACTTTTATCAACCTCGGCGGGGCGTTCAGAAGTTGTCTGGCAACACTGATTTAGGCTGGTGATAAAACAAACGGAATGAGGCGAGACGTGGGGCCCGCATTGCGGGAGCATCATACGCTCATTTCTCATTGTCTGCTAGCACCTCGAGCGCCGCTACAACTTTCTGCTAGTGCAGTTTAATGCATATTATAACACCGTAAGTACTCAGAATGGAGTAAGCGTCGAGGCAATATCGCGCGGTAGACGCGAGCGCACGAGCGCGCTCTCTATTGAAAGAGTAAACTGTCCTTTTTCACGGACGCCTCGGGCTCTTTGTGACGGAATTTCGTGCAACTTATTTTGCGCTCGAGTGTAAATAATAGTGAACTAAGAGTGCTTCGGATTTTCGGACGCTACCCTTTCCTCTGCGGTTTTGAATATACACCGACGTATGTATGTGTGCTCTGTGCGGCGAACAACACGCTGTTGCATAAAACTATTGCGTTGGGAGTCTCTTTGTTTCCCAAATGTTAGCATTATTAATAGTGCTCTGGAAAACAGTCTTAGTTAGTCTTACAGCACTGGAACAAAGTTATATTGTGTAGATTAAGGTAGAGTAATTATCATGGTACGTGGCTATGCTACGGGTGGGGTGCGTCAAAGGTAACGTTTAAACAATTTAATATTCTACACACAAGCAATTCAAACGCCAACTCAAACGTAGCTTCTCCTTTCGTAAAAGTTGTTCCGTAAACGAACCCCCCCTTCGTTAGATATCTACGTGAGTTTAATCCACTCGGCAGGGCGGTTCCGTCCGGAACGATGTTCGAGAAAATTGGTAAAAATTTCAACAACATAGGCGAAAATTACCACTTGTAGGCGTTGTTTAGAGAACGACGGCGGTGGCGGCCGAATTTATGCGGCAATGGAAATGTGACGCCGACTCTCTGTGGTCTACAGCGAACTGCGCGCACATACCGTCCTACGACGCTACGGCGTAGCACACGCTACGAAAATGCGGACGGAATAAACGTCGAGATACATTTTCATGAGTGCGTAATGCCTATTACAATCTTAATTATCGCCTGTTGTGAAAACGAAGCGTTAATAATTTGAAAGCCTTCCAAAACTTGCTGTACAGTTTGTAATGATGTTAGCATTGTTTGTTTTTTCAACCAACGGACCGTTCACCTGGGCTATAGATATTTTGATTGTAGTGCAGGGATTTACAAGCTTTAACGCGAGCTTTTTAGGAGTCAATAAAATTGAAGTACCGAAAGCGCTTAAACCATAGAGTTTCGCACGCCATTTTGCTACAAACAATGAACGTATAATCGGTTTTTCATGTTTTGAACTAAATCCCCTGTTTCATGGTATGGGGGTGAAACTGCGATGGCATCCAGACGGACATGCAGCCGTCATGGACGAGACGAATTATGGCCTTTGTGCCACTTTCACTCGCCACCACTTTTTAATTTCCCAGTGGAAGGCATTTTTTAATTCGTGAGCTTTTATGAAATTTTATGTCCTGGCGTATCCGTGCACTGATTGTTCGGAGCGATGCTTTGCGTTTCGGAATTCGCTAATTGTTTCAACCATTGGTCGTCTACGTGTCTAATGTTTGTTTTTCAGATCCATAAAAGTGCCATTACTCTTTGTTAACAAAGGAATGGAATATGCTCCGATATAAGCGCCCATGTATTTTTAGGTATCAGGTTTTTCCATTAGGATGAGTAAAATTTGCATACATTGGATGTTTTATGGGTTCTTGTAAAGATTTTACGTGCGACCCTTGCTACGAATTGCGGCCCGATCTTCACGAAATTGGTGACTGTAAAAGATTGTAATATTTGGCAAATAGGAAGCCATATTTAGTTCTTCATCTCAGCGTTTGTGTGGACCTACCACACACAGGTGAGACGACATAAAATAAAATTAAGCTTGCTAAGCTCGAAAAAAACAAAATTGAAGGATTTTTTTTAGATTAATATCTAAAATAATCCTTTGATTTTATTAAATTTATATACAGTGTTAATCTCAATATACAGATTTCCTCGATTTAGCGAATTTTTCGAAATCTCCTAGAACAGCCCGTAGGTACGAGCTAATGAAATGTATACTTTTATTTAACGAATTCGTTAACTTATAACCATACAACAAATCCTATCACTGCCCCCGATGTCATAATTACAGTAAGTCGTGTTACTAGTGTTATGACTTTTTTTGCATTACTGTGATCCTTAAATCAAGCCCTATAAGGATTTTTTTTTCTTTATTTGTATATCTAAATAATTAACAAAGTTACGATAAGCACAATCACAGTAAATGTGGAGAAGACTCAATCGTTCATTATAATAATAACAGTAAGTAGACTTACTGTATTAAAATTATGTTTTATTTCGTATTTTCACTATCATATTTACAGTAACTAATGTTCCGGTAGATTGACATATTTTAAATATGGCGTTTTAGCTACTCATTTTCACAGTAAGTATAGTTACTCTATTTATAACTTGTGTAATTCACAAAAAATAAAACCAATCCGTAAGCGTACATCAAGTAAGTGAGTGAGCAGATATACTTACTGTTACAATGTAATTATAGTATCTTACCGACTTACTATAAATACGCTTAAGAAAGTGTTAGTTGGGCTGATAGAAGTGGTAATTATATAGACAATTTTCATTAAATAAAAAATAAACCATCAATATTTAACAAATAAATTATATTGAAGACTAATTTACAAACATGTATCTTTTGTTATCCGTTTAAATATTTAAGCTATCTTCTATAATTATCAAGATACACCAATTTAAACATTTCAAAACAAAAGTGCGATTTCCCAATATTTCATTTTTTTTACTTAATGTAATTATGACATTGGTGGCAGATCAGTAATCTACATTCAATCAGTAGTCAAATCCATCACAGTATTAGATTGCTCTTTGGATATGATGACTAACACCGGTGCTAATAAGCAAAGCAAAACACAATTTATGACTTTTTCTCTAAACAAAACAAACAAAAATACTTTTTTGCAAAAAATAAAACCGACCTCTATATCAACCACTACAAAGCCAAAAATAACTTTAATTTCGGAAGGCCGTGTCAAAAACTGAAAATATATATAAAACTAAAGACACCGCCTTCCGAAATTAGTTATTTTTGGCTTTGTAGTGGTTGATATAGAAGTCGGTTTTATTTTTTGCAAAAAAGTTTTTTTTTCACGCTTTTTAGTGGGTCGGTTTGTAATTTATCTAGTTACAAAAGCCAAAATGTCAACTACTTATCACCTTTTAAAAAATATTGCTTTTCCCGATACAGAGCCGTTAATTTTTGAGGAGTTCTCCTGGTACTTCACCATCAGCTCTTCTTCACCATATGCATTGTGATGAGCATAAAGTGCTTAACATCCATATTCATGTAATCGAGTCGCAATCCACGAAATACTTAAAGTAATTAGAGTAACATACGCATCAACAAAAAAAAATTGGCCAAGTGCGAGTCCGACTCGCCCATGAAAGGTTCCGCAGTAACTGTAATAATATAATATGTAGATATATTTATTTGCCAAAAAAAACCTTACAAATTTTTTAAACTAGCTTTGTTACATTTTTTGCAACTACGCCCAATAACTTTGTTTTTCATAGTGTTTGTATGAATTACAAAGTTATATTTGCGGTTTTAGAAAATATGCCGTATCTCAAAAACTGCTGACCCGATCTTGTTCTTGTTGTTGATATACAGTATATATTTTTTAGATTTTTCACTCCATTATTATAGAAGTTAGAGGGGGATACATTTTACTACTTTGGAAGCGTATATCTTTTAAACGATTAACTTTATGTAAAAGAGATCCTAGAAACCACAATGTCATTTTTAAATACCTGTCTATAAATACTACACACGCATAGGTTTCATGAAAAAAAAGACCGTTTTAGTTCTATGTATGGGGAGCCCCCCTTTATTTTAAATGTTTTTTAATTGTTTAATAAAATTGGAAAGCGGTTTACAGAATACATCTACCTACCAAGTTTCATATGTATAGTCCTAATAGTTTCGGAATAAAATGGCTGTGACAAGCGGACGGAAGGACGGATGGACGGAAGGACAAACAAACAGACAGACAGATAGACGGACAGACATGACGAAACTATAAGGGTTCCGTTTTTACGGCTACGAAACCCTAAAAACTGTACTCGCTCGTAGACATTACAAGTAAAAGAAATTAAGTGATTATAGTTAACTTTTACGGTAACCTTTGACACTAGTTTTAATGAATTTTATCAGCCAAAGTAAGATATTTACACTTATTTTTGTTCCTGAAGGCAAATTGAATAATAAGCTTCGGCTAAAACTAACTATCCATGTGATAGCTCTCTCTTTTTCACGCAACTCTCAGCTCAGAAGAATAACAACGTTTTTAATTATTCCATTTGTATGTCATTTTATTGAATAAAATATAATTCCTAAAATTGTGTTTTAATTTAACGGCACAAAGTAAGGAACTATTATAATCAAATTTAGTATTCTTGTAGAATATCAATAAGTTACTGTGCAGATAACTAGTAAATATCTTATTAAATCAATTTCATATACAACAAAAACTAACTAAAAAACATTCTATTAATTCTGTACTAGCCCAAATTTAATAAAATCTATCCCTGTCTTCATGAATACTAGTAATTTATGCACATGATTCAATAAAATATGTCAGACGAACTTCCAGACAGGTGCATCATTGATTTTTGGTATATTTTCCACATTCAGGAAAAACTGACTGAATGCATCCCCTTAACAGTTAATTTTCCGTTTTGTGGGAAAAGTATAAGTAGGACTTTTTCGAATTATTATTTTCATAATCCATACGTGAATATTTTGTGATTGATTAAATATAAGGTACTTCTGAGTTGCTATACTTTCAACTGCTGTTATCTCAAAATAATTTTACTAAAATTTTGGTGCATTTTATAGGTTTTTGCAATAAGGGTACGATTTGATACAACGAATTATTTTATAGCTCCCTTAAGTTTCGTTATATCAGGGTAGCACTTTAATTACTATTACTTTTATAAATTTAATGTTGTCTACAGCAGTCAGAAACCATGCAGAAGATGGCAAGAAAACCGTAAACAACTTAAGTATATAAATTGCCACTAACTACATCAAACTACTAAAAATTATTTGTTAAGAACTTCTTAGACGTATTTTGCCATCGAGTTTATTGAATAAGGTTGTTTTTTTTTATTGATAATAGGTACGCGTTTGACCACCATCTCACCTGATGGTAAGTGATGATGTGGTCGAATATGGAGCACGCTTACATAAAAGTAACCTATTCACTCTTGACTTAAAGACCCCTAGGTTATAGCTATCGGGAAACACAGACTCCGGCAGGGAATTCCACTCCTTAGCCGTACGCACAATGAGAGTATTCCCAAATCGTTTAGTGCGTATGGGTGGGATGTCCACCATGTAACGATGGCGCATCGCCGTTTGTCTTGTAGTCCGATGATGGAACGGACTTGGCGGAATTAGATTTTATAATTCCATCGCACACTCTCCGAAATGTAACTGACAGAAAAAACATTCGTTCTTTTGCCACACTTATATCAGATACACAACATCAAACTTTAACATGACCTATAGAAACACATACTGTTTTATTTAAAAAAAAAAAAAACAAAATAATCCCGACATGTACTCGTACTATGTATCAAAATATTTGGCTGAGCTTTTTTTAAGTTCGTAACGAGCCGGCTGCGACTCGAAAGTATACAAATAACATATTGGCTAGTAGGTACACAAAGTGCCTTCTCTTGTACAATCACTGTATTGGCAATGCTTTTTAAATCTTTTATAATTTAACTCTAATCGATTTAATTTAATTTTGTAATCTAATTCTATACTATTTTTAATGTTATGGCGACTGATAAGACTAAAGCTGTTTATAACTTATACCTACAAATACAAAGCTGTTGGATGGCCATAATAAATAAATTAATCACCAATATTTTTTAAAATAAAAATAATATAAGTACTTACTTGTGCCCGCATAATACACGGTATATTCAAGTGGGTGTCCCATCATGTCCACTTTGACCTTATCCACCACCAGTCTCGTGAAGAAAAGATCTCTTTTGTAGTAGATCGGCTTCTCGTTCTCGTGGGACACGGCACTGTCCATCAATGGGTGGGATCTGTTGGAAGGGAACATAGTTGAGAAAGTTGCGCCTACTTTCTAACAGTATCTGTGGCCCTGGTACATTTGAAACTTGTAGGGCAGATAATTATAATATTATTCAGGCTTATTTTTTTTTTATTAAGTATTACGTTTCCACTGCTGGGACACAGGCCTCCCCTCTATGAGAGAGGATATCCTACTATCCTACTAATATTATAAATGCGAAAGTTTGTGAGGATGTATGTATGTTTGTTACTCTTTCACGCAAAAACTACTGAACAGATCTTAATGAAATTTGGTAAGTAGATAGTTGACATCCTGGATATTTCCAGGATCCCGTGGGAATTCTGAGATAAAAAGTATAGCCCATAGGCTCGGAATTCCCACGGGGTCGGGATTTACGTGAGAAAATCTCCCACGTGAACGAAGTCGCGGGCAAAAGCTAGCAAGACATAAAACATTAATTGGCGAACAGAAAATACCATACACAAAAGCACACATATAATTTTCCAAAAATTGAAGTTAAACAAAAAAATACAGGAATCTATACTAAATATTATAAAGCGGAAAACTTTGTTTGTTTCTTTGTTTGTTTGCTTGAACGCGCTAATCTTCGAAAGTACCGGGTGGATTTGGATGCAATTTGGTATGGAAGTAGCTTGAAGCTTGAGGAAGGTTATAGGCTACTTTTTACGCTACTGCAAAAAAGGAGAGTTACGTTTTTACCATGATGGAATCCACGGGAGCGAAGCCCCGCGTGAGTACTAGTATCTTATAAGAGGATGAATGGATGGGCCGTAATCCGTAATACACGCGGGCTCAATGTGGGTTGGTGGATGTCACATGTCTTCAGATTTTGGTCCTAGGAGATGTTTCTGCGCGATGTTTTTTTCACCAAATTGAGAGCAGTGGTGATGATATAAATTACACAAAGGTAGCTAACTGGGTTCGAACCCATAACCTGCAACTCAACTCGGGCTCGACACATACGTGTAGGACACATGTAGTGCAAAATATAGATTTTGTAATGGATACATGCTATGCTAGCGTGGATGACCTCTTAAATAGAACGGTCACTTTTTACAGATTCTTTAGTATTTATCTACTCGTATTTAGTTTTTGGAGGACTTATCGCATACAGAAAACACAGGAAGATTGAGAGCCAATTAAAAATCACGAGTCATATTTAGACTTACGATATTATGAGACAACAACACATTTATTAAAGTCATCTTTTTTTATTTAACCGTTACCAAACCGCCCGTCTCGCAAACCCTCCCAGGGTTCTCTTTTTGAGCGCGACTTCGGACCAACCAAAGCGGTTTGCGTCAACTATTATTAACCTATATTATTTTGATGTAATTGAAGTGACCGTACAGTGGCATTCAAACTGACACTATAAATTGTCATCTGGGGGCACGGCAGTGCCCCCGCCAAGTCGAGCGCAAAGCAAACACTGCCGTACCATCCTTTTCTGGAACCATTTCAGCGTATTTTCAGGTCCCTATTTGGGGACCTCTGGATAGATTTAGAACGTTGAAATTATCGTTATCTAGTAAGCTACCAACACACACTTAACCCTTTCAGGACCATAAGATTATAGGAGGTAAAATAATCGTTCTGACTATTTAGGATGATTTATTGGGCATCTAATAAACATACTTTTAAATAAAAATAAAAAAAATGTTAGTCGCTTTTCTGATTTTTTGTGGGACATATTTGTCCCTCTGGACGTCAAGGGCTGACTTTTTGCTAATTCAGATTATCTTTACGTGTTTTACATTTATTCATAATTTACGATTTTTACAAAAACAAACAACGTATTTATTAGTATACGTATTTAATTCTTAATATAATATTTTAATTCACAAGTTATATTTTAGTGACTATGGTAATCAGCGAAAAAAATTCAGTCCTTGGTGTAGCAGAGGTGAACTTCACATGAACCACAAGTATTATTATTCTTCTAATATGTTCGTCTCTTGATTATTCTTTAGTGTTGTTGAGGGCACTTTGGAATTATGTATTCAGATTTTCAATGACAGGTCTAATTTTATAGGCTCAGTCAAAATTAGGTCTAATAGGATCTCGTACTTCTACGTTATTTCAAAAATTGTAGATTCCTGCATATTTCTTCAAAATGAGCTCTTGGCATAACATTTACTATGAAAGGTACTGCCACGTCAGGTTCCGTTGCCCAGTCTCTCAACGATGGCAAAATATGATAACCTATTACTAAGTTTACACCAAGAAATTCTTGCATTTCAACATGGAATTCTCATCCGTTCTGGTGAGCGTATCGCACTGATTCTGGTACTTTGAATTGCACTAAAATATCAAATTTTGTTGTTGAAAGGAATACCTCAAAAGGAGTCAACTTATTGTTATCCAAATCTTGACAGATTTGCACCTTTCCGAATTCATATTCAACATTTCCAAATACATTCAGAGCGTATGTTCCCTGGGTCCACTTGAAAACTGGTTGATGGTCGCTAAGAAGTTCGTTGACATGTTCTACCGTAGAAGTTGAAGGTTCGAGTGATGATCTCCTGGATTCATAAAGTTAAAGTTTTGTAACTTCAATCTCAACATTAAATACACCTTGGTCATCATCCTATGTGAATAGCCTTACATCTTCGTCGAGCAATAAATTTTCTACAGAGTCACTGTTATAACTCATCAAAATCTGTTGGATTTCAATTTCCCTGAGTTCGAAAACCGTACGTCTTCTACAAAACATTATCTGCAAACATTAAAATAAAAGATGTGGGCAATAGTAAAAAATATCACAACCGCAATATTGAAACAGATAAATACCCTCATGGGCCATAGGGACACCGGTGTCCCTCTATGTTTATAATCACAGATCAAAGCGTACAATATGAATTTAGGTTTTATTAGTGTACAAAATAACAGAGTACTTATCAGCCAATAAATATTTCACAATATAATATTTTTAGAACAACTTTTGTACTTAAAAATACTTTTTCTAAATATAAGAAATCCGCGTGAAACAAACTATCAATTTCCAATTATCATAAGCAAGCACTGACAGTTGGAATATTTTGTTGCTATGATAATAGAATGAAAAAGTATGTTCAGAAAGTAGTTAAAGCTAAAGTCACACCTACCACTTTCACAGTTATTGAATTATTTGTTTTTTTTTGTTTGGGACACGGGTGTCCCCGTGGTCGTCAAAGGGTTAAAGCACAAAATTTCATGTTTGTAGCTTGTTTATTTCCTAAGTTATGCAAAAGCAAAGTTGTACTATTTCGACATATATATACTCATTGACTCACTGATCATCAAAATAGAACTAGTACTTCCCATAAACCTAGAGAGCTGAAATTTGGCATAGAGGTTGACTTGGCCGTTGACTTCGATATATTAACTAGTAAAAGTGCATAGAGTATGTTCAACGGCCGGTTACATAAAATCTAACTATATTAATACAGAAATCGCAGTAAAGATCCTTAGACTTAGCTTCGCTTTGCTTAGAGATTTCATTACTTTTTTATAGAGAAACAAGCAGCTTAGGCGAGAGTTGGCTAATTTTTTACAGGATGTTTTTGGTGGGATTTTAAATTACTAAAAGAGTTTTTTGAAGTTTATACATAGGTGGGGGAGGAATTTAACTAAAAGCCACAAACAAACACATTGTTATTTTGATAGCTGATGGTGTCATTTTAGTCGTTACAAAGGTGCCTCTGCCAATTGTTTGAATTTGTTACTCATTATTACAGTCAATACAGTTTACAAAGCACGTACTTAGCTTTTGTGTGGAACTTGGAATCGACTTTCATAGTATTTAAAGGTTGGTATTCCACCATTCAAACATATCAAACTTAAATTCATATTTGAAAATATGTTTATTCAGAAACAATGCAGTGTGTAAAGGTGTCGAATAAAGGAAAAGTCACCGGAGCGTAACGACGGAAACATTACAAGCATGTTGATAACAATAAGGTTGCGTCGCGTCGCGTCGTCGACGTCGGCTGGCGACAATCGCGCGCGACGATAACGTCGCCGGCACGAATGTCGCACAATACAATCTTTGCTTCGACGCCAACAATAAAATACCATTCATTTAATTAAAACTCCACTCGTTATGAATAAAAAATGTTATACTATTTTCAGCAGACTGGTTCAGGTGAAGTGTTAAAATCTCAACGTTTCCACATGAGGATCATGGAAAGCGGGAAAAAAAAATAATTGAACGCTCTCGGGGTGAGAGCGTCGGATAATTAACAGGACGTGTCGCCAGATAAAAGTGCCTGTGGATTTCAATGAGCGTGGAATTCTGGAATCGCTAGAGACCTCGTCGGCGACAGGATCGTGTTTCGCGTTTTTAAGTGACGATTTTCTACTTTGTTTACGTCCGACGCGCTTGTTACAATAACAGACAGTCTCGCCTTTTGTTCTTTTTGCGTATCCGGCTGCTCGGCCGTTTTGGAAATAAATTAATTCTCTGCTTCGTACGGGCGTTTTTTAAATGAATAAATTGAACAATGCGTTCGAAATTCCGATAATCTGTAAGTTTGAGAATTGGAGTTTATTTTTTTTCCAATTTGCTGAGGGCATTCAATTTAATTTGTCGTTTTCATAATTGATATAAATAAATGTACTAAGAAATATTTAAGTATCTTTTACAATTACTGGCTCCATTCGTTCTAGTGTGAAACGATTACAATTCATAGAAGAATGACTCACCTTATAAAATTCAATACTGTATCTGGCAAAGACGAGGTATCATTTACGCAGGTCCCAGGTCTTGGTTCTGGGACCTTACTGCTGATAACTGGTAACCACGCTGAACTTGATGACGCTTGTTCCTTGAATTTCCCTTGGAAAGCCTTCTGGATGTCTCCGATGGTGAAGGTGCAGATGGCAGAGCCCATGAGTCCGGTGGAAGCGGTTGTGAAGACACCGTAGAACCGGCTATCATCACCAGGGACTTTGTAGATGCTCTCTGATGGAAAAATATAAAAATAATTGATTATTTTTAAATCATTATGCATCATCTTCCCGTCCTTTACAAGTTACTTTGGGTCGGAGCAACACATTTTCTTCTTCCATTCTTCCCTGTCAGACGTCATAGAATCATTTACTCATTTTTCTTTCATATCTTTCCTCACACAATCCATCCATTTTTTCTTTGGCCTTCCTCTATCATCCATAAACATTCAAACCAAATCACACTTTTATAATAGGCGCCACTTTCAAACTTTTCTTATATACAAATTTCTTAATCTACCCATTTTTGTCAGTCCATACATTCATCTCAACATTCTCATCTCTTCTACATGCAATTTTTTTTTCATCCATCTTTTTCACAGCCCAACATCCTGTTTCACAGTTCAGCATATTTTAAAAATATAGTTATAAACTTTAAAAATAGATTTAATGTAATGAAATTTCCAATATGTAGATTTTTTTAAGTAAAAAGAGATATAAATATTTAGTTACTAGCTGAGCTCATGACTTAGTACGCGTAGGAGTAATGTTTTTGACGATCAAATCCTAATCCCGTCGGAGTTCCGGGATAAGATAGTACATATCGCACCATCAGTAATATAAGGAATCAAGTCAAAATTTTAAATTTTTGCAAATTGAGGTTTTAAATGCTATGGGCACAAAATGAAATTCGCTACCGGTTAACTAACTATACCGGTTGGCTAACTTAAATAATAAGGATGTTATATGAAAAAAATATCTGTAATGTAGGACTCAGAATCTTGAAACGCGATTTCTCAAAAATATACTTTTTTGAGTTGTGCCCTTATATTACTAAGGGTGCGATATGTTGGCCTATAACCTCCTTTATCTTTCAGTGAAAGTCCCATTAAAATCGGATCAGCCATTCCAGATACCACACATAAACCGAAAGCAAGACATACACACATTTTTTTATAAGTTTTAGTTTTTTAGTATCGAGTAAATAGCTATAAGCACTTGATAAATTATTTTGAATTTACAGACAGCCAATTCAATTTTATTTATATGTATAATACACATAGATGACGTATGTACAAACAGAAAACCAATCAGATTGTCGATAAAATGTGCTCGTAAAGTGTTTTATAGATAACTATTTCGTTACAATTTATATGAATTCAATACATCATCTCGATTCGACTTTAGATTCGTATCTCAAAATATTTATAAATCGTGTATCAGATGTATGTCATTCAAAATAGTCGGTTATATATCAACACGCCTTTACGAAATGTTTCATGCATGCGGAAGAAGTATTATTTAAAAATGGTGGCGCCTGTCTTCTAGTTTACGATTACTCCTATGGAAGAAACCATGGTGTTATACAACGTGTAACGGAAACTCCATATCTATCCAAAAGGGCTGAAGACAACATCTGCTACGGAGTCTCTATGCAGTTTCAGCTCAAAATAAGTGACTCAAAGAATTGATACCAAATGATCGGTTTCATGTTTCTTGAATACCAGTCATAACAAAACGTTTCACAGCACTACGAGGGTCAATAAATTTCATGTCACTTGCCAATAACACGATAATACTCTTCGTTTTTCTTAAATTAAAAAAAAATAAATTGAAATTTCTGATTACAAAATCGTTGCCATATCGTTTATCATCCAAAGCCCGTGCACTTGGTATGTATATACGCTTTAAATTACACGTACTATAACACTGGCTGTTGTCCGCGACATTCGTTGGAGTAAAAATTTTGATGTTACGTTACTACAAGAACTATTGCATAAAGAAATTTAATGAACAGTGAATACATTTTTTATTTTACGCCCATGTGACAGTTGCGAAATGGCCAAGCCACATATTTTGACTAAGGTGTAGAGTTTGTGAAGTTAGGGCTTTTAGAGTTAGAAGATTGACTCTACATGAGATCTTATAACTTGTTAGTGCTAGCCATTTTATAGTCTCGTTTTGGCATCATTTTACTAGAAAATCTTTTTGGTGGGATTTTAGTTTTAAATAAGTATACATATGTACCTATATAATAATTAATAATATTTATCTAAGTAATTTAAGGAAACCACATTATAGACCAAAAAAAAGTTAGTTTCGCTACAGACTAAAATGAAGGTAAGTTTTCTATAAAATAAAAAGTGTCATTGGTTCAATAGATTATACTTCATGCAAATATAGCCCCCGCCAGAACTTAAATGGTAAGTAGATATCTAGTATTTCATATGAATTTGAGATCTAATTTAGATAATTTAAATTTTTCTTCATAATGTGATTTTATTATAGTATCAAGGTATTATATGAATTCAAATTGTATAAATATTCAATAAAACTTCTAAATTTTAGATTTATTGTTTTCATCATAATATGGAAGATTAAACAAAATTTGGTCGAAGACTTTTAATTTAAAAGTTTCATTCAAATAAAAATTAATAGTTATCCAGGTGTAAATACCAAAGAGGCTGTAAAGGTAATTTAAATTTGAATTGAATCTCAAACTATGGGACACTTGAATTGAAAATTTACCAAGCGCCGTCATGATGTCTAATCTGTTCTTCAGTCGTTGACACTTCAACTTACTACGAAATTGTTATAATTGTCGACTCTCAACCCAATATCTCTAGTAAAGTTGCAGCAGTTTGGTTCTAGTTGTTGCTATTATTAATATTATAACTTGCGTTTTCGCTGCAAATTGTTTAACAATATTAGTTGCATGGAGGTTCATTTGAACATTGCGACGAAACATTGTTCAACTATTCATCTACATCCCAGCTACTAGAACGTTAATAACAATTCAATTCAGCGTTCGTATAAGGAAAAATCATGGAGAAGATAAGCAATATCGGGACCATATTTCATGTCTGAACTAGAATAAACACGAAAGGAATCATTATAGCCCGAATTCTTTCTATTGTACCTTCGAACGGGACCTTATTCAGGGAAAACCGATCGCCAATTTGGGGTGCGAACCTAATTGCTCAAACTAACATGTAAATAACAGAGCTACAACAAATACTGAGCACTTGAGTACCTATTACACTCTCATGAGTAATGCAGTGACGGTAGTGGGTCCGCGTGAAAAACCGTGCGACGCGACGGCGTGAACCCCGACAGTTAATATTGTATGAACACAGTCTGGGAGGTCCCATGCCCAAGTGCAGAGCGGATTCAACTAGTCTCGTGAAATCGTACTATGCACTTTTGAATTTGGATCTCAAAATGTTTGCGCGGGACTGACAGTCAATATTTGTATGTAGAACGGTAAGTCGAAATTCAACAAGCTTCTCGAGCCAAAATGGTGGAGAGATATTTATGTGTGCATAGATAGTTTTATGTGTAAGGACAATAACTTTGGGAAAAGATTTTCTTCCGTATTATATATTACATATATATACAGCAAGGTTTTCCGCATAAATCCCGACCCCGTGGGAGTGCGAAATAAAAAGTAACATATGTGTTATTCCAGGACTTCAAATCAAATCTACATACTTAATTCCATTCAGATACTTTTAGTAGTTTTTACGTGAATCAGTAACATACATTCATCCATACATCCATCTTCAGAAACTTTCGTAGTTATAATATTATAGTACGATTAGATTCTATAAAACAAATATCACTTAAAACTTACGTATTTCATTGAAATAGAACGGGAACTCTCCAGGTATGCTGCAATTCAGTCTTGCTTTCAAATACGTGGCCCAGTTTTGACTGAGAATGTTCTTGCCTCCAGTATCTCTCTTGCAAACTCTAGCTACCCTGGAGTAGACTGCTTTGCCGCAGTTGATGTACTCCACAGCCGTTTCGCGGAAGAAAAATAGAACATAGTCCCCAACATCGAAGGAACCCACAAAGTTCGGTTCTAGAACAAAATAATACCAAGTGATTAACATGTTTTATTAATAAAGACAATGACTTAAAAACTTTTAGACACTTAAAAGTTGAACATAATTGATAGTCGACAATAAAGCACTTTGAATTACTCTAGTTTTAAACTAACTTCTGAATCAGTTTCAAATAAATAATAAGCATTATAATTCCCATTTAATAGCGACTTTTTGAAGTTAAATTACAATAGTCACGTTGCGGTGTAAAATTTTTGTTAATTATGAATATAATATATTCAGTATGTATTCATGCGACCGTGCGTTCCCACAATCAGAGTTAATTCTGTAGTATCAAATTGCTGTTATTCCATATGATATGTAATAAATATTAGATGAAGCCGTGGTTGACAATTATGTCACACGGGACGTTTATAGCCAGTATTAATAAGTCCTTATTTGTTGGTGCTATAATGAAAACGCCACGTGGCGCGGATTACAGAAAA
Organism: Tholera decimalis; assembly: GCA_943138885.2. NCBI lineage: Eukaryota > Metazoa > Arthropoda > Insecta > Lepidoptera > Noctuidae > Tholera > Tholera decimalis. Next base: position 22,305,422 of record OW964559.2, read on the forward strand.
CGGACGCCCGCCTTACTCGCAATATCTTTATTCACATTGTTGAATAATAGCGTCTGTAGCATACGCTATAATGGCAGTAGCATAAGCGAAAAGACACAAACTTTAATAAGTAATATGGTTTTGGAACTTTTAAAATTATTACGCCTATAAATTTGGCTTCATTTAATGAATAGAGGTGATAAGCCCTCGTCTGATGAATATGTTGCACGTGGCAGTATTCACAATGCCTCATAAAATATATTTCTTTACTATTATTATTTATAGGACGAACGATAAACCAGTTTAATGCAACTGAATACTCATCTAAATAACATATTATTCAAGTAAACCTCATGTATCTTTATTGTAAAATGCGTTGTATTGTATTCACGCATATTATTTATGTTATCATAGAATAAACAGATTTTCCAGTTTGAATCAAAATTGTAACGACTTAATAAAGATATATTAATAAATCAATGTGTTTTTTTTATATTAATTTGATTTGAATTTTCCTGGTCTGCGTTTATATTAGTAACGACAATAATTAAGAGGAACCTTATTCAAAGCAATATTAAGAATATAGGATAAATACTAAAAAGGGCTTACAGTACAAATGAAAATTAAATGAAAATAATTAACTGTTAGTGGCATTCGAAACGTTAGTAATAAAGGGTCGAGTGTAATGAACAGAGCAATATTAACGAAAATTAGGCAAATTTGTACACAAACGTAATTTCTATTTCGTTGCTACCCTGTCTCACAAATTAACGGGCAAAAGGGTTGCTCCCAATTGTTCCAATATTCCGTTCGTACCAAAATCAGAACAATTAAGCCGTTTAATCCTTAAAGGCGTTTTCAATAAAATAGTAATTTAATTTGATATCAGTTTAACTTTGTAATATTGGAAAAACAATGTTACAAGTATTTAGATTAAACAAAAATCAAACATGTTGGAGCCTAATGTCATAAGTAAGGTTTATTGCATTGAATGGACTTTCAAGACTTCCTATAATCTGTTTACAGTTAACGGTAGTATTGCTAAACAAAAATTCAGCGTAATTTTTATCGCTGTACTCGAGCTTGAACTTTCCAATAAGTCAAGATTAGATGAAGCAGAGATGATGATATTTGTTTAACTTAGAATGTCAAATCTTTCAACCTAAATTGTAGTTATTTATGCGTAGGCACACAATCAAGTCTTACAATTTGATCGGACCTACTGACAAATCAGATTTTTTTTTTTCAGTTTAAATTAATTCTAGTGACTCGGTCCACTTTCGCACGGTCTGTGTCTGCTAATTCACACGAAACCTTAAAAATTATACACTAAACCTTCCTCATGAATCACTCTTTCCATTGCTGAAAACCGCATGAAAATCTGTTCAGTAGATTTGAGTTTATCGGGAACATACAGACAGACAGACGCCGCGGGAACTTTCGTTTTATAGTACACATGTATAGTGTACATGTATGTAAAGATTTGCTGTCAATTTAAAACCTAGCATAATTGAGCACGGCCACTATTCCTTGAAAGTGTAAAGTAAGCAACAAATTATTTAAACAGGAAAAGTCGTTTTATAGAACCGAGACATAGTTGCTCGTTAGCGTGAACACGGTTTAATTTCGCTTGTTTAATCACAAACAGTCCAATTTCTGTGTTAATTGTGTAAGCGTCGATAATTGCAACATTTGTCCTTATTATTACTGGCTCGATTTCAGCCTAATGGATACCCCCCCATTGTGGAGCAGCACTGATCACGCTCATTTCGATATTGATTCAATCTCCGCATCGATATTGATTCGGTTGACTGACCCACAGTGAGTCAATCGTACAGAAAATATCAATTTGGTGCTTACGAATATCAGGTTCAATATAACTCATTAGTCATTAGCCACACTAGACTGGTATAATAACCTTTTTATGGCAGCAAATGTTGCCCCGAAAACGTTAAGTAGGCACATTGTTGTAGAACAAAAAATATTTCGTGTATTTTTTTATTATGGTACTTACCGACTTAAGCAGTCTACTTTAGACGTAATATGTACGGAAAATAATTGTTAGCATAAAGCACAAAAAAAATTACATTATAAGCCAGCCTTGAAACCATTACTATGAAAATTCTGAGCAGTTTTTATGACACGTAATCAGATTTCATTAAAAAAAAACATTTGATTAGCCGTTTCTAAATTCATATTCTCCAGATATTTTTTTTAAATAATCTACTAAGCAATGTTTAACTCGTGTGGTAAAATTAGAAATGAATCAGGTTGAACATAATTATAGAAAAAAAAAACTCACTGTCAAGCCACTTCGAATCATATTTCAGGGTCCTCTTGAACGCAAACTCGCGTCGCCCCGTCGTTAAGTTATGGAGATCTGTTCTGAAGATGACGGTATCCGCTTTGGTGAACTCTGCATTAGTGCCTGAGTAGAGTGCAGGTAGGCTTCCAGGGTTGCCCCTCTCTACCCATAGAGCTGTGGAATTGTCGGCAGGATCGTACGGACATTTGGCTACCCCCATGCCTATGCCCGGCACGTACTCATGTCGGGGCAGGTGCGTCAAGTTGGACTGTAACAAAAGAAGATTATTGTCACAAATGGGCAATTGAAGTAGCTATATTTTTTCACAAAATTGGGTATACAGGTGCTGTTATATGAATTGTGTGTGCAATCAAAGTAATAATAGACTTTATTGCGTTGCAAACTAAAGCGTTTACTCTATGTGATTCAGTGAACTACTTAACATCATAGTTTTAGTATGTAATGCAATAAAATCAAGGGGAACAGGCGGCACAACATTGTTTAATAATGGATATTTATTTTACCAATTGGTTATAAAGAACACTTTTACGCGTATTTTTTACTAGATGAGGCTGGCGTTTCCTAGTCTCTTTTGAAGTCCATACAATACGTGTTGGTCAAATTGTATAAGATCATGTCTCATCATGCGAAGTTCAACTTAAAACTTTAAGGAGAGCTCGAACAAATAAACAAACATATTAATGACATTTGGGTAAGACACATGAAGTACTCCTGCTAGGCAGAGCCCTAATCTACTGAGAATATTTACAGCTATATTCCCACATAACTCACATTCAAAATCTAAGTACTATAATATAACTATAACTATGACCCAGTGGAGCGCAACTATATACGTCACAAAACTGCTTTCGCGAAGCGTTTCTTTTGCTACCTAGGTGGGTCTTATATAATAAGACTCATAAGGTATTACATATATTTAGTCTCACAAAAAATAAAACAGTGTTAAATTTCTACAACATTAGTAATTAGAGCAGCTCAGTCCATAGAATTCTGGTCATGTACCTTCTCAAAAATTTTGGGTTTATTAAGGTTTAGCTCTTGAATGTGATAAGGAAGTTTATTGAGCATAATATCAGCACATTACCATCATTTAGATGCCAATGTATGTGTGAATCTAAACAAAAAAATACCTACCCAATTTTCTTGAGCCTAGTTGCAGGAACAATAAAATTCTTGTATGATATTATGAACATCACTGACTAACTATTAAATAAACAAATTAATATTTTTATGTGATTACACAATATTTTCATAACAACATAAACAAGGCACAATCAAAATCAAAATATTTAATATCTTTAAAATGATCCCTAATGGAGCATCTTCGGGCACGCCGCAATTGCGGCGGTAAGACCCCTCTTTGAGGAGTGGCTAGATCGGCGTCACGGCGTCCTGACCTACCGCATGACGCAGGTCCTCACCGGACACGGAAGTTTCGGGAGGTACCTGTGTCTGATGGGAAAGGAGGAAACGCCTGGGTGTCACCACTGCGAGGGTCGCCCTGAGGACACAGTCGAGCACACGGTGCAGGACTGCCCCGCTTGGGCAGAGCACCGACGTGTCCTCACGGCGGCAATAGGCGGAGACCTCTCGCGCCCGGCATTGGTCGAGGCCATGCTGCGGGGCGAGAGGGAGTGGGAAGCGGTCGCCTCCTTCTGCGAAGCAGTCATGCTTCCGAAGGAGGAGGCGGGCCGCGTGAGGGAGAGGATGGCGTCCTCCCTCCAGCCCAGCCGCAGTGGTAGACGCCCACGGCGTCGGACGTCGGCCGACGATCTCCGGCCACCGTAGGCGCGGGCATGCGGACAGCGAGTAAAGGGCAACTCGCTGTCCGACCATGGACCATGCCCGGGTCGACGGCGCGTCGTGTTCCACGCGCGCCTCAAAGAGCGTCAGCAATATGACGAGGCCCCCCCGTAGAGGGCCGAAGCCTGCCGGGGTCGTGGGACTCATCCCGTTACCGTGACCCCGGTACGTAAAGGGTTATTGAAGGAACACCGTGGATTTTAGTCAGTAAAAGTCTGACAGTCCCTCCCACCCTGCCCGGGGTGGGAGGACTTATTTGATAATTTCAGCAAGCTAAAAAAAAAAAATGGAGCATCTTGGACTTATTTTATAAAAATATTAATTGAATGAATAGCTCGATAAGTGATAAAAATACATTGCTATTATTTTAAGTCAGACTCTGCTATAATAAATATATTTTTTTATATCTTAGTCAATTGTCTTACTTTGGAAAACTATTGCCATATGAAAATGGAACATTAAAATGTTTCTTATGCCTTAAGGTTTCTTAGGTACCTACTTGTGATATTTGAATAATAATTCTCCTTTCCAATACTACAATTACAAACAAATAATAACCACATATCTTAGTGAAAGTTACCTATACTTAACTCATGATTTCAAATAAGGAACTCATAGAGAAGCTGGACATCCCATACCCATATGCATAAAATGTTTTGGGAATACTTTTAATCTACATAGAGCTAAGGAGTGGAATTCCCTGCTGGAGTCCATGTTTCCTTATAGCCATAACCTCCCCAGGTTTTTAAGTTAAGAGTGAATAGGCTACTTATAGGTAAGCATGCTTCATTTTGGACCAAATCATCCCGTACGATGGTACGGGATGATTTGGTCCAAAATGAAGCATCTGATGAGGGGAGATGGTGGTCGAACACCTGCCAACCACCAGTCAAAATGAAAAAAAAAATGGTGTCCCAGATATTCATAGTTCAATAAGTAGCCAAGATCATCTCTCCAATGTCACTGCAAAATATTACTATATTTTTTTATGATATTTTAGGACTATTAATAGGAGTTTCCAAATCAACACTGGGTAAAATGTATAGGCTATATGGTATTGCATGGTGACAATTAATGGAATATACACAGTAGGTTGGATGTGAAAAATTACTAGAAAGTTCTAGGATTGACAATATTGACACCAAGGACTTGCATCTGAACTTTGATTTCCAAGAAAAACTATGTTCAGTGACTATTGAATAAAATATGTCTGTAAATCTAATGGCATTAGATTTTTCCTGTAAATGGGTAAGTTCAGATTGCAAGTCCTAGGTATCAATGTTGTACTTCCTAGTAACTTATTCCAAAGAAAATAATGTACATATTAATTACCTAGGAAGTGAATTTTAACTTGCTCCTTCTGAAGTTTATTTTAGAATAGAATAGAAATTTATTTGCTTAGATTGTAGGTACAGTACATGATTGGTCTTAATTACATAAATATGAGATCTTTGTACAATTTACCTTATACTAGGCATGCAAAAATTTGGAGCAGTAACAAAAATAAACACAATCATCAAGTTTAGTTTTTTTTTATGTTTTTTTTTAGTTTTAAATAATGTATGTATTTGTTTATTACTGCATTTTTTTATTTCTTTTCAATAGTTACTACCCTTAAAGATTTATTTGAACAAGCAGATGATGATATCATCACTAGTCAAATGAATGTTGTAACAGGGTAGGTATAAATGACACTATGACTGAAGAAATATGCTCCAATTTACTGAATAAACTTAAGGCCGTGCGCGCACTGCCTTGTGGCCGCAATTCCGGTAGTTCTACCGCACCGGTAGACTGACCGCAGTGCGCGCACTTTTATGATACTCCATACTTCACAAATGCGTTTCCAAAACGCAACGCAGTGTGCGCACGGCCTTAGCTCAACAAGCCTGTGATATAATTAAGGTTTTTGGATTCAAGTTGTAATTTAATTTGAGTCTCTTATAGCGTTTTTTGAAATAATTGTAGCTTGTTAAGCTTGCTTTACTCTTATAAAGAAGAGGCCTGTGTAAAAGCAGTGGGAACGTAACTGGCTGAATTATTATTATTAAGGGCTTCTCCATACTCTGTCCTACACTGACTAAAAAGTTGAGGCCTATCCCAAGCTTCTATGGCCTCTAGTGTATTAAGTGCATAAACGAGCAATTTAATTGCCTATTCTTATCATGTGCTTTAAACAGAATCCTGTAAATGTTATTTTTATCGAGTAGGTCACAGCACTCCATAGATGCCTTTGATTCACTCAATGGAAGTTTGATTTTGACTAGAGATGGGCCGAATGTGGTTAGATCCGAATCCGAACTTCGGCCGAACATTCGGTTAAAATGAAAAGTTCTGCCGAAGTTCGGCCGAATTTTGGTTCAATTTCGCGCGCTTTCTCAAGAGCGACACGTCGTGACCTCAGACCAAATAAATAAGAAGACAGAACTCTGCGAACAGCAAAGTGAGGCCGGCCAAATTACGTCTTGCCGTGTACATACACAACCACACGCACACACGTACAACGAAATTACGCCTTGACTTGTCAGTCTAGCTATCGCAGCTCGTGGGTGTTTATCACTGAAAAATGCCCAATCGTGTAGTGAAAGGGTGTACGAATCACTCCGCAAAAGATAAAAAGCTGGATGGAATCACATATCACACGTAAGTTATTTTGGAAACCCATATTTTCAATAAATCAAAATAAAACTTTGAGGTTATTGCTTACGACAAGTGTTGTCAGTATGAAATGTTTTCGTTTACCCTATTATTGAGTAATAATGTAAGACGTAACGTAATGTTACTCGTTTCTTATAGGATAGTTATCAGTGTACATATTTTAACGGACTACACAAAACGAGGAGGTCCTCTGTTCGACTGTATTTTTTTGATGTTTATGACTACGCGATATCTTCGCCGTTAGTGAACCGATTTTTATGATTATTTTTTCTTTAAATAGGTCATATATGAAAAAAAAATTATGGTGCCATACCACCATAAAATTTTTCCATATTAATAAGAAGTTTAAGAAATCTTTATTTCACTTAATATGAGAAATGTTAAACTATTGAATACAAAAACGCAAAATGTAAACATACACGGAACGCGCGCTACTAGATGTGGTAAATATTGTACTAAGGTGCGCTCACTTTATTTTTATTGTAGGTATGTAATTTTAGGTGTTTCTTTAATATTGTCATAGATTTTGCATTTTTTATGTTAATTGGCAGTTTATTTATAAGATTGTATTAATTATGTTGTAAAGGCGTTTGTTACCCTTTCATGCTTAATAATAGCTATTATTACTAGATGTGGTAAATATTGTACTAAGGTGCGCTCACTTTATTTTTATTGTAGGTATGTAATTTTATGTTTCTTTAATATTGTGTAAATAAATAAATAAATAACATAAAAAATGCAAAATCTATTTTGCATTTTTTATGTTATTTATTTATTTATTTTATTATTTATGTACACACAGTAAAATAAAATAGGACAACATAATTATAATATTTGAGTACAAAGGTACTGCTTATTTCTTTAGAAATTTCTTCCAGCAGACCTGCGAAAGGAGAAGTGAAAAAGAAATGTAGACGATAGTGTGTGAGAACAAGAAGAGAAATGAAAATTAATATGTGAAGTCTAAAACTAAAATATTAAATATCCTACACATACTTATAATGCAATAAAAATAACATATACTTAAATAAATACATAATGTTAGAATATATAAACATATAAATATATACATAAATAATTAACACAGTTAAGAGGAAAGGTAATGCTCTTTTAATCGACATTTGAATAAAGATATAGTTTTTAAATCACGAATGCTAGGCGGAAGTGAGTTCCACAATCTTACAGCATGGACAGAGAAGGAATAAGAGTAGTAGCTAGTTTTATGAGAATGAGATTTAAGGAGGGATCTAAGGTGTGATCTACACGGTACGTCGCTAGAACGAGCGTAAGAAAAACGCTCACGCAGGTAGGAAGGGTAAGACGGGTTGTGTAAGATGTTGAAGAGGAGACACAAAATCCTAGTGTTCCTGCGAAGACGGATTGGGAGCCACTTGAGTTCCTTGCGAAGGTGAGAAACATGGTCATACTTTCGAAGACCGAAAACAAAGCGAATGCACAGATTTTGCAAGCGCTCAAGCTTGTTTAATAGCTCCTCGGTAGCATCCAAATAGCAGGCATCGGCATAATCTATAATCGGCTGAATAAGTGTTTGTGCCAAAGAAACTTTAGTCTTCAAGGGCAGAAGACTTTGAAGGCATTACAGCGAATGAAAGGAGAAATTTATCTTTCGGCTGACCTCATTGACCTGAGCACGCCACGAGAGATTGGAGTCAATAACCACACCCAGATCTTTAGCGGTTTCGGTATAGTCAATGCGAACACCGTCGAGATATAAAGGCATCAGAGATGCAACAACAGCCGCACTGCGAACGAATCTGCTGCCAATGATCATGGCCTGGGATTTAGTCGGGTTAATTTGCAAACCAAATGACTTAGCCCAAACGCTGATGCAAGCCAGGTCATGATTCATTGCAGCAATTGCAGAACCCGCGTCAACTACAGTAAAATGACGGTAAAGCTGCAAGTCATCTGCGTAGAGATGAAAACTAGAGGAGATTACTCTGGTAACAAAGTTTATGAAAATTGAAAAAAGAAGAGGAGAGAGAACGCTACCCTGAGGAACACCCTCAGTAAGGCTACACCAATCAGAGAAAGACTCCTCCAGGCGAACACACTGAGAGCGTCCCCGAAGATAAGATCTGAACCAGGCTAAAGTGGAAGGAGAGAAATTGATAGATTTGAGGATACCAAGTAAAATGTCGAAATCCACTGAGTTGAATGCGCTACTGAAGTCCAGCAATACCAGAACAGTAAGGGACTTATTCTCCATTGCCCAGCGGATGTCATCAGTCACTTTTAAAAGCGCGGTTACAGTACTGTGACCCGAGCGAAAACCGGATTGAAAAGGGGATATTATCGAGTTTGACGCCAAGAAAAATGATAATTGTCTATGAACTATGTGCTCAAAATCTTTAGAGAGAAAAGGGAGGATAGAAATAGGTCTAAAGTGGGTTAATAAAGTAGGATTGTTAGTTTTAGGTAAAGGTATTATGTGAGCCTGTTTCCAAACATACGGAAAGGAGCAAGAGGAAAATGAGTGGTTGAAGATGTGAGTGAGAACAGGAAGTAAAGAGGAAAGGATAAGAGTTATCATTCTTGAACACAACTTATCATTACCGACTGCTGAAGAAGTAATCGCAAGAATAGACTTCTTAGCGTCATCCTCAGTAACATCACTAAACTTAAAGAGAGGACAAAGTGGTAACGGCAACCTAGAAAGACTCTCTAGTGTCGCAGCTTTAACAGACGGATCAAGAGAAAAGGGAAGGAAAGAGAAATGCTTATTTAGATCATTCAGGTTGACATCCTTACCCTGGTTGGTAGGTGACTTACCTATGCCTACAGATTTGAGAAATTTCCATACATCGGAAGAACTGCGATTATTGAGTTGGTCGTGAAAATAGCGTCTCTTAGCATCTTGACACAGATGACTGCAGCGATTACGTAACGATTTGTAATAAAAGAGATTCAGTTCTGAAGGTTAATTTTTAATTGTTAATTGGCAGTTTATTTATAAGATTGTATTAATTATATTGTAAAAGCGTTTGTTACCCTTTCATGCTTAATAGTACCTATAGCCAGTAATAATTACCGCTTTACATTATTTTTTAGATTCATGAGATCACCAGGGCGCCGGCAGTCTCGACATAAATATCGACGATGACGCAAACTTTTAATCGCTAATTACTAACGATAAAATCGGTTGCATCCAGGATGTGTTTCTCGCGAGCATCGTTATTGCAACCGAATTTTCGCAAGATCGATCGCGAATGATCGAAAGTTTGCGACAGCGTCGTTATCTACATCGAGACTGCTGGCTCAGTACACTTCTTACATCATGTTATAACGTTTTTAATTTACTAACTAATAACGTTAAAATAACGTTATTAATTAGTAACGTTGTTTTGGGGTAATTTGAATTATCATGGCAACACCGGCCCACGCACCACATGTTTAGAAAACCGGCCTCACTTTCATGTTCGCAGAGTTCCGTCTTCTTATTTATTTGGTCTGAGGTCGTGACTTGTTTACTTTAATCTCGAATATACGTATTTATCGTCTCCTGGAAGCTCTGTATGTTCTGAGCAACTTTTATCGGAGGCAGGAAACGTATACGAAAAAAAAAAACGTAACAAACTTCTGCCAGATAAGGCAGAGTTTTTGGTGTTTTTGCACCATAGCCTGCCTCCAGTAAATTTTAAATATGAGTGAGTAGATAGATGAGAAAAGTTTGTTAATTTGAAAAATAAGTACCCTTTAGTTAATGAATGTTTAGTTTGTGAATCAAAAACGTGATTTTTTAATTCAATTTACGAATTGTAATCCAGATGTTTGTTAGAAGATGAATGAGTTTATTTAATTTTTGTAATAGTATGTCTAATTATAATGTCAAATTAATTAGGCAAAGATTATCAAGACTAATAAGAAGAACCGATTTAATTTAAGATTTACATTTACCATGTTTTTTTTTTTTTTTTTTTTTTTTAATGATAACTAGCATTGTGTGTAGAATTCACATTACTAGCGATCTTGTTAACCCCTCCAACTAAGCTAAATATGCTTGTATCTGGAGTGGGTTCACGGCAATAGTGTAATGGGTGGGATTCGAACTCGGAACCTCTCGATCACAAGTCCGACACCTTATCCATTAAGCTATTGACGCTATTGCTATTATGTTCGTAACTAAATGACCATGAGTGAGTAAAATACATAATTTTATAACAGTAATGCTATTCTAATTCTATTAAATTTTAGTCAAAATAGTGCAAGTAAGTATTATTTTTCTTGTGCCGAATGTTCGGCATCTGAACCGAATTTCGGCCGAATGCCGAAGTTCGGTTCAAGCTGCCGAAATTCGGTTGAACCGAATGTGAACCGAATTTCGGCCCATCCCTGATTTTGACTCCTCCTGGCAAGCATAGATATGATAGACCTGATTGTGAGGAAATAGAAAGGCAGTAATACCGAGCCAGATTGTCAATGTTTAGAAGATAAAAAGTTACAAAAAAATAACTCCGCCCCTAAGACAACCAACTGACCAAAATCAGTCAAACAATTTATGTTTAAAAAGCTATCGGCGTCAATTCGTAGCCTTATAAAAAGTGATCAGAATAATTAAGATTTAAGAGTGCAAACGATGTAATAAGCAAGTTAAATGGAAAGTTTTGTACCTTATTAAGATGGCAATGCAAAATATACTCAAGCCTGTAACCTCGTAAACTGTCACAGCTTTCCTTTTAGTTACATTCTTAGATTAATCTAACAATAGATGTATATAGGATACGTTAATATCTTATTTACTCTGTTATTTATCTTATTTATGCTGTTGCATGGTGCGGCCGAGGAGCAGGAGGAGCAGACTGCACAGTTGGTGACGCAGCTTGTCAAGAAGCATCTCAAATTTGACTTAGTAGTGTCTGGCATCAAGCGGTGTCACAGGATGGTTCGCAGCACGTCTCAGAGGCTTTACCTATTTTAGTCAAACTGCATGATTTGGTTCTTCGGGATAAAATCTGGTTTGCAAAGACTAAGTTGAAAGGGTCCAGTATCAGAGTTCCTCACGAAAACAAGGCACACCGTTTTCATGGCAGCACGGGCCCAGATTTGGTGTAACCCGATGCTGGACTACGGAATGCACCATGTCCGTCCTTGACTCAAAAGGATCCCGGCATCGAATAACCTCCTTGGCCGACCTAAACAGGATCTCGCAGCAGTCGGAACGAGTGGCGGCCCAGTCGGAGCAGGTCTCTGGACAGCCCGAGTCAAGCGTTGCTATTCAACCGGCCACAGTGGGGAAAGTCGCCGCCAAAATCAAGCGTGTTGTAGCCAGAAAGTGATTATAGTTGTTTTGTTTTTCTTCCTTCATGTATTTGTAGTTCAGGCACTAGTAATTTTTGCTTGCCTTTAAGTAGGTAGTTTCAGTATTTGATACTTTTTAATTCTTAACACTTTTTCTGTTTCGCTAGCTTGTTAATTTCCCATTTGTTTGTTTACGCAGGTAGGTACCATAATATTTTCTTGTATTTTTCAATGTTGCCAACAACGCGTGGGCCAATGTCGCCCGTTTTTCACAGCTTAAGTAACCTAATATAGCCGAATTTCAGTCAGTGGTAGCCTAATTATGTAGCCTAAAATATCAGTAAAAATGTAGTTTAAATCAATTTATTTTTACCTACTTTACTTGCTTTAAATGCTGGTATTTTTTTTTTATCCACTCTACGCGCATAATGTATGCGCCAATAATTTTTTGTGAAACAAATACTTTGACACAAATGCTGTACAAAGCGAAATGAAAATGATAAATAATAACTGAAATTGGCCCGAACTATTCACTCAGTTTAATAAGGTAATTGCGTTTACACTCATTTTATTTTTTATTTTTAATGTTGATTGGCTTGCGTTTGACCACAATCTCAACTGATGTTAAGTGATGATGTGGACGAAGACGAAGCATGCTTGCCTAGAAGTAAACTATTCACTCTTACTCTTAGCTATAACCTGGGAGTGTATAGACTCCCAGGTTATAGCTATCAGAAAGCACAGACCCCGACACAGAATTAATTCTTATCACATCAATGCATTCTAAATTTGGTTACAGATAAAGATAAACTCAGGGTATTCCCCGAAGCTAACTAACTATAAACAAAAAGGTGGCCTCAACTCAACTCAACTCTTTCAACTCATATTTTATTTTACATGGCCACTTTTAAAACGACACAAGCTAGTGCACGGCACGAAATTGGTCAATTCCCATGGAGAAGAACCGGTAAGAAACTCCACAGTTATTCTTTTCAAAATATCATTCATTTCTAATACTATTAATAGATATTGGAAAAAATATTGAACAATGCACTTAGAAAATTTTTAGGTGCATTGTTGAACAGTTGAACATTGTTGAACAGATTCCGCCGAGTAAGTTTGAGAATATGACACGATATACCGTCCCATCCAATCGCACAGTCATTTCGGAGTTGTTGGATGATGGTTAGATGTGGAAACCATCATCCAACAACTCCGAAATGACTGTGTGACGGTGTCTTTAGTTTTGTTTTTTCGTTTTTGGCACCGACTTCCGAAATTAAAGTTATTTTTCACTTTGCAGTGTTTTTTGGGAGTCGGTTTAATTTTTTGTTAAAAAGTTTTTTTTTCACTCTTTTTAGTTGGATGATTTTTAATTTACCTAGTTACAAGAGCCTAAATGTCAACTACTTATAACCTTTTACAAAATATTGCTTTTCCCAATGCTGGGCCGTTAATTGTTGAGGAGTTCTCCTGGTACTTCACCATCAGCTCTACATCACCATATGCATTGTGACGAGCATAAAGTGCTTAACATCCATATTCAAGTAATCGAATCGCAATCCACTTAATACTTATTATTGAGTAGTTTCGGCGGCCATCTGTGGTCTTCATCATCAGTTCCACTTCCCCAAATGGTACTTTTTGAAAGCAACTGCACAAGTTACTATAAGAAATACCCAAAACGCCATAGGTGTGCCTATAATATTTGAAGAGTTCCCTCGATTTCTCCAGGATTCCATCATCAGATCCTAATTTTGGTGATAGTGGTACCAATTTCGAAGTATACCCATTCGAACGAAAAAAGAATTTTCCAAATCGGTTCAGCCGTCTTCGAGTACTTGATGATCATACATAAAAAAAAAATATATACGCGTTGAATTGATAACCTCCTCTTTTTGTCGTCGGTTGAAAATATTGAACAATGCACTTAAAAATTTTCTAAATAAGTACAATATCTTAGCTAAAAATCAGTATGGTTTTCACTCGGGTCTTTCAACCGAAGATGCAGTACTTGACCTAACAACTAAAAAAAAACTTTTTACCAAAAAATTAAACCGACTCCCAAAAACACTGCAAAGTGAAAAATAACTTTAATTTCGGTAGTCGGTGTCTTTAGTTTTGTATTTTCGTTTTTGGCACCGACTTCCGAAATTAAAGTTATTTTTCACTTTGCAGTGTTTTTGGGAGTCGGTTTAATTTTTTGGTAAAAAGTTTTTATTTCACTCTTTTTAGTTAGTCGATTTTTAATTTACCTAGTTAAAAGAGCGTAAATGTCAACTACTTATAACCTTTTACAAAAGATTGCTTTTCCCAATGCCGGGCCGTTAATTTTTGAGGAGTTCTCCGGGTACTTCACCATCAGCTCTACATCACCATATGCATTGTGACGAACATAAAGTGCTTAACATCCATATTCAAGTATTCGAATCGCAATCCACGAAATACTTATTATTGAGTAGGTTCGGCGGCCATCTGTGGTCTTCATCATCAGTTCCACTTCCCCAAATGGTATTTTTTGAGAGCAACTTTACAAGTTACTATAAGAAATACCCAAAACGCCATAGGTGTGCCTATAATATTTGAAGAGTTCCCTCGATTTCTCCAGGATCCCATCATCAGATCCTGACTTGGTGATAAATGGTACTAATTTCGAAGTATACCCTTTCAAACAAAAAAAGAATTTTCCAAATCGGTTCAGCCGTCTTCGAGTAATCGGTGATCATACATAAAAAAAAAAAGAGAAAAAAAAAAATATACGCGTCGAATTGATAACCTCCTCTTTTGGTCGTCGGTTGATAAGTAAAAACTTAGACGCGAAAACCAAATGTCTATGCATATTTTTGGATCTTTCCAAAGCTTTCGACACGGTCTCTGTCCCTATTCTCTTAGATAAGCTTGACAGGTGTGGTGTCAGAGGTACACCTTTTAAAATTTTTGAAGACTACCTCACAGATAAAAAATTGTCGGTTAAAGTTGAAGACTACGTGAGTGATGAGCACAAGGTTTCCTATGGCGTCCCTCAAGGGAGTATTCTGGGCCCCACCCTCTTCCTCCTCATCATAAATGACCTCTGCACTCTGTCACTGCCATACACTGACATTTTTACATACGCAGATGATACAGCAATTTTAGTGTCGGGCTCAAATTGGCAATTAGTTAAGGAGAGAGCAGAATATTCCCTCAGTAAAGTCATGAACTGGCTAAACAATAACCTACTAACCCTCAATTTGTCCAAAACACACTACGTTCCCTTCTCAATATTAAAATCTAGCTTACCTCCACAAGATTTTTCTGTCAAAGTCTACACCTGCTCGTTCTCACAAACTTGTGCTTGCTATGAACTAACGAAATCCGAGTCTGCTAAATATCTGGGTGTTCAGATAGACAGTGGCTTAAAATGGGATAAACATATAGATTTAATGACAGCACGCGTAAGACGGTTAATACATCTATTTAAATCCCTGAGAGATACAATGCCAAAAGAGAAACTCAAACTTGTTTACTTAGCACTGGGACAATTACAAGAAATGTTCCGAGTCTCTTAATTTCCGAGATCCGCCTAAAGGGGGTGAGAAGGGGGACAAGGGGGGCGACTTTGAAAAATGGTTTTTACTTTACCGAGCCTCTTTTATACGAATCCGTAAAAAATAAAAAATACGGGTCTCGTAGTTTCCGAGATACGATAGGGAGGGGGGAGAAGGGGGGTGAAAAGGGGAGATTTGGCACTTTTCCCGTAGGTTTGAGAGCTACTTGTTTACGAATCTGTCAAAATATACCCACCTCCCCATCCACCATCTGGGAGAACAATTATGTCAATGAGTCAGTCAGTGAGTGAGTGGTAATTTAGCTTTATATAGTATAACTAGTATTTGCGTGTTGCGCGAGGTGCAAGCACCTCGCGTGCTTGTGAAAAAAAAAAGTGGGGGGAGATGGGGGGTTTAGTATTTGCGTGTTGCGCGAGGTGCAAGCACCTCGCGCAACACGCAAATACGTATGTTTTTTCACAAGTACGCGAGGTGCAAGCACCTCGCGTACTTGTGAAAAAACAAAAAAAAAAAAAAAAAGTGGCAGGGGGGTAATGGGGGGGGGGGGTTGCAGAAGTATTTTGACTAAAGCATTGCCCCTCTAAATGAATCTGAAAAAAAAAATGTTACAAGTCTCTTAGATTCTGACATCCGCCTAAAGGGGGGGAGAAGGGGGGCGGCGGGGGACTTTGAAAAATGGTTTTTACTTTACCGAGCCTCCTCTATACGAATCCGTAAAAAGAAAAAAATACGGGTCTCGTAGTTTCCGAGATACGATAGGGGGGGGGGGGGGAGAAGGGGGGGGGAAAGGGGAGGTTTGGCACTTTTCCCGTAGGTTTGAGAGTTACTTGTTTACGAATCTGTCAAAATATACCCACCTCCCCATCCACCATCTGGGAGAACAATTATGTCAATGAGTGAGTGAGTGAGTCAGTCAGTCAGTGGTAATCTAGCTTTATATAGTATAACTAGTATTTGCGTGTTGCGTGAGGTGCAAGCACCTCGCGTGCTTGTGAAAAAAAAAAAAAAAGGCGGTGGGTGTGATGGGGGAGATGGGGGGGGTTTAGTATTTGCGTGTTGCGCGAGGTGCAAGCACCTCGCGTGCTTGTGAAAAAAGAAAATGGTATTTGCGTGTTGCGCGAGGTGCAAGCACCTCGCGTGCTTGTGAAAAAAAAAAGTATTTGCGTGTTGCGCGAGGTGCAAGCACCTCGCGTGCTTGTGAAAAAAAAAAAAAAAAGTGGGGGGGGGTAATGGGGGGGGGGTTGCAGAAGTATTTTGACTAAAGCATTGCCCCTCTAAATGAATCTGAAAAAAAAATGTTCCAAGTCTCTCAGATTCCGAGATCCGCCTAAAGGGGGGAGAAGGGGGGCGGGGGGGGACTTTGAAAAATGGTTTTTACTTTACCGAGCCTCCTCTATACGAATCCGTAAAAAGAAAAAAATACGGGTCTCGTAGTTTCCGAGATACGATGGGGGGGGGGGGGGGAGAAGGGGGGGGGAAAGGGGAGGTTTGGCACTTTTCCCGTAGGTTTGAGAGTTACTTGTTTACGAATCTGTCAAAATATACCCACCTCCCCATCCACCATCTGGGAGAACAATTATGTCAATGAGTCAGTCAGTGAGTGAGTGGTAATTTAGCTTTATATAGTATAACTAGTATTTGCGTGTTGCGCGAGGTGCAAGCACCTCGCGTGCTTGTGAAAAAAAAAAAAATGGGGGGGGTTTAGTATTTGCGTGTTGCGCGAGGTGCAAGCACCTCGCGAGCTAGTGAAAAAAAAAAAAAAAAAAAAGGGGGGGGAGTGATGGGTATTTCGACTAAAGCATTGCCCTTCTAAATGAATCTGAAAAAAAAAATGTTCCAAGTCTCTTAGATTCCGAGATCCGCCTAAAGGGGGGGAGAAGGGGGGCGGAGGGGGGGGACTTTGAAAAATGGTTTTTACTTTACCGAGCCTCCTCTATACGAATCCGTAAAAAACAAAAAATACAGTTCTCGTAGTTTCCGAGATACGATATGGAGGGGGGAGAAGGGGGGTGAAAAGGGGAGGTTTGGCACTTTTCCCCTAGGTTTGAGAGTTACTTGTTTACGAATCTGTCAAAATATACCCACCTCCCCATCCACCATCTGGGAGAACAATTATGTCAATGAGTGAGTCAGTCAGTGAGTCAGTCAGTGAGTGGTAATTTAGCTTTATATAATATAATATAACTAGTATTTGCGTGTTGCGCGAGGTGCAAGCACCTCGCGTGCTTGTGGAAAAAACAAAAAAAAAACGGGGGGAGGTGGGGGGGTGCACAATTATTTCGACTAAAGCATTGCCCCTCTAAATGAGTCTGAAAAAAAAATGTCCCAAGTCTCTTAATTTCCGAGATCCGCCTAAAGGGGGTGAGAAGGGGGGCAAGGGGGGCGACTTTGAAAAATGTTTTTTACTTTACCGAGCCTCCTCTATACGAATCCGTAAAAAAGAAAAATACGGGTCTCGTAGTTTCCAAGATACGATAGGGAGGGGGGAGAAGGGGGGTGAAAAGGGGAGGTTTGGCACTTTTCCCCTAGGTTTGAGAGTTACTTGTTTACGAATCTGTCAAAATGTACCCACCTCCCCATCCACCATCTGGGAGAACAATTATGTCAATGAGTGAGTGAGTCAGTGAGTCAGTGGTAATTTAGCTTTATATAGTATAATGATAATATTATAAGCAATATTGCTAACAATTTAGTTACAATGACGGTCTTATCGCTGAGAGCGATATCTTCCACTTTCTAGACAACCTCGAACCTGAACTGAAAAAGCCTAAAAGGCGACCGGTCACCTTTCATGTTTTTTCGTCGCCGATTCTCTTCGTGGGTAGCCTAAATGGCGAAAAATCGCCTACGTTGGCAACACTGGTCAGCTGTCAATTACTTTATGTCGTTTCTGTCATTTTTGGTTGCGTTCCATATATATGGATTGAATATTTTAAACATTATTTTTGGTTTAGCTCCGTTACACGCTCCAAGTTTTTATTGTTTAATTCTAGTATTTATTGCTTTGTTGATGAAATTGTGTCTATATGAATTTTTTGTGCCTGGACTATTTAATCTAAATTGTTTTTTTTCTTTTGTTTTCAAGTTATTATTATTTTTACTCTCGTATTATACACAACTGGCAGGTGGACGTAAATTCATAGTTTACTGCGTTAGTTATTGTTTTTAAGTATTAATTAATTTTTTATTTCATATATTTATGCTCAGCCCAGGCTGTAGTAGTGATACTGATACTTTTTATTCTTTAGATAGTAATGAGGAAAGCTTCGAAAGTGTTCCTTCTCTAAGCGAAATTCTGTTTCTTTTTTTATTTTCCGATGTGTCTAAGAACTTTAATGTAGTCCACATTAACGCCCAGAGTATTCCGGCTTATTTAGTTCATTTAGTTTCTAAATCATGGTTAAAACCTTGCCTTCCTTCTTCTTCTTACCCTCTTCCGGGTTTTCAACTTATCAGGAATGACCGCGCGGTTGGTGGTGGTGGTGGTGGTGTGGCCATTTATCTGAGAAGTTACATCCCGTTTCCCATTGTTACCATGTCCTCACAGCCGACCCCACCGAACGCCGGTGAACATCTTTTCGTGGAAGTTGAATTACACCACTCAAAAATACTCCTTGGAGTCTACTACAGCTCCTCTCTACGAATAAATTTCTTTTCTTCTTTTGAGCGCATATTAGAAACTTTGATTCCCACTTACAGTCATAGCATCATAATGGGTGATTTTTATACGTGCCTCCTTAAAAAAAAACTCTCGTTCTAATTCTCTTCTTCACATTGTTGAGTCAACCAATCTCTCTATTCTCAATCTTGATGCCACTCATCATTTTCCTAACTCAGTTCTTTCACTACTCGACCTTATTTTTGTCTCATCTCTTGATCATGTCGCTAAGCATGGCCAATGTTCGGCAGACGCTTTTTCCTATCATGACCTAATTTTTACATCTTATAAAATTCGTCCTCCCAAGCATAGGTTCAAAACTCTTCTCCTTCGCAATTTTAGTGGGATGAACATTGATCAGCTTCGAGAGGATGCTAGCAACATTGACTGGGCGTCTCTGGTTGAATCTTCATCAGGCGACCAGCAGGTTGAATTTTTTACTTCTTCCCTTATTCAGCTTTATGACAAGCATGCGCCTGTTCAAGCTGTAAGAGTAAAGCATCTACCAGAACCTTAGTTGACTGATGAAATTAAACTTTTAATTAATAAGAAAGCAGCTGCTAACTTTAAGTTCAAGATTCTACCTAATGACAGCAACAGGGAAAAATATGTGTCAATTAGAAATCACTGCAGCAAGGTGTGTAGAAATGCAAACCGCCAATATATCCACAGTTCGGTTCAAAATGGTGATCCAGCTAAGGACTGGAATTTTCTCAAATCATTAGGTATCGGAAAAAAGTCTTATGAAACAATTCCTAAGGATTTAGACTTCAACTTACTTAATAGTCATTTTTCTACTTCTCCTTCAATAGATGGGGCTACTAAAGCTGCTACTCTAAGTTATCTTTCAAATCTTCCGGTACCTGATTATTCTCCTTTTGTCATAAGTCAATTTACTGCTTGTGATGTTAAAAAGAGTATTGTGTCTATTGTGTCCGACGCTGTAGGTAGTGAGTGTGTCAGTCATAAGATGATCATTCCTATCCTTGACAACATTCTTCCAGCCATCCTTTATATCCTTAACTTCTTTATTTCCAGTAGTATCTTTCCACAAGCTTGGAAAGACGCTCAAGTTATCCCGTTACCAAAGAAACCGCATCCTGCATCTTTTTCTGACTACCGACCCATGTCCATTCTCCCTTTTCTGTCCAAAGTCCTTAAAAAGCTTGTCCATCAACAACTCAGCGCGTTCCTTTCTAAACATAATCTTTTAAATCCTTTCCAATCTGGTTTTCGACCTGGTCACAGCACTACTTCAGAACTCGTTCATATAACGGATGATATAAGGTCAGGCATGGAGATGGGGAAGTTAACGGTACTCGCACTACTTGACTTCAGCAATGCATTTAATACCGTTGACTTTGACATTTTGCTTGGCATTCTTTGCTCTTTTAACATATCTCCTTCGGTAATTAATTGGTTTCGTAGTTACCTGTTTGGTCGCCGGCAGCGTATTTGCACTAAGGATTCTTTCTCTTCTTGGTGTGACACCTCTGCCAGTGTGCCGCAGGGTGGCGTTTTATCTCCTTTACTTTTCGTACTTTTTATTAATGCTATCACTCAACGACTATCTTTCCTTCTACCACTTGTATAGTGATGATTTGCAATTTTACACGCAAGCACCCCTCGTAGACTTATCTGGGGCCATTGGGACAATGAATGTAGACCTTGCTCGAATTAGTGATTGGAGCACTGAGTTCGGACTAAAAATCAATCCTGCCAAAACCCAAGTGATTGTTGTTGGTAGTTCCCGGACTATCTCTAAGATCGATTGGTCGACACTTCACGTCATTCCGTCACTTCATCGACAAAACTCTGTCTTGGACGAAGCAACTGCAGGATGTCAGTCGTAAACTGTTTGCTTCTGCAGGCTCCCTGAGACGCCTTCGTAATTTTCTTCCCATCACCACTAAAACTGCAATTGCACAATCTCTTCTTCTTCCTATATTGGACTATGCTGATGCCATCTTGATTTCACCCAAGACCAATTCAACAAGCTAGAGCGACTACCAAATCTCCGTATTATACTATATAAAGCTAGATTACCACTGACTGACTGACTGACTGACTCACTCACTCATTGACATAATTGTTCTCCCAGATGGTGGATGGGGAGGTGGGTATATTTTGATAGATTCGTAAACAAGTAACTCTCAAACCTATGGGAAAAGTGCCAAACCTCCCCTTATCCCCCCTCCCTATCGTATCTCGGAAACTACAAAACCCCTTTTTTTTATTTTTTTACGGATTCGTATAGAGGAGGCTCGGTAAAGTAAAAACCATTTATCAAAGTCGCCCCCCCACCCCCCTTCTCACCCCCTTTATGCGGATCTCGGAAATAAAGAGACTTGGAACATTTTTTTTTTTCAGATTCATTTAGAGGGGCAATGCTTTAGTCAAAATACTTCTGCAACCCCCCATTTTTTTTTTCACAAGCACGCGAGGTGCTTGCACCTCGCGCAACACGCAAATACTAAACCCCCCCATCTCCCCCATCACCCCCCCCCTTTTTTTTTTTCACAAGCACGCGAGGTGCTTGCACCTCGCGCATCACGCAAATACTAGTTATATTATATAAAGCTAAATTACCACTCACTCACTCACTGACTCACTCATTGACATAATTGTTCTCCCAGATGGTGGATGGGGAGGTGGTAACATTTTGACAGATTCGTAAACAAGTAACTCTCAAACCTACGGGAAAAGTGCCAAACCTCCCCTTTTCACCCCTCTTCTCCTCCCTCCATATCGTATCTCGGAAACTACGAGACCCGTATTTTTTGTTTTTTACGGATTCGTAAAGAGGAGGCTCGGTAAAGTAAAAACCATTTTTCAAGGTCGCCCCCCTTGCCCCCCTTCTCACCCACTTTAGGCGGATCTCGGAAATTAAGAGACTTGGAAATTTTTTTTTTCAGATTCCTTTAGAGGGGCAATGCTTTAGTCGAAATAATTGTGCAACCCCCCCCATCACCCACCCCCCCATTTTTTTTTTTTCACAAGCACTCGAGGTGCTTGCTCCTCGCGCAACACGCAAATACTAGTTATATTATACTATATAAAGCTAAATTACCACTGACTCACTCACTCACTCACTCATTGACATAATTGTTCTCCCAGATGGTGGATGGGGAGGTGGGTATATTTTGACAGATTCGTAAACAAGTAACTCTCAAACCTACGGGAAAAGTGCCAAACCTCGCCTTTTCACCCCCTTCTCCCCCCTTCCTATCGTATCTCGGAAACTACGAGACCCGTATTTTTTTCTTTTTACGGATTCGTATAGAGGAGGCGCGGTAAAGTAAAAACCATTTTTCAAAGTCGCCCCCCTTGCCCCCTTCTCACCCCCTTTAGGCGGATCTCGGAAATTAAGAGACTTGGAACATTTTTTTTCAGATTCATTTAGAGGGGCAATGCTTTAGTCGAAATAATTGTGCACCCCCCCCTACCCCCTCCCCTTTTTTTTTTTCTTAAATAAAGCACGCGAGGTGCTTGCACCTCGCGCAACACGCAAATACTAGTCATATTATATAAAACTAAATTACCACTCACTGACTCACTCACTCACTCACTCATTGACATAATTGTTCTCCCTGATGGTGGATGGGGAGGTGGGTATATTTTGACAGATTCGTAAACAAGTAACTCTCAAACCTACGGGAAAAGTGCCAAACCTCCCCTTTGCCCCCCCCCCCCTTCTCGCCCCTCCCGGAAAATGCGAGACCCGTATTTTTTTTATTTACGGATTCGTATAGAGGAAGCTCGGTAAAGTAAAAACCATTTTTCAAAGTCACCCCCCTTGCCCCCCTTCTCACCCTCTTTAGGCGGATCTCGGAAATTAAGAGACTTGGAACATGTTTTTTCAGATTCATTTAGAGGGGCAATGCTTTAGTCAAAATACTTCTGCAAACCCCCCCCCATCACCCTCCCCCCTTTTTTTTTCACAAGCACGCGAGGTGCTTGCCCCTCGCGTAACACGCAAATACTAAACCCCCCCCATCTCCCCCAGTCTGCCCCCCCACTTTTTTTTTTTTTTTTCACAAGCACGCGAGGTTTTTGCACCTCGCGCAACACGCAAATACTAAACCCCCCCATCTCCCCCCATCTCCCCCCCCCTTTTTTCTTTTTTCACAAGCACGCGAGGTGCTTGCTCCTCGCGCAACACGCAAATACTAAACCCCATGCGCGTGCACAGGATTATGACAGGGTATGCGGCGGAGTAATCGGTCACAAAAACTTTTTCTTTTATAGATTTTTAGCATAGCCACAGCCACGCATCGCCACCATGCTACGATGCGTGGCTGTGGTTATGCTAAAAATCTAAAAAAGGCAAAGGTTTTGTGACCGATTACTCCGCCGCATACCCTGTCATAATCCTGTGCACGCCCCTGCTAAACCCCCCCATCTCCCCCCATCACACCCCCATTTTTTTTTTTCACAAGCACGCGAGTTGCTTGCACCTCGCGCAACACGCAAATACTAGTTAGGTTTATATTTGGCTTGCGCAAATATGACCATGTTTCTGAATTTCGTACTAAGCTCAAATGGCTTCCTATTAGATTTCGCCGGAATGTTCATTTGCTTTCTCTGCTTTATAATGTGCTATTTAATCCTTTCACTCCTTTTTAGGGTTCCGTAGTCAACAAGGAACCCTTATAGTTTCACCATGTCCGTCTGTCTGTCCGTCTGTCCGCGGTTTAGCTCAAAAACTGTTGGTACTAGAAAGTTGTACTTTGGCATGAGTATACACGTTAATGACGCCAAAAAAGTGGTAAAATAAAATTTAAAAAAAAATACAATTATTTAGGGTACCTCCCATACATGTAAAGTGGGATGATAATTTTTTTTTCGTTCATCCCATAGTGTGGGATATCGTTGGATAGGTCTTTCAAAAATATTATGGGTTTGTTAAAACCGTTTTTTGATTAAGTAAACCGTTCGTGACTTATCAAGCTTTAAAGTACTAATTTTCGTTAGAGTCAAGTGTCCCCCCCCCTCTATCAACTAAACGGTTTTAGTTAAAAATTCAAATGTCACGGCAGTAGTACCTATATATAACGAAATTTAAAGGAAAACTATCATACATAAGTGGGCTTTACAAGTTTACGAGTAATAGTCGACCAATTGTATTTGACTCGAAAATTTCGAACAACTCTATAGAAATGTCGATAGATGGCGCTAAGCGCCAGTTGTATCGTGCTAGCTTCTTGTGACGATTGAGTAGTGTAGCTCTGTTTCCGTATTTAAATTCAAAACACCGGCTTTGACAAGTTTTATACAAATCTCTAAAAAAAAATGAAAATTTCCGTGCAAAATTGTCGGATCAGGTGAGGATTTGTATAGGAAGTCAAATTAGTTAGGTAGTCATGTTTGGCTTTTAGTTAGAGCATGGTACGAAACGATCAGTCAGCGAATACGACACGCACTTGGCTGTTATAAAAACTATGGAACCCTACACTGCGCGTGGCCCGACACGCACTTGACCGGTTTTTATCTTAAAGACCGCTTTCGGTTTCTCTGTGACACACATTCAAGGTCCTTGAGATCATCGGAAAATTTAGAGTTAAGTATCCGTATGCATTCCACTTCTTTATTCAATAAATCATTTACTATCCAAGCAGACCGTTTATGGAATGCATTGCCCATAGATGTGAGGTGTGCTCAAACATTACCTACTTCCAAAAAAATGGTGAAAGAGCCACTATTTTCAACTCACTATTTTTTTTTCCCCTCCTTTCTCTATTATGATTTTGATATGTATTATTATATATTAATATATT
Organism: Tholera decimalis; assembly: GCA_943138885.2. NCBI lineage: Eukaryota > Metazoa > Arthropoda > Insecta > Lepidoptera > Noctuidae > Tholera > Tholera decimalis. The sequence goes on from OW964559.2 coordinate 22,330,430, forward strand.
ATATTTATATATATGGTATGTATTTTATATTATTATGTTTGATTAGTATTATGTATGATGTTGTACACTGACAGCCCTAAATCTGTCTCCATTCATTTCAGTCCATCCAAAGGTTGTCTGTAAGAGATTGCCCTGTGCGATAAGACCGCCCATTGTACACTAATTTTATTATTTATATCCTTAAGTGTATTGCAAGGTGTACAATAAAGTATATAATAAATAATAAATAAATAACCGTATTATTATTTGACCGCCAACGACGCCTACAGTCGTAAACAAAAAAAAAGTGTCCAGACCGCCAACGACGCCTTTAGGCGACACCAATTTGGAGCCTTATTTACAGGAAATGAAGTCAATGATTATTTTAACAGTTTTTTTATATCATCCCCATACTACATTAAATTAAAGCAAATAAAATAAAACCTTGTTCTTTGGCGTATAATCTTGAAATTTAAATTTTTCCAGGACCATCGTAAACTCGTAAAAATATAGGCCCACCAGACGCCATAGTTGCTTTTAAGCGACACTAGTAATCAGATTAAAGTCGAAAAATATCGATATAACCAATATTTTGTACGAACCCGCACATTAAGGGAATATTCCATATTACAAAAAAAAAATATTAAAAAACCCCTTACGCAAAAAATACTTAAAAGTATAGTAAAAAAATAATCATCCCTTAAAAAGTAAAAAAAATAATAGTCGCAGCGGGGTATCGCTAAGTAACAAACTGTAAATATCGATTCTAAATGGCAATACCCCGCCGTGACTATTATTTTTTATTTTTTTAAGGGATGTTTCTTAAACTACTTCTAAGTATTTTTTGTGTAGGGGTTTTTTTTCATTTTATTCATTTATTTTATGCTTTTTAAACTTTTCCTACCATAGCTTTGGTCAAATTTGACCAATTTCATGGAATGGACAGTTTTTGCAATATAGTACACGTTTCATTTGATACGCCACTTGGGTATATTTGACAATATTCAATTATTCATGCCCACTTTCACTCCCCATCCCCACTCTAGTAAATGGCTGAACCAATTTTGATAAAAAATCTGATTGTATTAACAACACACAGCATTTCATTACACAACATTTCACTGACACGACGAGTAATCGTCGTGTTCTTACATTTGATACCACACTTGGGTATATTTGACAACATTCGATTATTCATCCCTACTTTCAAACCCCAGAACTTTTAAACGGCTCAACCGATTTTCATCAAACATGTTTAAGAACACTCGCACATAAGTCACCCTTTTTTTTTAACGTGGTAAAATTATCAAATAAGTCCTCCCACTCCGGGCAGGGTGGGAGGGACTGTCAGACTTTTACTGACTAAAATCCACGGTGTTCCTTCAATAACCCTTTACATACCGGGGCCACGGTAACGGGATGAGTCCCACGACCCCGGCAAGCTTCGGCCCTCTGCAGAGGGGGCCTCGTCATGTTGCTGACGCTCTTTGAGGCGCGCGTGGAACACGACGCGCCGTCGACCCGGGCATGGTCCGTGGTCGGACAGCGAGTTGCCCTTTACTCGCTGTCCGCATGCCCACATAACTCACCCTTAATACAAAAATTGAAATCACTTCATCCGTTCGGGAGCTATGATACCACAGACAGACACACAGACACGTCAAACTTATAATACCCCTCTTTTTGCGTCGGTGTTTAAAAATGGTACGATGTATCTGTTCTGGAAATGTACGTATTCTTTGCCGTTACAATGTTATTTTCACGAAATAGACACCTATTATCTATAATATGTATGTATTTAGAAATATATATGTATGTCTGTTGCGTCCCAAATGTAATTTTGAACGCTCTTTTTGGTGTGGCAACATTCTATTGTCTTTGATGTTGACACTTGACATAACCTCTCTTGACTTGACAGATAGACTTTTTGCTTGGAAAAAATGCCGGTCATGGGAACCGCTGTTGAGTTAATTAATTGGTAAAATATTGTTGGATTCGCCTGTCGAGACCGATAATTGGGTCGCGAATTATCTAATTGTTGAAGTGTATTCCCCATTTGCCAAAAACCCCGGGATATTGTTGAATCGTACGCCGCCTTGTCGTCGGTTGGTCTGGCACGCGGAATTTGTTGAAAATCGAATTGGATCTCACGAGATATGAACAGATTAATTGTGTTCAGTGATTGATTGAACTTTGTAATCTCGGATTAACAAGAATCCAGTGATATTTCTCGGAACACATCGCCTTATTGTCTACCACGCGTAGCGCGCGCTTGCTGGAAACGAGTTAGGTGTGATGCTGTTGTGACCGCGCCATCTGGAGATCGGCGCCTTGGGAACGTTCTACAACACTTGACTTACATCACACCTTTCAATTACTCACCCTCATTACATACAAACCACACTTGGAGCGTGACCTTGGAAGGTCGAACTTGGCGTCCCCAGCACTCAGGTTAGTGGTACATTTTGTTTATTGAAATAAGGCCTAAGAGCCTACCACAACGTAGGGCTCCGCGTAATCGCGGACAGTTCGCCATACCAGTTACCGTTGGCTGGGCTTGGGGTCGAACAAATTGGTAGCAGAGCGTGGTTTTAATATAAAATTGGTAGCAGAAGCGCGGCTCTTATAATATAAGATCCACTGGTTTAATTGGAAGTTTTGAATATTGTTGAAAACTTAAAACTTGAGTTTAATTACTTAACATAACTTGTAACTTAATAAGTTTTGAATATATTACCATGTCATCCGGGCTATCTATTTGAAGTTGTATTTGTAATTTGTATTGTAGCCTCTTTCATTGCATTGACAGGTAGGATTTATTTGTGAAATTAGGAATTATTGGTATAATTTGGTATAATTGGTACATAATTTGGTACATAAGTTGGTATATTGTTGTAAAAGTTGTTTGGTATTTGTTGCAATTAATAATTGAATGTCATTGATCTGAATTTGAAAGGTTATCTAAATAATAATTACACATAGTCTAACATAATAGGACTTGAATTGTGTGTATTGGTTATTGCATTTATAGTAATTATTGGATTGTTGATAGAGATTCTCCGGCTCAATATTATACTTCAATTGTTGTATTTAATTGTTGGTGTGATCCTGCACAATATATACATTGAATTGTTATTTATTTTGTAACTAGCCATCCTTAGCAAGCTAGATTCATACTTGGAATAAGTACAGGGTTGGATTTGGACTTGAAATAATTGAATTTGAATTTTTATTTTGTTGAAACTATTTGGTCGGCTAACAAGTCATTGCTGTTTGTTTAATATTTGATTGTTGGTTGTTGATTGTTGTTTTGTATTAATATTTGATTGTTGCAATGGCCTCATTAAGGGCAGTCAGGGAGGCTGCTGCGGGATTGACCTCACAGTTGAGATGGTTCACATCGGCAGCTGCAACTGTTGAGCGTGTGGAATTGGAAGAGCTCACCCTTGCTCGGTATGGGCAAGTGATTGAGAGGATCAAGTCAGCTGATGCTGCGCTCACGCGCTTCAACGAGTACATCATGGACGTGGATTTGGGGGTGATGGATCAGACGGCCCGCGATAGGATTTTGGGTGACTATGACCAGATTATCCACCTGGGGGATGTCATATGTCTGCGAGCGCGGGAAATTTTGAAGAGCCGGGTGCCTGATGCGGCCAAGCCGCAGACCCCTGTTGTTGCAGGCCCTGGACTATTGAGTAGGCTGCCCACCCTGGAGCTGCCACGTTTTGACGGTCGCTTGGACCACTGGCTGGGCTTCCTAGATCTCTTTGAGAGTCTTGTCGATGCACGTTTGGACCTCGGACCTGCCCAGAAGCTGGCCTATTTGTTGTCTGTCCTGGAGGGCGAAGCCAGAGCCTTGGTGCAGCACTTGCCGGTGACGGATTCCTCTTACCCGACCGCTCTGGAGCTTCTCTCCCGACGGTATCAGAACAAGCGCTGCCTGGCTGAGGTGCACATCGACCAAATTTTGGGGCTACCGGCCATTGTCAGCACGTCGACGTTGCGCACTGACTTGCTGAACCCGTTGGTTTCAGCGACCAACGCTTTGAGACGCTTGGAGTTACCGGTAGAACATTGGTCCTACTTGTTGGTGCACATAGTGCTGCAGTTGCTCCCCGCGGAGTTGAGGTCACGTTTTGAGCAGAAGTATGGTGGGGATAGTGCCACCCATCTTCCCCCCTTTGACGACCTCCTCAAATTTTTGGAAGACGAGTGTCAGTTTGCGGATAACACTCGTGGCGCTACGGGGTCGCCCCCACTACCTTCTCAACCCAGAGACCAGGGACGGACTAGGGCCCGGGGGCCTGTTGATGTTCCCCCCGCCCCCCGTTTTGCTGGCGCCCGGAGTCCTCGGGCTAGGGGGCCTGTTGATGATCGCCCCGCCCCTCGTTTTGCTGGCGCCCGGAGTCCTCGGGCTAGGGGGCCTGTTGATGTTCGCCCCGCCCCTCGTTTTGCTGGCGCCCGGAGTCCTCGGGCTAGGGGGCCTGTTGATGATCGCCCCGCCCCCCGTTTGGCTGGCGCCCGGAGTCCTCGGGCTAGGGGGCCTGTTGATGTTCGCCCCGCCCCCCGTTTTGATGGTGCCCGGAGTCCTCATCATTGTGACTTTTGTAAGGCAACGGGGCATGTCATGGCGCGTTGCCCGGATTTTTTGAATTTGCACGTAAGTTCCCGCCGCCGTATTGTCAACGCACGCCGTTTGTGCTTTTCGTGCTTGGGGGCCCACTTCCATCGGGACTGCCCCGACCCCCGCCCGTGTAGAATTTGTGAAGGGTCCCACTTGGAGATTTTGTGCGCCAACGCGAACCGCTCCAGCAGACCAGCTTCTGAGGGGGGTTCGCGCAAGGGGGGGTACCCCGGAGACGAGCACCGGGCTGAGACCCGCGATTCTGTACGCCGCACTTCACCCCCCGCGCAAGTTGAACGGGAGCCCCACGAGCGCCATTTGGTCTTCCCTCGTCAGGGAGAACGCGCATTGGCTGCTAGGCAGCAGTGGCCGGGTCGGCGCCGCTGCCTTTCCCCTCCGTTGACGGAACGTCCCCGGCTGGAGTCGCGCCCTCCGCCATTCGGGCATTCGGTGGGATATGCCCCTCCAGTGATGGCGAGCGGCTTGGGACACCGCGCGGACGAATGGTTTGATTGTTGGCCTCGTCGTGAACGAAGGCAGCCTGGAAGCGGCGATCGGTCGCCGCCCAGGCATCACTAAAAGATTGACGCCTGCCCCGCTAAAGGAACCCCCCGATCAAGACGGTTTTGTTGCCAACGGCCTCGGTCACGGTCTGGGGACCCTTGGGTGACTCGATTGTGGTCTGTGCCATTTTGGAGACGGGAGTCCGGGGTTGCCTTTGTCTTCTTGGTTAGCGGGACAGGTTGGCCTGAAGGTGAACGACCTTTCAGGCAAGATTTGGGGAATTGGCGAACCGGCTGACACCACTGTTGAGGGAAGGACCTGGTTTGAGGTCACCCTTGTGAGTTGTCCTTACCCTAAAATTGGTGCTCCTGCCCTTGTTGTAACTGAACTTGGTACAATTGTTGGTGACTGATCGTCACACTAAGAACTCGCATGCCGGTTGCAATGCGCTGTTGGCCATTCTGCAGCGAGAATTTTGGATTTTGTCGGCTGATCGCGTCAATGAGGCGAGGCCCTTTGCTGGCGTCGTAACGGATTTTGTTGGTCCCCCTTTGTTGAAGACGTCCACCCTTCGTAATAGCAAGATTGTTAGGGCTTATTTGTGTGTCTGTCTGCCTGTCAACCAAGGCAGTACATTTGGAGCTGGTAACCTCCCTCTCGACAGAGGCCTTTGAGGCGACTTTGGAAAGATTTGTGTCTCGCCGTGGGTTACCTTCGTTGATTAGGTCTGATTGCGGTACGAATTACAAGGGTACAAGTAACTATTTGAAGGAGGTATACGCCTTCCTTAATGAGAACCAGGTTGACATTGGTAATAGTTTGGCCCGCCGAGGGGTCACTTGGTTGTTTGACCCGCCAGCCTGCCCCCCATTGGGGGGGGTATTTTTGGGGCCGCGGTGAAAGCGGCAAAGGGACGCTGGCGGAGATTGTTGGGAGACACCGTTCTCACCTTTAATGAACTAGCTACGGTATTTGGCCGCATTGAGGCTGTGTTGAATTTGCAACCTAGTCAAGACTTCCAATTGATTAGCGGACGGGTAGGCCCGTCCGGGGGGGGTAGATGTTGCGTCCCAAATGTAATTTTGAACGCTCTTTTTGGTGTGGCAACATTCTATTGTCTTTGATGTTGACACTTGACATAACCTCTCTTGACTTGACAGATAGACTTTTTGCTTGGAAAAAATGCCGGTCATGGGAACCGCTGTTGAGTTAATTAATTGGTAAAATATTGTTGGATTCGCCTGTCGAGACCGATAATTGGGTCGCGAATTATCTAATTGTTGAAGTGTATTCCCCATTTGCCAAAAACCCCGGGATATTGTTGAATCGTACGCCGCCTTGTCGTCGGTTGGTCTGGCACGCGGAATTTGTTGAAAATCGAATTGGATCTCACGAGATATGAACAGATTAATTGTGTTCAGTGATTGATTGAACTTTGTAATCTCGGATTAACAAGAATCCAGTGATATTTCTCGGAACACATCGCCTTATTGTCTACCACGCGTAGCGCGCGCTTGCTGGAAACGAGTTAGGTGTGATGCTGTTGTGACCGCGCCATCTGGAGATCGGCGCCTTGGGAACGTTCTACAACACTTGACTTACATCACACCTTTCAATTACTCACCCTCATTACATACAAACCACACTTGGAGCGTGACCTTGGAAGGTCGAACTTGGCGTCCCCAGCACTCAGGTTAGTGGTACATTTTGTTTATTGAAATAAGGCCTAAGAGCCTACCACAACGTAGGGCTCCGCGTAATCGCGGACAGTTCGACATACCAGTTACCGTTGGCTGGGCTTGGGGTCGAACAATGTCTATCAGTTTTCTAGTACTCATACCACAAGCTCTGCTTAGTTTGGGACTAGATGGCGTTGTGTGAAAGTTGTGGAATATTATTATTATTATATTATTACCTGTCTATCGAGGAACATTGGTCAAAAGACCCTCCTCTAAATGCCCTAATTGATTCCAACTTGATGTCTCGAAATAGGTATTTCATGATATTAGGTGTGCTACATCTTGGACCACATGACGCTGAATTTTCAGATTCACCGAAATTGTCAAAAATACGAACACCGGTTGATTATGTTTAACAACCCTAAAATATTAAAATTTTCTTTGGAGTAGGCTGCCCGCCCACGTCCGATAATCGGTGACCGATTTTTTGTAGGAGAAAAATATAACACACTGATAGCAAAAACGCACACGTCCTACAAAAAGTTGGTCAGAAATAAAATCGGTGCATCCCGACCGATCCGATTATCGGTGAAAAATGGAACGTTCGGAAATGTAGCGTAAAACGCACATTACTCACCGACAGTCGGCCGCATGCACTTGCAAGGGAAGGACAAGTGTTGTGCTTTAATAATCTCTGAGAGATTATTGGATCAACCAAGAACTTTCTTTTCTCTCTTCTGTTCCTCAAAAGCCAAAGACAAACCTTCCTCTGTAAATCCACCTTCCTCCTTATATGCATGAGATTCTCTCTGTCTATGACGTGCTGCTCCTCCCGCGATAGCCACAGACAAAGTGATGAACGTAGGCGTTGAGTCGACCACAAAATTTGTCCTAAGAATCGGAGGAAAAAAAGTGGCGGACTACGGGGAACCCTCGCTTTTAAGCGACAGTAGGGATGCGCTATGAACGATAATTTTGTAATTTTAGTTTTTATATATGATTGTTATTTCAAGTGATAGTTCCTTTATTAAATTACAATTGAAAACCATGGCAATTTTTATTTAATAAATATTTATAGCGCTTTTAAGTATGGAAAATCAATAAATATAACGGATTCGATCGATATTTAGTAATATCCGAGTTGAACCTCATCACTAGCTTACTATGATAAAAATGGCTTGGCGTACAGCGTGCTCTTTCGCTGCGCAACCAGTGGCGTTCACAGGGTTAAACAAAAATAATTATACCAATGAATTGATTAATTTAATTCATCTAGTGTTGCCAATGACCACATTGAAATTATAACTAGTTATAAAAATTACTGACGCATGTAGGTACGTAGGATACCTATTTAATTTTGAAAGTGTAATTATATCTCTACTAATACCCCTCTGATTTAAACTGAGTATAAAGTACCTACTTCCACAATTGTTTGTGCATTTTCGGTAAACACGTTAATTAAAGCTTCCAAACACCCCAATTTCCGGAACACCATAATAGGGATATTGGTGAGGGTGAATAAAAAGTTTCCAAAAATATTAAAATATCCACGCGTGAACGTTTCGATTTTATGCGCCATTAATCAAAAAAATATCTAAAAAACAAAACGTAACGACTGAATTTATGCGTTTCAAAGTCAGTAACAGCGCACTGGGCACTGGACCGACCGGCCCCCGGCGTGTCCCCTGTGCAACTCAACAACACATCACCTATTAATTTTTCCAAAAATTTATGTTCGTTTCACGCTGAACTCGATTTATTAACCAAAACTTATTATTTTGAAGGCGGTTGAATTTTTTCGCCGTAGCACCGGGCTCAGGAGAATTCCTCTATTAGTATAATGCGATGGGTGGCGGTACGGTTTTCGAAATTATCATAAAATTACTAAATATAGCATAAACGTGGGGTGGGCAGCGGCGCCCGTCGTCGTGGATTGAGACTTTATGTAAATTTTAACGACGCTGCGACCATCGGGGGCACCTGTGACCCTCTCCCCGCGCGGCGCCCACGGCACCTGTCGAAAACCTATGTCGTTTTTATTTCAATAAGCCGAGGATTAAATTAGGCATGCGAAGACGTGGCGGCCCGACTGCCCGGGGGTAAGATTTTCCTCATTCCTTACTTGTATTCTGACTTTTATCGGAAACCCATTTGTAGCTTTACATGTTATTTAAACCGGATTGATAATGTAAATAAATCTGCTTCAAGCTATGTTTAAACCCTATGTTCATGGTAGATACTACCTATGAAATATGAATAATTTATTTAAAAATTTAAAATTAATTGTTACTTCTTATACCAGTTAGGTAACACTCGTAAGGATTCATGGGAAAGGCAGGAAATACCAAGAAGCGTTAAGAAGGTCTGCGCGTTAGCTCTATAATTATTGATAGAAAAATTATTAGATGCTTACCGATCATAACATGGATGATGGACTTCATTAATCTTACAAATGAAACGAACACCAATGTAACAATTATGATAATTATCTCTTTTTCTTTTAGGAGTTTTAAAATTATACAACTAATGTAAAAACACTAAGAAATGTTATAGTTCCCTTTCCTTTGATGATTTTATTGATTCGTACATACATAATATTACTTTATTCCTACGATTAGTTACGAATCTTTGACATAACTCTTGATTTGGAACCGTAAGAATCCACATGTGCCGCAGGCACCCCAAGATATTAAACGCATTTGTTATTGTTGGTAGGTCGTTTCCCCGATTATGATATTTAAGCCATACAGGCAATGTAATGCCTTGGTAGTGACACTTTTATTACCGACTAGCTTTTTCCAGTGACTTCGCTCCCGCAGAATTCGTTTCTCAGCTCTGTAGCAAAGTCATTAACAGATATTTACCCGGAGGAGCTTTATATTTTTTCATTTGGATTGCCCGATAGTATACAATGTATGTTATAGGCACTTTTCATTCTTGAACCAACGCAAAGCTAACGTGGGATGCAAGAACCGCCTAAATTAATTCCTGCCACTTTTAGCGTTTGACCCAGGGTATAATTAGTGGTCATTGAAAATGCCAATGTAAGGGGGAATTCTAGCGGGATATTTAGTATTCGGGGATTCACACTCTCTTTTAGCTGCTCCTGTAAGATGTCAGGCTTTTATGATACCCGTTGGTAAATCTGTGAGTCATACAAGACACCTTCAAAACTGGAAAATCGACCAGTAGCTCTAGTTTGTGGGATGACGCCTATTAAATCTGAGGTTTTAAGAAATTCTACACTTGTGCTGTCGCCACTACTCAGAACCGTATCTATTGACACTCGGATTCAATAAGTGATCGTATTATGGCCTTAGTTAAAATAACTTCGAATGATTTAAACTATAGCTTTCTACACTTCTCCATAAAAACTTTGACTGTGGCAAAGGAGATGTTCCAGAAATGTATGATGCCTGGGCTAGCACTATGTACACCACATGTAAATATAGTTGTACAATGTAGTAACCATTTATTATATTATATTTCTATAATTTCACTTTATTTTAGTGTGATGTTCAAACTAACTCGATCAAGGAGAGCAACACAAATATGGTGAATCAGCCATGTTGCTGTTGAACAGTGATGTGATTGTTATTTTGACATGTCGGCTTGAGGGTTTTATCTGTTAAAATATCGATATTTTTCATAAAATAATTCATAAATATTGATGATATTTCAAATCTTAATTAATCAACAATCTATATATTTTTAATTCACTTCAATATATTTGGTCTTACTTATGGTATCTTGTCATATCCGGGGAGTAGGTCAAAAGTTGATCACCAGATCGTCAGCACGCTTGCGCCATAAGAATATGCATATACCTTCAGATTAATTTTTTTTTTGGCCACGAGATCCCGTAGTGCCAAAAATCACGTTTCATAATAGTCAATATTACCTATGTGCGTTACCTTTACGAAAAATATCGATTCATCAATTTATCGATATTTTTTACTCAACATCAATCGATAAAGCTTAAAAATATCTATTAGAAATATATTTTTTTCACTTGCCCATCCCTTCAAACGTCAAGAAACTTAAATTTGTCAAACGTCATGTCAAACACGACTGTCATAGCTGCCCTAAAACAAGGGTTATCATAACAAAAATCTTCCCAAATAATAATTTATCACAGCTATTATACTCTTTAAAATAATTTTTTGAGTACTTTTATGATAATCTCTATTATTTATTCTATTTATTTATGTGGTGTTCCTAATGGTAGCCCAAAATTAAACATCTTTCATAACTACTAAATATGGATTTTAATTTAAGCCTTATGGAATGCATAAAATAAAGGAAATATCAGTTGAATAAAATTGTCTATTATTTAAGTGTTGCCTATAAAAATAATTATATTCCTACTATTTTGTAAGACCACCTAAAGGTTCAACTTTTTTTTAATAAAAAAGCATGGATATATGCGCACTTGCCACTGGAAACGGGGCAAGTGCGCCTATCTAAATAATAACGCTAAAATCGTACGTTACCAGACAAACCGATAATTTACTTAAAAATTGGCCAAGTGCGAGTCAGACTCGCCCATGAAGGGTTCCGTAGTAACTATAATAATATAATATAATATGTATATTTATTTGACGAATAAAAAAAAACCTTAAAAATTTCTTAAAACTAGCTTATTTACATTTTTACAACTACGCTAAATAACTTTGTTTTTCATAGTGTTTGTATGAATTACAAAGTTATATTTGCGGTTTTAGAAAATATACTATATCTCAAAAACTCCTGACCCGATTTCGTTCAAACCAATTTTGGTTGAAAGTTTACATTAAGATCTACAGACATATATTTTTTTAGATTTTTCACTCTATTATTATAGAAGTTAGAGGGGGGGACACACACATTTTACCACTTTGGGAGCTTATATCTTTTAAACGATTGACTTTATGAAAAAGTGGTTTTAGAAACCCTTATATCATTTTTAAAGGCCTGTCTATGGATACCACACACGCATAGGTTTCATGAAAAAAAAATATTTTCAGTTCTAGTTCCATGTATGGGGACCCCCCTTTATTTTAAATATTTTTTAATTTTTTTCTTAAAATCGGAAAGCGGTTCACAGAATACATCTACCTACTAAGTTTCACATGTATAGTCTTAATAGTTTCGGAATAAAATGGCTGTGACATACGGACGGACGGACAGACAGACAGACGGACAGACATATCGAAACTATAAGGGTTCCGTTTTTTGCCATTTGGCTACGGAACCCTAATAAAACAAACAAATAAACGCATTACTCTTGTTTTCTTTTTAGTGTACTCCTATAGGCTACTACAGCTTCCATAACAAATTTGGCGCAAGTGCGCCATAGACTAGTAATCAGGGATTCTAAACCTTAAAAGCTGTTCTTTTTAAAAAAAGGTAAATAACTTTATGATTAACTCCTTCTTACAGTCATACAATAATTATGGGGGATTTCAATACTTGCTTATTGAAAACGATTCTCGTTCTTTATCATTTCAGTCAATACTTCAGTCGTCAAACATGGCTGTCCTTCCTTCAAGTGCCACACACCACTTCCCAAACTGTAATCCCTCTCTTTTGGATCTTGTAATTGTCTCCTCTACACATCATGTCAGTATGCATGGCCAATGCACGGCTGACATGTTTTCCTATCATGATTTAATATACCTTTCCTACAAGATTCGCCCTCCCAAGGCCAAGCCTAAAACTCTTCTGTTACGCAGTTTTAGTGGTATGAATGTTGATAATCTCCAGGCGGATGCAAACAACATTGATTGGACCTCTCTTGTCGCTGTTGAATCGGTCGATGACAAAGTTAACCTGCTTTCGGATAATCTTGTAAAACTTTACGACACTCATCCTATTCGTGCAGTCAAATTAAAGCATCTTCCAGCACCATGGTTGACAGATGAAGTGAGGGCCGTCATGCACAAGAAAGTAGTATGTAAGTCAAAATTCAGAAGCCGACCCTCACCATTAAACCGAGAGATGTTTGTGAATGCACGCAATCGCAGCAATAGGGTGTGTAGGGATGCAATGCGCCGACATATTCATGATTCTGTTGAAAACGGTGATCCAGCTAAAGTCTGGAAATTTCTTAAATCAATGGGAGTTGGAAAATCACGCCAAGAATCGATTCCTAAAGACCTAGACATTGATCTATTGAATCAACACTTTTCATCCTCGTCCTACTGCAATGGGACATTGAAGGCAGCTACTATAAATTATCTTTCTAACCTTCCAACTCCGGATCACTCTGCATTTAATTTTAGTCAATTTTCTGATTGTGATGTTAAGAAGAGCATACTTTCAATTACATCTAACGCGGTTGGCAGCGACTGTGTCAGTCGGAAGATGATACTTCCTGTCCTCAATGAAATCCTTCCTATCCTGACCTATATCCTTAACTATTCTATTTCCAATGGTGTCTTTCCATCTGTATGGAAAGAGGCCAAAATTACTCCTTTACCCAAAAAATCAAATCCTACCTCTTTTTCAGAATATCGACCTATTTCCATCCTACCTTTTCTCTCTAAAGTCCTTGAACGCCTTGTCCACAATCAGCTAAGTGCTTTTCTTTGCAAGAATAGTCTGCTGAATCCTTTCCAATCCGGATTTCGTCCTGGACACAGTACTACTACCGCGTTAGTTAATGTAACTGACGACATACGGATGGGCATGGATAAAGGAAATATGACGGTTCTCTGCTTGCTTGATTTTAGTAACGCTTTTAATACCGTCGATTTCGATATTCTGCTCAGCATACTTCACTCTATTAACATATCTCCAACAGCGATTGACTGGTTTCGTAGTTACCTGTATGGCCGCCGGCAACGTATTTGCATAGATGAGTCCTGCTCTTCTTGGTGTAGTACTGTAGCCGGTGTTCCTCAGGGTGGCGTGTTATCTCCTTTACTTTTCGCAATTTTCATAAATTCTATTTCCAAAAAACTTCAATCCTCCTACCACCTTTATGCTGATGACTTGCAAATTTACAGACAAGCGCCTTATACTGATTTAGATGCTACAATAAATATGATAAACCAGGACTTGGCTTCAGTTTGCGAATGGAGTGAGGCACATGGTTTGCAGGTTAACCCGTTAAAGACCCAGGTCATTGTAGTCGGCAGCTCTAGGTTAGCATCTAAGGTAAACTGGTCTCAGCTTCCTCGGATTATTTTCAATGGCACAGCTATTCCACTAAGCGAGAAAGTTAAGAACCTTGGGGTCTGGTTGGACAAATATCTTTCGTGGGGTCCCCAATTACAAGAGGTGAGTCGCAAATTATTTGGCAGAAGCCAGTTCCCTAAGGCGGTTGCGTAACTTTCTGCCAACTGCCACTAAAATTGCGCTAGCACAGTCTCTTTTACATCCCATCCTAGACTACGCTGATGTCAGTTATCTTGATCTCACAGAGGCACAACTTGATAAACTTGAGCGACTTCAAAATTTTTGCATAAGATTTATATTTGGTTTGCGCAAATATGATCATGTATCTGAATTTCGTATGAAACTCAAGTGGCTTCCTATACGTCTTCGCCGGAACTTACACATATTGTCTCTGCTTTACAGTATTCTGTTCAATCCTAAGACCCCCTTTTATCTTAAAGAACGTTTTAAGTTCCTCCATGACACACATGCCAAATTTCTGAGGTCATCGGAAAACTTGAGGCTAGAGGTACCGAGTCACTCCACCAATTTCTTTGGTAAGTCGTTCGCAGCTCAAGCAGTACGACTGTGGAATACTCTTTCCGTGTCAGTAAGACAAGCACAAACCCTTCCTTCTTTCAAAAACATGGTAAAAGATCTCTATCTCTCTCTTTAATATGTTACTATTTTTTATATATCTCAGCTTTGTTATTTTATGTATGTATATGTATATGTGTATTGAGTATGTAGGTTATTACTTATTTATTGTATATAAATAAATAGTACACCATAGACTACCCGCGAATTTATTTTCTCCTGCTGTGTCAAATCCATCTAAAGGTTGTCTGTAAAAGATCGCTTTTAGCGATAAGACCGCCCATTGTAACACCCTTTGTAGTTTATAAGTCCTTATTTAATTCTGTTATGGTGTACAATAAAGAGTATATCTATCTATCTATCTATTATCAAATCAGATATATTTTATGCATTACGTAAAATTACAAGAGTAGGTAACAAATTTTCCTTTATGCCTTTCCATCATATGTAGATATTTAGCTAAGTCTATTTCAATTTCGGCTTGATTTCGGCTGACAAGGCTGGTTGGTCTACCTTGTGTGAAAGATTTTAGCCCCTTCCACCCATGATCCGTGATTGTTTTACGAGGTATACCGTAAGTCTTAGCTGCTTGAATATCCAGATAGGCCTGATCGGACAGCGTCAACTGCCTGACATAAAGTTTCTCTAGATCAAGAAGGTTTATCGGTTTTTCTTTGATAAGTATGAACCATCTGTAAAAGACAATAATTTTAGAACCATTTGTAGTAACTATCCAACTACTTTTTTTTTGTCGAGAGATCTGTGGGCAACCTAGTGTCAGAGTTGTTCAAGAGACTGATGTTGAATAATAACAGCGGAAGATGAAGATTTAAGTGGATAAATAACACGTGCTCATTTCTGGTAACAGGTTTAAATGACACTAAAACTAAAATGGCGGATACATCAAGTAATGGTAGACAGAAGCATCTGTGATTGTGAAATAGGACTGTGAGTATGTTGCATAGATGTAAGGTATGGTTAGTTGAATTATATCTGTAGTTCTCGATATTTTATGGTAGGTGCGCTTACCCCGTCGGCGCGCTTGCCCAGCCTGACCTTAATTGAATCATCTGCCAAATTGCAGTTGTTTCCCAACAGATGACATTTAGATATTTAATTCAGATTAAAATCCATATTTTTGGATAGTAACAATCTTTGTGCTATGTTGGTATAGTGCCTAGGCACATTTAATTAAGCTAAACACAAACAAGCTATACAAAGGTTTTAAAGTAAACTTTATGTGCAAGCGAGTCTGAAATGGTCCCTGCACGAGGAAGTCGAAACACCATCTAAGGTGTTACCTTTACCATCAGCACACAAAATCTAAACAAGTTGAACACACCGCGAACTTTATACAAAACTGTCAAGCTCTTTCGACATTATTTTCCCTTTCAGCATCGAAGCTTGATCTTAAGTCCAGGATAAACAAGCAAATGGTCCGGGCGGAAGGGCCCCGAGCGTCCCCAAGGTTGAATAAGAAAGTTTGTCTGGGGGCTCGCAAGCGGCGGCCATCATTAGGCTTTAGCTTTTGTTTGCCCACCAAATTAGCATCTAGAACGCCTTTCATCCATAGAATGAAACGTCAACGCTCTAATGACGCGAATTGAAACTTCGTGGCAAGATTTTGTCCACAAATTTATGATGGCAATCTATTTTTGTTAAAGATATTACATTTAATGTTGTCCCAAAGATATTAATGTTTTATTCAACACAGATAGTAATGTTTACTCCGTGTCTAGACTCTGTATTATATTTAATCGGGCTGTGTATTCATAAAAGTGATCATATTCTGATAAATGTTTATAAATTTAATCTTTTAGAATTCATATACGAAATATTTTGATTCGGATTATCTCACTCTATCTACTTAAATTATCACAGTTTTAAGTTGCTTGCTTACATTGACTTACACTTTGTTCATAATTTGTACGTGTAACAACATGTAAGTAGTTAGGTAAGTAGGTAACTTATATGACAAATGCATTTTATTTTTTTGTTAGTTTCATAAATTTGGGAAGACAAAGTATCATGGACAAACAACTGTTCAAATATTATTGAAACTCTTTTACTGTGTGTTTTTGAACATCAATATTACTGAAGCTTCGAATAACAATTTTTAAACGACTTTTTAAAACATTTCAATAGGTTGTAGTATGTATGTTCGTGAATTTTAATTGACGTTTAAACTGGCACTATATTGAGCTTGATTGTTTTCTCTCATTGATTTTTCACAGTGAACC
The DNA here is from genome assembly GCA_943138885.2 of Tholera decimalis. Lineage (NCBI taxonomy): Eukaryota > Metazoa > Arthropoda > Insecta > Lepidoptera > Noctuidae > Tholera > Tholera decimalis. Next base: position 22,347,196 of record OW964559.2, read on the forward strand.
AACAAATCCTGTTCCAGTTCTGTGTTTAACATAATATTATCTATAAAAGATGGTCCCAATAACCTTTGCCAAACAAACTTCGTCGAGATACGACACTGCCGTTTAAAACTTTACAACGTTACTACAAAGTAAAACACGGTATCTAGACAAGAGAATAGTTGGCACCTACAGAAACGCGGTCTCATGATATACGACAATGGCTTCCCGATACATTGTGAATACATACGTTACCTAAGCAATATCCTACGGGAAACTTTCGAGACTACTACACTACGAGTTTGTGGGGACAGGTAATGTGTGAATATTTATAAAAGAAAGTGCATGTTACTACGTTTTACTTTTTAACACGCTTTTATTAGGTCGACCTGTATGTAACTAACTATGTAATGGAATCTAAGGTAACTAATTTAACCATATTTCAAGGGTCGTAGTGTAATGAAAATTGGCAGCTGTATGTAGTTCTGATGACAATACAATAATATGGTACTGTCGAACTGATCTGATAATGAAGCCGGAAGTTATGACCTGGAACTTCATGATGGAATATCGTATCATAGGTGTTTTGGATTCCTTAGAAAACTCTAGTAATGAACTTTGACCACGATTAGGTTTCAAGGTCTGATGATGAAGCAGGAAGACAGGTACTGGCATTCCATGGTGGAATATCGTATCATAGTCGTGTTTGCACTTGTGAGAAAGGCCACGTAATGGACTTTGAATATGACCAGGTTTCAAGGTTATAACCTAAAGATTTTTTTTTTGTTTTTACGTGTATTTATAAAAGCGTGTTTTTCTAGTGTTGTTTAAACTATTAATTTATTAAGTTGGCACTGAGTAAAACATTGCGCGTGTCGACATAAAAATGAGTCTGCATAATATACAGGATTAAAAAATGAAATGGACGTAGTAGAATAGATAATAAAAAAATTAAATCTTTTCATCTTGAGAGAGTATTCGCGAGCGTATCATCATCTGCGTAGCTTTTCCCAACTATGTCGGGGTCGGCTTCCATTCCACCTGGATGCAACAGAGTATTAGTATTTTATGTGGAACGACTGCCTATCTACCCTCCACAACCCAGTAACTGAGTAACGCAATACTCCTTGCCAAGACCAATGTCAGATTTTCTGAGTAACCGTAATGACTGTCAAAGATTTTCAAAAGACATCCTGTACCAAAGACTTCACGAGCTTTTCAAAGCACGTGGGACAATCATTATGTTAAGATGGTCATGCATCTTCAGATCGACCTCGGCAAGCGTTGCTTAACCTGGATGATTGACCCGAGCGGCTGTTATTATTAAGCCGTGAGTTCCTCAGACATTATTTATTTATTACAACCTTATGCAACACAAAATGTACAAAGGCGGATTTAATGCCATAGGCATTCTCTACCAGTCAACCATGGCTGGTGAAGAGATAACATGGCAGGTGCATAAAAAAAATATACTAAGTAGATAAAATATTCAAAGTAAAAGTTTTATTATAAGTGTATATTATTATACTATATAAAGCTAAATTACCACTGACTGACTCATTGACATAATTGTTCTCCCAGATGGTGGATGGGGAGGTGGGTATATTTTGACAGATTCGTAAACAAGTAACTCTCAAACCTACGGGAAAAGTGCCAAACCTCCCCTTTTCACCCCTCTTCTCCCCCTTCCCTATCGTATCTCGGAAACTACGAGACCCGTATTTTTTTTTTTAGGGATTCGTATCTTAGAGGAGGCTCGGTAAAGTAAAAACCATTTTCAAAGTCGCCCACCCTTGCCCCCCTTCTCACCCCCTTTAGGCGGATCTCGGAAATTAAGAGACTTGGAACATTTTTTTTTCAGATTCATTAAATAAGAAATAATTGTGCAACCCCCCACCCCCCCTTTTTTTTATTCCACAAGCACGCGAGGTGCTTGCACCTCGCGCAACACGCAAATACTAGTATACATATATAACTAGAATAAACTTACATACATTTTTATCATAATACATACCAAAAATATATTATTATATATTAATAAAGAGTTATAGAAAGGGGGTTATGAAACTCTGCTTCCACTATTTGTTAAGAAAATAATCACGCAACTTTCTCTTAAATGCATATTGATTGGTGGCCGTCCTGATATCGAGAGGTAAAATCAGAAGTATCAGAAGGACAGAGTAAGAGAAGATTATTGGATTAGACTGTATCATAGGCATAAAAAAAATCAACTTATTGATATCGCAATGATGTTGTGGACCATTGGTGTGTGTTACTTAATTAATTTACAGAAAAGGCTTTAAAAGCCTGTAGCTTTCCCCTTCTTTCTTAACTATGCATGTAATATTTATTAGTATAATATACTATATCATATGATTTTTGTATTATATTGTATGTATTTTATTTTATTATGTTCAATTAATATTATTTATGATGTTTGTACACTGCAGACAGCCCTAAATCTGTCTCCTTTAGTTTTGTCCATCCGAAGGTTGTCTGTAAGAGATCGCCCTGAGCGATAAGACCGCCTATTGTACACTAGTTTTAATTTATGTATCCAATGAATTATTGTAAGGTGTACAATAAAGTTTATAATAAATAAATAAAATAATAATATTGTTATATTGTCACATCTCTTCAGCAATGCTGATTATGTCACGATATACTTATTTTACCATCCTATAACGGCAAGTTTATTAACGATATTTCAATCTGACCTGATTTTGACGTGACGTATGTTCTAATCGAGGTTCTAACAGCACAAATGTAGATGATTGGGTGATTAAGTACATACATAACGGATCTTATATAACCAAGTAATAATGGAGAACGACCTGGGTAATTTGTTAATGTAATTACACGAATTATGTCTGGCAATCAAACCGAATTGAATGGAAAATTGAAAGGCTTATAGGCGAAGGTCAATTAAATGTCTTGAAATAATAGTTTGATAGATAATCGTTGTGCCGGAATATCTAATGAAGTGTAGATAAGCTTCGGCTTTTTGCCCTAGGGCTCAGGAGGTTTTAAAGCGTATATGCGCCCATATAAGAAGAGAGATAAGAAGAGAAGAGAAGACTGTTCGCTAGCTCGGTTGTATGAGATTGTCATCAATCTTATACGACCGAGGATAGATTAGGCACAGGCCCAATGGCTCAAACGCCACACTTTTTCCAACCTTGGAATTGAAATTGGAACTACTAAAACTAAAAAAACAACTATACTAAACCTATACGGTACACTGTAAGGTTAACTATTATACCTACGAGTGTTACCCCCTGCCGAAGATGAAAACGTAGAAAATGAATGCCGAAGTTATGAAAAGCAACATGTCCTGATAGCAACTAGTTATGTGTTTAAACAATAACTATACAAGTTGTGAATATGTAACGAGTTGCGACATACATTACGAAAGTTGTCATTGTCAGTGCGTGTATTGGAAGGGAGTAACTTTCAAACGCATAAGGGATCCCGGGACTGTAGAGATTGTGTGGAGGCAAAGTTTTGACAACCACGTCACTATCAGTTAATAACCTGTAGGGATGATCTGAATTTATAACGACATAATATATATATATATTATAATACTTGTACAAATATTAATTTGAAGTGAGTTTAATCTAAATTGTTTGGAGTTTGTGAAATTGGTCCTTTTGAAAAGTAGATAGAGTGTTGTTAGCGATGTCATATGAAATAATAAATTGCAATCAAATGTTTAATTAAGACACGACTGTGGAAAGCAATTTGATATAAGCAGAACCAAGATAGATGCTGGTATCTTAGAAAAGAGAAATTGTTATGAATTTAAATAGGTACTATTAAACGTTACATATTTTTGAAGAAAAAGCCTGTATGTTTGCAGTGGTGAAATTGTATGAAAAATGTACTGAAAGGGCTCAAAAGTATTATTACAAACATATTGAACAAACTGGGCCTTAAACACGAGAGACACTCTCCATTCACACAAGTAAATAAACAACTAAATATTCCGCAAGCAAGTCTTTCAAACATTACCAGAAAACAAAACATAGGCAATGTGCAAAGTCAAAATATCACTCACAGAAACTGAACACATTTCGCAAGCTTGAAATAGAAATAAGCGAAGTTTACGTGAATGCAAGAAAAGTTGGGCCTGGGATGCATATAAATGATAGGTACTGGGGAAATATATTTATTTACACATATAAAATGGATGTGTTGGTAAAGATTTATAGTGTTAAATTAATACTAAAGATTTTTATGGATTTAAATAAATATTATGCGTCGCGGTAGACCTCGTCGAAGATGGCGGGACGAGCTGTATCAAACTAACGACCAGTGGTTTACTTAGGCCCTGGATCGAACTACCTGGAAATCATAGGCCTTTGCCCAGCAGTGGGATGATGCAGGCTAACAATAATTCTACGATCTTACATTTATAAAATATTATATTACGGTTCTGAAGATTAAACAAACGTGACAATAATAATATTCCACAACTTTCACACATCGCCATCTAGTCCCAAACTAAGCAGAGCTTGTGCTATGAGTACTAGACAACTGATAAACATACATATATATTTCTAAATACATATGTATTACACATATTATAGATAAATTACACCCAGACAAAGAACAAATGATCGTGCTCATCACACAAACATTTGTCCTGGGTGGGAATCGAACCCACGACCTTGAGCATAGCAGTCAGGGCCACTGACCACTAGACCAACAGGCCCGTCACTTGTAATAGTTTTTACCTTTTCTAGAAGGTGGGTAATTTTATATTCAGTGCGTTCAAGATTTAATTTTCAGATAAAAAGTGGATTTTACTAAAATATGTTGGTCTAGAGATAATCATTATGTGTTATAACACTAAAACGCAGAATGAGAGAGACTCGTGGTCCCGTTGAGTTGACGCAAAACTCAACAATGTTCGAATCAAAATAGTCTAACCTAAAATAAAAGACAAAATAGTGCAGCACGTAGAACTTAACAAAGCGACAGACGTAGGCAATCGTAAAGTACACACGATATCGGATACTAATTCCGAGTGAGATAGCTATTGCACCTGTGCACCGACTAGTACGCCGTTTGAAATACGACTATGAGTTTTAGATCAATAAAAAACGTATTTATTTCACGACAGACGTGGCAAAATGCTTTTGAATGACTAAGTAGCTTGAGTATTCCATTTTAGTTACTACTTTACTTTAAATCAAATATGCAAACAGTAATGTTACCTACTAAGCTTAGTATGTATGTAGTTATAATCACACAGAATACACAATCTATGAACAGGGAACTTCATAATCGAGTCACAAGTAATTTAGTGATTACGAACATAAAGAAAAACCCTCGTCAACCAGTCAAAATAAATATTTAATGTATTGAAGACTTATGTCAGTCAAATACAAGAACTAAATAACTACCTGGTTAGTTCTGAGTTCATAAACAAGCAGTTGCGTTCACTGTCAAGAGGATACAAATATGCCAATCAAGCGAAGAATTATGACAGGTTCCAAATAAATTAGCCTGCCACGTATCTAGTAAGGGAGGACATTAACTACGAACGTGTAATTGAGTGAGCACACAGTCGGCAGGGTGACGTCACAAATTACAGACCCGGGTAAGTCGAATTGGATTAAAAATTTAGGCTCAAAGGACGAGTTCGTGAATTTAATTTGTCAAGAATCGAACGTACCTATGCTTAATAGTCGTTTCTTAGCAGACAGAATTTTATTCAGCGAATTACTTTAATTGGTATAAGAGAGCTTACACAATTATTCCCGGAGATAACAAAAATAACAGATCGCTTATCCAAAAGATAAATAGCTCAGTTACTTGCGTAGGATGTAAAATATCATCCAAACCCACGCGTGTCATTGTTTTATTAAACGTCCCCCATTTTAACAAAAACTACACTTCCAGTATTGTTTCAGATTTAAATCAGTTTTTCCAACAACTCTTGGTATCTTAAGATCAACGCTCTCTTTAACATAAATCGTGTCTAAAATACGAGAATGTCTTGCGATCCGTAGATAGAAGTAACGATGTCATATCAAAGTAAACTTTCATCAGTATGATACGAGTAAAGAGTGAAAATTATAAAGAAAACTTCCGACACAGTAACCGTTCATCGTACGCTAACACAAATACACACTTTGCGAACTAAGTCAATTTCCACATACAAAATAAGTACACTTAGTTTCAAAATTGTTTGTATAAAATTTTACGGGCAGCTGCATTCATGAAATGCACAAAAATGGTTATGCAGCGTCGGTGTTCAGCCGAATGCGGCGTTGCATAGATTATAAAGTGATTTTCCGAAGTGCACTCAGCGAAGCGGCGCGGGAGTTGAATTTGCACCATTATTATGCCATAAACATTATTGTATGATGACACAAAAGCTTGTTGATCTATCTGCATGAATAATTATATTAGGTACATAAAGGGAAATGACACTGAAATTTTGATTGGGCTTCGCGAGAATGGACGTTCCAACAGTTTCTGTTTTGAAAATGGATTATTTTCACGATTATTTGACGCTCTTTGTTTAATGCATTGTTCTTTGTAATTCCAGTACAGTGTAAAGATAGATAATTTAAGTATAATAGCAGGTTTGCTCGTGCCGACGCTCGACAGTGTATGTCTAACGCGGGCCCGCCACTTATCAAGCGTTCTAGACCATTTATTACACACTTTTAGAATCTATTATTCAATGTGTGGGTTGTTTCGCGATAGTTTCCGTCGAGTTTGAACCTAGTGATATTACATTGTGTTTATGATGTTTGTTGGCGGAATAGCAGGCTTCTCAGCAGGCTTTTAGATAAAAAACTATAATATTGAAGTGCTTTGGTACATTAACCCATTTCATGTATGGAATTAACAATTATTTATCTGTACTAACCTAACATTATAAAGAGGAATAGTTTGTTTGTTTAAACGGGTAAATCTTAAAAATTACAGGATGGATTTGGATGGAATTTCGTACGGAAGTAGCTTGAAGCTTGAGGAAGATTTTAATCCGACTGTACTGTAAAAAAGGAGGTTATGTTACTATCGTGACAAAGTCCATAGGAGCGAAGCCCCGCGCGCTGTTAGTATAATATATTACGAGTGCGTTTGTTTTTGTAAATTTGACATGTGTCAAGTATCTACGTTGAAATGATACAGGCAGTGTTGCAGACTGCATTCAAGTATGAATTATTACAATATTTTTGGGTAGAATTAAAATTTAATATTGTAAATGATTCTAGCTCCATAGAAAACGAGCCCAAGCCCAGCTGCTAACGTTTTGTATCTCAAATGTAATTTCTATCAAATTACATTTCAGATACAAAACGTTATCTAGTGACTACCATGTTTTTGTGGTCTGATAAGTTATTGTGAGTTAAAATATTAGTTCTGGAAACCGGCAAGTTTTTATTTCAGATTAAAATATAATAGCTCCCCGGGCAGGACGATGGTGATGCAATGTTGTAAAGCAACTGGTAAATGGCAGTTCAATTTGTCCGGTTTTGTAAGTAAATATGTCTTTTTATCTACAAAATTAACCTACTAATATGATAAATACAAAAGTTTGTGAGGATGGATGTACCTATACGTGTTTTTTACTCTTTCACGCAAAAACTACAGAACGGATCTGAATAAAATTTGGTAAGTAAGATAGTTGAAATCCTGGAACAATAAATACATAGGGTACTTTTTATTCCGGAATTCCACGGGATCAGGACCCCCCACGCGAACGAAATCGCGGGCAGAAGCTAGTTTCTTTACACGTTCTAATTTTTCTGTTAGTACAAACAAACTATTCCTTACCGCAACAAATTATTAAAGTTGCAAAAACATCCAAAGAAACTCGTTACTAAGATAATAATAGCCGTTCGGGTCGACCGGGAGGGTTAAGCAACGCTTGCTTAGGACAATTCGTGTATGGTGATCATCTTGATATACAACGTGTAACGGAAACCCCATATCTATCCAAAAGGGCTGAAGACAACATCTGGTATGGAGTCTCTATGCACAGTTTCAGCTCAAAATAACTGACTCAAAGAATTGATACCAAATTATTGGTTTCATATATTTCTTGAATACCAATCATAATAAACATGTCACAGCACTATGAGGGTCAGTAACTTTCCACGTCACTTGCCAATAACACGATAATTCTTTTCGCTCTACTTAATTTGAAAAATTCGGTCTCTGGTATCAGTGTATTGGAATTTGTAATAAGTTCTACACACGTAGACTTAGGATTACAAAACCCTTGCCATATCGTTTGTTATCATCCAAAGAAGCCATGCACTTGGTATGTATATACCCTTTTAATTACACGTTATATAAATATGTATTGGAATTTGTAATAAGTTCTATACACGTAGAATTAGGATTACGAAATCCTTGCCATATCGTTTGTTATCATCCAAAGAAGCCATGCACTTGGTATGTATATACCCTTTAAATTACACGTTGTCCATACCATCCACATTTTTGCACATTGCACATCTTTGACAGTCGTTTGACAGAGGCATCGTTTTATCTACCCAATTAATGGATTGTGATGGTTCAACATACAGTTGGTTTATGTAAAATACTAGTACTCAACTGTATATCGTGAAACTGGAAGCCAACCTCATTATAATTGAGAAAACATCCCGTTTCCTGGCACTTATTTTACTCTATCACCACTACCCTTTACACACACCATTTAGCCAGCATCTCAACAACTAACTATTTCGAGAAAGATTGCCACAAAATAAAAGAAAAAAAGAAAACCTAATCGAGTGGAATCAGAGACAAAACTTTTTAGATCAACACGAAACCCTTATGATAACTACAGGGATGTGTACAAAAGTTGTAAAGGTCCGTATGAAAACCTCCCCTAGTTTGTGTTTGCGGTAAAGTTTCGAGTAAACAGCACTGGAGACTTGGCCAACTTATTTTAGGACACAAGTTTTGCTAGTTTAGCTTTTGTTGCATGGGTATTAATAGAAAAATGTTATGCAGGAATACTGATTTAAGTGGCAACTGTGTTTTTTTCTTAACTATTAAGTTATTCTTTATGTCAAACATGCCTGATAGATTACTTGAACAAAGTGAATGTATTTTTGTACATGGCTGTTTGAGAAATAGCATAAAGAATATTTAAAATACACTATGTAAAATAAGACTTGCTATCTAACTGTGATTGTTAGCATGTTAATATTATGTTAAATCAATGTTTTTTTTGTTCTGCCTACATTTCCAGAAGAATCGTTTTTTAGAACGTTTTGCTTTCACTGTTGTATGAAATATTTATGTATTTATTTATTTATATCGCAAATTTATATATTTATTTCGCGAAAACAAACTAATACATTCTTAACTTACAAGCTTATTTAAAAACACTGGCATAATATAGCTTACAACCCTTTCCACATATTAACAATATATAATTATATATATTTTTGGAACTACATCAGTATGTAGTAGTCACACGAGTGAAACATGTTGGATTAAATTAAAAAAAATGGCCAAGTGCGAGTCGGACTCGCCCATGAAGGGTTCCGTAGTAACTATAATCAATATAACATACTTAATATATTTATTTGAAAAAAAAAAAACAAAAAACCTTACAAATTTCTTAAAACTAGCTTATTTAAAATTTTTACAACTACGGCAAATAACTTTGTTTTTCATAGTATTTGTATGAATTACAAAGTTATATTTGCGGTTTTCGAAAATATACTGTATCTCAAAAACTGCTGACTCAATCTCGTTCAAACTAATTTTCCTTGAAATTTTACATTAAGGTCTACAACATATGGTTTTCTTAGATTTTTCACTTCATTATTATAGAAGTTAGAGGGGGCGACACACATTTTACCACTTTGGAAGCGTATATCTTTTAAACGATTACTTTTACGAAAAAGTCATCTTAGAAACCATAATGTCATTTTTAAAAACCTCTCTATAGATACTACACACGTATAGGTTTCATGAAAAAAATATTTTAAATTTCAGTTCCATGTATGGGGAGCTTCCTTTATTTTAAATATTTTATAAATTTTCTCTTAAAATCGGAAAGCGGTTCACAGACTACATCTACGTACCAAGTTTTACATGTATAGTCCTAATAGTTTTGGAATAAAATGGCTGTGACATACGGATGGACGGACAGACAGACAGACGGACAGACATGTCGAAACTATAAGGGTTTCGTTTTTTGCCATTCGGCTACGGAACCCTAAAAATTGGCCAAGTGCGAGTCAGACTCGCCCATGAAGGGTTCCGCAGTAACTACGCAAAATAACTTTATTTTTCAGTGTTTGTATGATTTACAAAGTTATATTTGCGGTTTTATAAAATATGCTATATCTCAAAAACTGCTGACCGGTTACAGAATACATCTACCTACCAAGTTTCACATGTATAGTCATAATATGTAGTTTTTGGAATAAAATGGCTGTGACACACGGACGGACGGACAGACAGACAAGTAGACATGACGCAACTATAAGGGTTCCGTTTTTTGCCATTCGGCTACGAAACCCTAAAAAAGATTCTATTAAAATTCTTCAAGTTAATATAAGGCTACCAAATAGATGTATTAATTAATTACCTACTGGGCGATTCCGCTATAGACGATTCTCGACATTAATTTTTAAATCACGGTATTTGTGGATATTTTTGTTATTAGTGCAAAAAAAAGTCGAATTTTAATATTAAATATATTTTTATTTGATTTTACTCAATATTTGCTTATTTTGCGCGTTTGAAAATATTACTACCCGAAGAGTTGGTACAAACGGTCAAATTATACCTTGCAAAACTGGCACGAAACAGCTGTTGCTGAGACTTTGAGAATATGTTTTACCAACTAGAAGTGAAGTGACAATATTCATTTATCGTCGTGTTCCAAAAAATTTAAGTATATGTTGTTATTTATTAAGCATTATTGAGAGCTAGAGTACACTGTGAACTTGTTAAACCCGCAATACAAAAGATATATATTTTTTTTAGAGATATAAAGAGTTACCATTTTGAATCTTTGCAAAAGTAAGAAGAAATCAAAACTAAACTTAAATTAATAGTTTTTAAGTGTGTAATGATTGTTAGGTCTAATATAAACGATAACTTAAATTGGTTGCAGCCGCGATCTAGATGTCAGATTGCGGGTGCAACTTTTTGTCACTTAATCTTTTTGTGTGATTATTTACATAATTTGTTGTTTTTATATGCCTTGACTAATAATAATATGTTGAATACGATTGATGATAAATATTGAATATGTGTGTTTATGTTATATTCTGTATTTTTTACAGAATTATCGACTAAAACGACAACAGAGCAACTCAAGGAGACTGCTTCGCAAAAATATAGGCAGATATTAAAAGAAAATCCTGAGCTCGTGATTCCAAACGGAAAAGGAAAATAGAGATAGATGTAGATTTGAAAATATTGGCTAGGATCAGATCCATAGAAAGAATGCAGGCAATGATTAGGAGCATTCGAGAAGCCTTTAAAGAAATTTTTAAAGTAACTCATCCCGAAATGTCTGTAGGCAAAACTGTGTTTTATAATGAGAGATGATTGCCGATTAACAATATTATAATCGTACAATTTGATGATATAATCGCGAAGTTGGAAGCGCTGGACCAAGACTGATGAAAATAATAATGTTCGGCGAATATTGACGTATTTGAAAAGAAATAATTAATAACAACGTGTAACAGAATAAACGCAGTTCTTGAAAGTAGTTGGTTCAGAATCGGCTTCTGAATCGATTTCTGTCATAAAAACCGGTCAAATGCGTGTCGGGCCACGCGCAGTGTAGGGTTCCGTAGTTTTTATAACAGCCAAGTGCGTGTCGTATTCGCTGACTGATCGTTTTGTACCATGCTCTAACTAAAAGCCAAACATGACTACCTAACTAATTTGACTTCCTATACAAATCCTCACCTGATCCGACAATTTTGCATGCAAAGTTTTAATTTTCTTTTAGAGATTTGTATAAAACTTATCATTGCCGGTGTTTTGAATTTAAATACGGACACAGAGCTACACTACTCAATCGTCAGAAGAAACTAGCACGATACAACTGGCGCTTAGCGCCATCTATCGACATTTCTGTAGAGTTGTTCGAAATTTTCGAGTCAAATACAATTGGTCGACTATTACTCGTAAACTTGTAAAGCCCACTTATGTGTGATAGTTTTCCTTTAAATTTCGTTATATATAGGTACTACTGCCGTGACATTTGAATTTCTAACTACAACCGTTTAATTGATAGAGGGGGAGACACTTGACTCTAACGAAAATTGGTACTTTAAAGCTTGATAAGTCACGAACGGTTTACTTAATCAAAAAACGGTCTTACCAAACCCCTAATATTTTTGAAAGACCTATCCAAAGATATCCCACACTATGGGAAGAACGAAAAAAAAATTGTCATCCCACTTTACATGTATGTATGGAGGTAAGTACCCTAAATAATTGTTTTTTTTTTTCAAAATTTTATTTTACCACTTTTTCGGAGTCATTAACGTGTATACTCATGCCAAAGTACAACTTTCTAGTACCAATAGTTTTTGAGCTAAACCGCGGACAGACGGACAGACAGACGGACATGGCGAAACTATAAGGGTTCCTTGTTGACTACGAAACCCTAAAAATAGGTGTTAAATTTGGACGGAAAAATCTTACATTTAACTTAAAATGCGCTCGTGTGCGAGTCGTACTCATATATATATATGAATATTAATTATATATAATAAGTATATTAATATTTCATAAGTGTATGCGCCTGCGTAAGGATATTGTATGACGTACATACGTTTTGCTTTTAGTAAGGATAACTATTTTATAAAAAATGTTCAGGTTTGGTTTCAATTTATTTAGTTACGAATATTGTTTAGACTTATAATTTAATATTTTAATTGGGGTCTCTGAGGTATTGCGCTTAATCTGTTACACCTTGTGTAAGCGACAAAAGAAGTATACTAGTTAGAAACAAATATAGTTTGATGTCTCATTTTGTTCAAGTATAAGTTAAATAGATGTTTATGATTACTTAAATTAGACTGTTTGCACCGGCGATAATTTGATGTTGCACCTGCGATTAATTTAAAAATGAATAATTCATTGTTAATTTTTGTTTTCTTTAGAGTTTTTATTTTATGTACTTTGTTGCTTAAAACCCTTACAAAATATTAAGGCATAACATATTAAACGTATCACAATTAACATATTTTTGCGTTTTTTATCTACGATCTGGAAAGGTTGGGTCAAATTGTTGCACCCGCGATGGCAATTTGAACCTTCTTCCTGGCTTTTAAAATATTATTTTAAAATAAAGTGTAACTAATATAAAGCGAAAAAAAAAATGTAGCCGTTTAAAGACTAATTAGGTACATTAAAATATTTTTTTATTTTATTACATAAAACTAATACGTGCGTCTTAATGTTGCACTCGCGAGAATGGAATCACAGAGTACATTTTATATGGAATGACTCTACTTATATTCACAGAGTTGTTAACGGAGTTCAAGGTCGCATACGTTATTCAAATACAGAATTAAAGTTTCAGAGACTTATAAGTGACATTCTATAGGTGGTTGTGGAGGTTGTGTGGCTATGGTGATTGTCAAACGTCAAAAACTTAAGGTATTGACATGTGCTATCAATATTTGACATGTTTGATACTTATTCCTATTTTGTTATTTTGGTAATTATTGCTTTTGTTAATAGATAATCACTTTATTTGAGCCTCAGGTGGTCACGGGGTATAAATATGTCATAAAAAGAAAACAAATGAATAATAATTAATATTATATAATTAATATTATAAACAATTAATATTATAATAAAACTCATACCTATTATTAGATTAGTTTTCTTTGCTTGCACATACACATACGTAAAAAGTTAAAAACATAACCACGTTACTTTGCGTAAATCCATTATAAATAATATTTTATGACAATGTTCAATATTTATTAAGCCACCGTTTTTTGACAGAATTAACATAAAATTTTGTGATCCTATAAAATTTTGTTCCTAGACATACTAATAATTATCAATTATATAGGAAGACTTTACAATGCGCTAAAAAGTAAAAGTTACCAACAAAAGTTTGCACTTATATAAGTACACCATTTTGGTACTTGCTCGGACCTAGGTATAGGGCACCAAGGTATCTAGGATGAACTAAGTAGATATTGTTATTTAGTGCCTTCATATACATAAATCACGGCTGCGGAAATAGAATCCGTAACCCTTAGCACAAAATATGGCCACTATACCTCTTCGCCAGTTTGACTCATAACTGCAGTTAAGTGAAGGTTGTATTTTATTTATTTTTATTTCAATTATTTAGGTCAGAAAGCGGAATAATAAAAAATTGCTTAAGAATGACTGGTACATAAAGTTGATAATCTAAAACACATTTATTTATATTTTATCTAGTAAACCAAGCAATTATAAAACCCAGTAAATCTAACAGCAATAACGCTAGAATGTTATGAACACAAAGAATGAGACACAAAGACAATTTAGCGCGCCCGTTGCTAACACCGGGACTAAAAGAACAAGTGTGATCAGACTAAAAAATAAAATAAAAGTGGCGGCCGTTTGTTACCTGTTCTGTGCAATACAACCATTTGTACCTACCTAATAGGAGATTTAAAACACATCGTATTCATCTCGTAAAAAATGCGACAAGCCCACCTTATTGATTGTACCCATTTAAAATGAAAACGTGAATCTGTTTTTTCGTCACAGTTAGCAAATGAGGTGGAAAAATGTAGCGTAATCACCATAAAGCTTCTTGTAACGAGTATTGGATAAAGATAAAACATTAAAAAGTAATTTGGAAATTATTTGTGTTGGAAAAAAAAAAGAATTTTTGGGTTAAAGTTTTTGGAGATTGTATTTTCTGAAGGATTTGTTTATACATTTAGATTTTCGAAGAAAATTATTTTTGGAACAAATTTTAAAATGCTTGAGATATCCAAAATTTGGTTATTTTTATGCTTTGACTAATATTTTGGTGAGTAGTATAAGTATTTCTAACGAAAGTTTAATTTAAACGTAATAAAAAAAACGACCCAAATGCCATAATCCAAATCCCCATTTTTAACCATAGCCTTTAAGCCACAATATTGAAAAAAAAACGCACAAACACTACAAACAAACTACCGCGTCATTTGTTTCCAATACCCGTCCAATCCGCAATGGCTATTTGTAACAGAATAGATATAAATTGGTGGTTGCAGCAAATATGAATCGCTCGGTCGATTTCGTTCATTCGTCGCAAGTCGCATTCGCCCTATCAATCGCGTACATGTGATTTCACTCAATTTTTGAAACTGACGCGCCCTAAGAGGAGGGAAACATTACTCATAGTGCAGATAACGTCCGACTTTGCACTTTGTATTTATTTTATTTATTGCAATGTGAAAGCATTGTGTTGTAGTGTTGTTGTTTTCAGTTTTTAACTCTGAGTTTTATCTGTTGTAAAAGATTCGAGTTTTAAATTCGTAGAAGCTTTTGCTGTGGTAGGAATTACACTAAGTGAATAATTTAAATTAGCCATATTCTTTCAGCATAAGATTGTTCGTAAAATCAAACATTGTAAGGAGTTCTTTTTAAAGTATGAAGTTTATTATACCAATTTTTTTAAGTAATTTTGCTTATTCGACATATAAATTACAATGAGATTCTAACCAATTCGGGTGTAAATTAAATCAATTTCCAAGGGAATTAATATCCAGTCATATTTAAATGCGCAACTATCTCTGTTTTGACAGTGCTCTGTACAAAAGAGTCCCGACGAACGGGATCAGCGCGGTCCCGTGTCCCCACCCTATGTAAGTATAGATGATATATTTTCAATTTTTGACTTCCTATTAGTGCGAATTTTCGACTCTGTGTGATTTATTTTTATTGCGGGACGTGAAACAGATAAATGTATGATAAGTGATTCATTTTCATTGTAATTTAGTTGATATTTTATGATTTTGTAGATGTATAGGTTTAAGTTGATAATGAGTTTTAGACCGCAGTCTTTTTGCAGGTTCAGCCTTCAGTGAAGTTATTTAAGAAATTATAAAAAGTCTGAAAGCTACAATAAATATTTAACGGTAACAAAGCTGTTTTAAAACTGAGTCCTCGCCAAAAAGAATCTCATTATAATTCCATTAAAAAAAATTATATGCGGATATTAAATCCAAAACTCTACAGTATCCGAACTGCTATAAAACGTGTGAAGGGTCAAAACGACCGCCAATACATCATAAAATTATATGAAAGTCAAGAGCAGGGAAAGTGAGAGGTGAACAGGCCACACTGAAAATTTATTGCGGTCTGCTTTCGATACCTATTGTGAAAAGTTGGCTTTATGAGTTTTTAAAATAATTTTCATGAAAATAACTCCACTTATCGTCGCATCGCGGGGTCTCAAATAGCATCCATTTGGTCACCAGTGCGGGCTGGTCAGAATATAAGTACCTAATAAATAATAAATCTAAAGTGGTCACATAAAGTCGCGGTGAATTTTATTTTGAATTTCTACCACGGAAAATTCTTTGAAGTTAAAACTCGTCATTGGACGGGATCTGAAGGCGTTCGGTTAGAAATTTGTAGACGTCGTGAAAATCTTCGTTCACGTTACGGCGTCATTTGGAGTCGCTACCCGTGAAATTTGTCGCGGTTCCTCCTAGCACGGAAGTGCGTTATGTACTGGATGCATGCAGATACATACATGTAGAATGGACGCTTAATACCGTCTCGTTGAGTTTGTCGTCGTATAAACCGGCGAAATAGAAATTTAAAGAGCATGAGTGTACAATGTTAGGAAAATTGCGAGTCTTAGGGAATGTAAAGGAGATAGTTCAAGCTACAGGCGAAGTGGACTCTAAGACAGTTTTCGTAATTTAAAACTATTTAGTTCCCCAGTATATTTTCAAACTACAGAAACGACTATGCTTGAATATTCCACCAAAGAAAACAAAGTGAAAATGTATACTGGTCCTCCACCAGTATAATTTATCACACATTCAATTCTGTCGCATTTATCTGTAACACAAATATGTTAGGGACCTGTTGGAGATCTGTTGCGTCGCTGGCTGCTGTCCAGGGCTCATGTTGGGATCATTCCGAGTGGGGTGGATCTTTAGATAATAGCTCGCATTTCGTTGCATGTGCTCGGGAGTGTTCGCTGAGATACCCTGTTCGCTATGTAATGGAAATCGCCGCATAAAATAGTCTCGTCCCGTTGTTTATTTTACACTTGTCTGCGTTGGAATAGAGATTTTGCTCTCTAGATGTTTGCTGATAAATGTCGGGGAATGAGCACGCAGTGAAATTAAAACATTTTACATTATTGTTTTTAGTAGTTGTGTTTCTGAAAGTAGCGAAGGAAATGGTTTTTTCAGACTCTATCATCGTCTTTTTCCTGAAAAAACCTTGCTAAATTGTTTCATTGTCTACTCAGCTTGTCAAGAACATGTGGGTCTATAGAATCCACATTAGTTCTCGCAAATGAACATTGTACACCTTTGAACACCTACGTTTGTTCCCGGATGGATAAGGCTTAAGCATGCTTGTATATAAGTATAACTAATATTAACAAATACTAAGTAACATAAAAAAAATATATAAGTGGGTTTTATATTCCCTGCTTACATATCCCTCTAGCTATATGTCAAGTAACTACAATTCATGATGTAATAAACAGAATTTCTTGCTATTTTTTTGCATAGGATGACAGGCACAGTTTCTTTTTTCTAATAACATAAAGGTCAGTCAAGGTAATTAACATTAATATACAAACAACCATCAGCCTTACATTAAAGGAAATATTAATCCTATTAATATTATAAATGCGAAAGTTTGTGAGGATGGATGGATGTTTGTTACTCTTTCACGCAAAAACTACTGAACGGATCTGAATGAAATTTTGCAAGTAGACAGTTGACTGCCTGGAATAACACATAGGCTACTTTTTATCCCGGAATTCCTACGGGATCGGGATTTACGCGGGAAAAACCTCCCACGTGGACCGAAGTCGCGGGCAAAAGCTAGTTTTCAAAACAATTAAGTTGTGACATCGGGTCAGATTATGTGAGGCTTTCTAACGATGCGCTGTCGCCACTCCACAAAATGTTAGAATACATAGATAGATAGATAGAATATACTACTTATATATTGTACACCAAAATTAAACACACCTATTTAACATAATTTCTTAATAAAATGGTTACAATGGCGGTCTTATCGCTAAAAGCGATATCTCCATGTTAGCCCCATGGAATTATTGTTTCGCGAGTAATGTCATAGAAACGTCAATAGCCTAATGGATACGGTGTCGGACTTGTGATCGAGAGGTCACGAGTTTGAATCCCACCTATTACACTATTGTCGTGAACCCACTCCAGACACAAGCATATTTAGCTTAGTTGGAGGGGTTAAACAAGATTACTAGTATAGCTAGTTATCTTTAAAAAAAATGAAAGAAAAACAAAAAACATGTATCCTGCCCACTACCACATAAATTTAGCGTTTCTTTGGGCTACTCCCATCTCAAATATTCCACATTATGTTTATCAAACCCAGGCTGAAAATATACTTGAAATAAGTTGCAATACTCACGTATAGCACCCAATCCTTTGGGCTATGCGCGTTAGTCCCGCAAACGTACAGTCGCGAGCCATCGCCCATCGGCTGGATCACGCGAACGTGGTTTCGGCAGTCGAAATGCTGAAAGGAAATAATAAAAACATGTATTAAGAATTGTTTTTTCATTTTTTTTTCCGGAAAATTAATGAAAATACATGTTGGCATAGCATACATTTTAGTCTTGATTTGATAACTAGTTTTTTATTGTATTATAGATTTGCGTTTAACCACCATTTCACTCGATGGTAAGCGATGATGTGGTCGAAGATGAAGCACGCTCACCTAGAAGTAAACTATTCACTCTTGAATTACAAGACCCCAGGTTAGTTGTTAGGTAACACAGATTCCGCCAGGGAACGCCGCACTTTAGCTGTACGCATAATGAAAGTACATATTCCCAAAAGGTACTTCTACTGTGATTTATTTTTAGAACATCGGTATTTACGGTAACGTATGGCACGGGAGCGGTAGACGCTAGTGTAAAGTTTGCAGAATCACTACTTATTTAGCTGACAACTTAAATGAACCGAGTTAACAGGACGCCAGCGAAACATTAAACCCTTTTCATTGTTAGCACGTAACAAAAATAAACTGTAACGCAAACAATCGGAACACATCAATGGGCAAACGATGCGCATACCTACCTCGGGCAAAATTCATTGGAATAATAGTAATACGAAAGTACGTGGGTGTGTATGAGTATTCACAGCCTGTGATTATGCAAATTTGCCTTCGACATAAATATTAAACGGGGCATTAATATTCCGGACGACAGAAATGCATTGCTCGCTTTACCGTGTAAAACACTACATATATTGGTCCATTTCAGTTCATTACGGTTCATTAAAGTTCCATTTTTTTGTATTTTTTTGGTTTTAATTGTTTTACATATTTTATAATTGTATCATTCTATCTTTTGTTATAATTATAAAAACCTTGTTTGGATTTGTATTAGATGAAAATATATTTTCGGAAATATGTTCTATATTAAATTTTCTATATTATTATTATGTTAGAACTCAAAATCACGCTTAATTTTATTACATGTAAGCAACTTTTAACATTAATTGTAAATAAAATTATAAATTTTTAATAAACAATTTTATTGAGAGAAATAAAAATCAATCAATTATCTTCATATTTTCATGAACATTATCTAAGTTTTCCAGACAATAACTGAATACAATGAAAAATAACAAAATAACAAAGAAAACTTTCATAGAGCGAACGTGAATCAAATTGTTTATTTAGTAGCAGGTTGGTATACGGTCTTCGTGGTTAGTCGTCAAGCTCAAAACTAATTTTCTCTACGTCAGAATGAAAGCTCCAAATGGGCGCACGAATACTCGGATAAATTCGATCAAAACACCGTTTGTACAAATACCCAACTATTTTTTAATACATGAATGTTGTGCGCTGTCACCTTCTTTACTTTAGTTTTATGATAGAAAATTAATTTCAATTTTATCAAAGCAAAGACCAGACCAGATTTTTTGAGAAAATGAAAAATTTAAAGTTTTGAAACATCTTTTGTGTTGCTAGAATTATGAACAAGATTTTAATAAATTTGACATTATGAACTGATAACAAAAGAAACTTTTTAAACGACCTTATAATGTAAATTGGGGCAAGGTCATTTTTATGCTATTGCGGTACATTTTTACTTTTTCTTTCGAACTCATTGTATCTGGGTATGAAATTGTAATTTTATTCAAGAGGAGATTTGACGGCTTGTTATAACATTGATTTACCTAACAAGTTTTACTACTATCTGATTTTTTACCTACGTTACAAGTAAAATCGAGATCGTACATTTTATCACTTTGAGGTAAAAATAATTTTGCACTTGGAGGTAATAATAATAGAGAACTGAACACAGTCCCACCTAACACAATATGTTGTGGCTCTTTATTTGAGTGAGTAGACTTGATAACGAACCATAATTATATTACTTTCTACACACACAAAATCAGTGAACGTAGTAAAATTAGATTTGGAATACGCACGTGTAAGTAAACAATTAAGCGAGTGCTTTGTTTGTTAATAAAAAGTTTCACCCGGTTTCTTTGGTTCGGCCGAGGTAACTTTCTGGGAGATTGTTCTAAAGTAATTATCGGATTAATATACTGGAGCGCTCAGCCGTCGTACTGACGTGAACACAGAACTGTTTTGCACTCAGAAACAATCAGAATTAAGCAAGAGAACAATCAAGCTCGCGTCTAAGTTTCTTTTAACGGCACTTAGTCGGCGGCGCTCGCATAACTCCACTCGGAACTAATGCCTTCGATTGGACCATTTCGTTAATTATTCGCCACTTTGTACGTAAGTAGATTTACGGCGAGCTTTCCTCGCATTTTTCTACACAAAAGGTTTTCTTCTTGTTTTTCTATAATGGTTTTTATTAGGAATTTAAGAGAGCTGATTTGCATTACCAATGCGGAACATTTTATTGCTTTTGCCACGATACTCGTACACAAAGGTCGTAATAAGTACTGGGAAATTAAAAGAAAACGTATTGTAAGTGGGTTTTGTGAGTACGTTTGAAAGGCGGCGGTTTGGTATTATTTATGTCGTTTTTCTTTTTAGGCTTTACGTTCTTGGTTAAAATGTTTATCTCGTCATACTAATTTATATGAAATGATGGTATTAAATACCAACTTTCTGTCGGAGCTATGTTTTACGGTAATGAATAAAATTAGATGGTAAAGCGAGCTTGCCAAAGGGAAAGGACAAAGTAGTTTGGATTTCTTATTTAGTAGAGATATTATATATCTTTCGTTTTCTAAAGCTCTGGCTCGAGTCTCTGATTTACCTAAGCCAGTGAATTTTCCTTAATAGCGTCACAAAGAGCGGTGAAGTTAAAACAACAAGGAGAGCGTCGGCCCGGTGGCCGCCTTAAGGAATTCGCCGACGGCATTTTTCCAGCCTTTTTCGTGTTACGACATCGTGTTTAGAGAAAAGAAAATTCGCCGACAGCCAGAAACTTTGATTATAGCCTTCACGAGTGGCCGTTCCATTCGCGATCGAGGTGATAGACTCGGGGATATTTCTTTTTTATAGCTCTCTTTGATACTAATAAAACAAATTTACTTTTTTTCTACATCGGAAGAGTTGGAGTGGGTAGCATGTGGTCTATTGCTTTTCTTTCACGCTATTGCGGAAGTTTGACCTTTTATTTGCGTGCTTTTTTTTACCGCTATATTTTGTTGTAGTAAACTTGTGCTTTTGGCAGTTTTTCCGTCTTTTGCCGCTTCGATATACCTTTAAGAGTCACAAAGAAGGTTTACTGTTCACGGTAGGACTCTATACATTTCGCATGAGACAGCCCATTCCTGGTTGCGAGCTTTATGACTCTCTTATTAGATATAAACGTGTCTGAGTGAGTCAACAATGAGTTATAAATATATACGACACCATACGCTGAGTCGTTGCTTATTTTATGGCAACGATGTATAAATAAAACTGTGATTATAGCAAAACCGAAAAATTGTAATATGGCTAGAGAGCAAAAATGAAGGAAACCACTCAAGTGTAACAGTTCGTGTAGAATGGGTATTATCGTATTAGTGTATGACGCACCGAGGCAAGTCGCAATAATCGCCGTTCCCCGATCTTTGAGACAGCCTCCGACCGCCGAGAAATAAAACAAATATTGCTTTTACGTTGGGATTGTAAATCAAAATTAACGGCCTTAATATAGCGAGGCAGAGCATGGCTGTAAGCCCCCCGCTATGAAATATGCTCACCGCCCGCCGCTCACAGTTAAAAATGGGATTAACCCTTGATGGAAATAGTGCTAGTTGTAAGTAATTTTGCGAGAAATGTGAAAGTTTTAATAAATCTCATTTGTGGATGACACTTAGCAGTTCATTTACTTAGGGCATAATTAACTTACCTCTGATTTACCCTTAGATACGCATTGTGCCACGTTGCTCGGCTCCAAATTTATGGAATCTCTCTGCAAACAAAAAGGTACAGTTTAATCTGAATTCATTTACCATTATTTTGTATAATCGGCTAATATATTTTCTGAATTTATTCATAAACTATAACCAGCCTATAGCGTTTAAACTGCTGGGACACCTGCCTTCTTTATGTAAGAGAGAATGGTCCGCAATCCACCTCGTGGGCCCAGTACGTCACAAGTCTTAAGTCTTTGGACATCTCTAGGGTCCCTCATCACGATGTTTTTTCCTTCCCCGATTTTTTTTTTTTTTTTAGCAGTAATGATGATGAATTGTAAGCAAAGTGCTTGCCTGGATTCAAAACTACTAAGTACAACTTAAGTCGGGCTTGTAACCACTGGGTTACTAATAATTGCTATTTATGATCTTAATAAATAAGCAAGCAAATATACACAGGTAGGTATTATGATAAGTTTAAGTAATTAATTTGATATAATTAACACTGTAAATTGTATGAGTAGGTACTTACTGTAGTTACTAGGTACTCAAAATAAATGTAGATGTTATAATAATATATTCTTTTTATACATATATATTTAAATTACACTCTGAAAATCTATTAATTTAAATTTAAATGTACTTACTTCACAGTGTGATGCGCTGATGTTATTCATATTCAGCCGATATAGTCGATCCCTGAAAAAAAAAAGTACTATAAGAAACGCATAAAAGGAATGTTTTAAAACTCCTCTAACTTTAGCTATTTGAATGCAAAAGTTTAGTCAATTTACTACGGACTGGAGGGGATATATTACAAAGTTGCGTAAAGTTACCATAACGTTTATAGAAGAATCGTTTTATAGCTCAAAATGCGGCTGTATTATACCCCGAATGA
This sequence comes from Tholera decimalis, assembly GCA_943138885.2. Taxonomy (NCBI): domain Eukaryota; kingdom Metazoa; phylum Arthropoda; class Insecta; order Lepidoptera; family Noctuidae; genus Tholera; species Tholera decimalis. Next base: position 22,370,611 of record OW964559.2, read on the forward strand.
AATTAGTTGCCTTCGTGACACACACGATTGACCTATATCACCTCTTTTTATTGAATCACCGATGTAGGTTGACCCTCCCAACTCCTCAGAAACTTTGTGTAGTGCCCATTCGTTGAGTAAAACTATGAATTACCAGAGGTCAACGTGGAATGGCTGATGGTTAACCGTAGTCAACCAAGGTAAAACTGATACGGTGGCACTCGTAAAAATAGTTATTTGATTGTATTGGACCGATTGGTTTTTGTTTTGTGCCGAGAAAATGATGGATCACGTGGATTTTGAATTGAATATGAAAATCCTGTTACATTTTTTTGTATTGAACAACGAAATAAATCTTTGTACATAACTTAAATCTGTTTCCTTAAATTAGCGAAGAGACGCATCATTTGGCTAGTAGGTATTTAGTATCAAGACTCAACTTTTATTTAAAGCGATGGAGTGCTGTTAAACCACTTTAATTATAATTAAATTGATTTCTTTTTTGTATATATGTACATATATATTTCCAGTACAGAATTTAAATATTTGAATTAAGGGTGCAGATTAGTTTTATTTATTTATAATTTGTAAAGATAAGTAATATAACTTTACAAGTTTTTCTGTTATTCACACTTCATGGATGTTTAGTCTAAAATAATGAACCTATTATTATTAATGTAATATTTTGGTATAAACCAAAATATTTATTAGTTTTAAAATAAAAGTCAATGTACTTACATTGCGCCCACATAAAGGGCATCCCTTTTGGAGTCAACGAAGAAGGTTCGGTAGTAAAGCGTACCACAGGAGAATTCGCGAACATGATCTGAAAAGATGGAATTTAAATATGAGTTTTTGAACTATTGTTAAATATTATTAGGTAGGTACATTCAAATACATTAGAGTTATGTAGTTGGCTGCATAGAACCTTTTTTTAGCGCGCATTCAGTTCCTTTTTTAGCGCGCATTAATCTTGCGTAAAAGGCTTATCTCTTGTCAAATGGGACTTTGACATAACCGAAAAGATTTGTATGAACTGTACTTGACCTTAGATTTTAAACATGTGTAATGTATGGTTTCACAGAATTAAAATTTGGAATGAAAGTGCCAACACTACAACTTATATTAGATCTTAAGTCTCTCGAAGAAATGACAACTTTAAAACAGAACTTCAAAACTGCGTGGTGATATATAAGAGTCTTGCTGATGATTGGTTTGGATGCTCTTGGTGGCATTTATAGCAAAATCACAGATTTGATGCTATCAACTGCATCAGATTACATTAAGTATATTTATGCGTTCAAGTTTTTCTTTTAATACATTTAATTTATTTTTTCAAGTATATCTAAATCATACATCAAAAACCTACCACCGCACTTAAACCTACCTACGCACTTATGAAACACAGAGCACAAGAAATAATATCATAAAGCAAAATATTTAATAATATAGTTATTGTCTCATCGCAATCCATCTGTATAAGTAAATAGAATAAAGCCACTGAGCAAGAAAAATCAAGTGCAAATACCAAATACCTTTTCATATTAGTAACATTTAATAAAAAAAGGCGCCTTTAAGTAATATTTTTAAACAGAAAGAAGATCAAAGAGCTATTGAAAAGAGGTCGCATGTTTACAGATACGTCAGAGCTATTTGAGATGCTAACATCAAAGGTACATTGTTGACGGGACTTTGAACTGGTTTCAGCTTAAATATATTTTATAATGTGGTTTTATGAGACATACAAGTAATTGAATTTGTTAATACTAATTAGTTGTGGTAAGCGGATCTTTTGTGTTCGATAGATTATAGGCTAGAGCTATGTTTGATCATCTATGTGTAAGAGGTCTTAATTATATATTAAGTTGTATAAACTTCAGCCGGAGATTTTCACCCAGCAAAAATCTCCACACAATGGGTTCCGGAGGATAGACGGTGCCGTCGAAGCTCAGAAAGTGTTGGTGAGATGACTTGGACGTGTACTCGCTTCCTACGTTTTTAACTAGCCCAAGGGACCAAATAGGAGACACGGGTTCATGGAAGATAATCGGAGTGGCCTTTGCCTAGTGATAGGACAGTAAAGGCTATAAAAAACTGTTGCTAAGCAAATTTATAAAGCTTAGGTACTGAAAGTAAGAAAGAAAAAGAGAATAATTCAGTAAAAATTACAAACAGTAAAAGTATTTTCAAAATATAATTTCCATAGCCTTACTTAAACTAAAACTTTTTTTATTGATAATAGGCTTGCGTTTGACCACCATCTCACCTGATGGTAAGTGATGATGTGGTCGAAGAAGGAGCACACTTGGCTAGAAGTAACCTATTCACTTGCTTTTACAACATTCACAGTAGAAACAATCGTTGGTGTACTTAATAAATAAATATAACACTATTTGGCTAATATCAGTACCTTTCTGAAATATAAAAAAAACAGTTTGATGTAAAACTTGGTAGGTAAAGTTCAAGAATTTTTGCCGGGAGCTGTGCCTGCGTCTATCACTTCATAGAATATATTTTTCACGAAGCCTGCCAACATGTCTGCCTGGCTTGGCGGATCTTAATCCTTCGATCGAATATCTTCGATGGTATTTACTCCAGTATTTTTCAAAATACTATCATGTGTACTTTTACGAAATAATATTTTGCAAAAGAACAAGAGACTGAATCATTGTTATGGATAAGTGATACAATTATTTGTATAAAGGCTCATTCCGATCATAAGGTGGAGATGTAACCCAATGCTCAACATTTCGGTACAATAGAGAGACAGAACCCGATGTCTTACAGTATAATGTAAGTGAAGCCATAAAGACTTGACATTACGTAGATCCGTCGAAATGTAGTTTGAATTGGAAAGGCGACATCGTAGGGAATCGGCAGGTGCTAGAGAATTCAGGAATCAGTATTGCTTGCAGACGAGACGCCGCCGCTGGGACACCATTTGGAGCCTGTTGTTACAGCAATTTGCATATGCTTCGAAATGTAAGTTGGCCGTCTGACAGTTATTGTTACTTAGAAGACTGTAGACACTGGATATAGATGGAGATTACGGACAAATCTGTGAAGCATTTTATGTATAACTATTACGCTTAGCAAGTACTCGAGTAATAATAATTTTAATTATCTCTACGTTAACGTCATTTATTAAGAAAACTATTCCGGCCAACAATCGCAGGCAGACAAGCCGATTATAGAACAATACGAATGAAATCATTAGAACTTAAAACGGAATAGTTAACATGTGTATTAATTGTTTCGAGTTTCCGATATTTCGGCACTGTTGTAAGCGCCATGATCACGGATGAACTGAAGTCATTGCGGGGGACGTTTATGAACAGACGAATTGGTTAAACCGTCTTTCTCGTTCGTTCATTTTTCAACACTGCTACCTCTGTCAGATTACAAGAACTCCAACCGGGAGGATGGGTTTCAACTGTCGAGGGCCTGGGATCCAGTGGCTCAATTGTGTAAAAACTTTAAAAGTATCCAAAAATCTCGATACAATAAATACACACGGTAAATATCTCGTTCTAATAATACTGTTAGTGACCATATTAGCTTAAAAAAATTATAAAACGAACAAAACCTCCATAGCATTCAAGTGTTGATAGTTTGAAAACAAAAGTAAGATAAATAATACTTCTTAGCTGAACCACGTAGTATTAATATAATAATGCACAAAGAAATCTTAGAATTCAGAAACACGAACAATAAAGACGATTTTAGAGGCTATGAACAGAATGCACGTAGAAAAATTATTACGATGGCAGAATGAACAGCGTACAAATGTATTCGTTTTTATAGCCACGTAATACCAGACGTTTCAAGAATGTCATCGCCTATTAAATGTAGTTACAGTTGCTGTTGGGTTAAACTTTATACGGTTTTATATTTTTCATAAAAAGCGTGTCAGTAGCTACCTATTTTTCGATGGATTCGTGGAGATGAGATGGTTTTTCATTTTCGGTTAGTCTTTCATTATAGGACATTGTTACTTTACTTAAATATAATTGATTATATTTCCGTCAAATCTTTAATGAACGCTTAATCAATTAGGGAACAAAATAATGCTGAGTAGGTGGTAAACATAGACATGTGTCTCTAAATTTGTCACACAATAGATAATGTACCTAAAATGTTACCCTGAGGGACACCCCCTAAAAGTTTGTTGCGATTTTACATAAGATTGACTTATGAAAAATGCACTGGCTTTGAATATATGATTCTTACAGGAGACGCAATGAGAGATAGGACGACAACTGTCGCGTCGTGATGAAATATGTAGACTTTGTATCGAACCTTGGGCGGTGGGAAATATTTACGTTGATCCCGACTTTCAGCGCATAGATGATCTACACACTAGACTTACAAAGTCTGTTCTAGTTTGCACAATGTATTATGTTTGCTGAAGATTTTACGTTCAGATTTACGTTCGTCGTAAGAAGTATGGAATATGATATTTGCAATAAGTTTTATGTCAAAGCTGACTAAGATTGTGTTAAAATCGAATTATTTTTCAGAAGCTTAGCTTCCTGTGAATATAATTAGTCATGCTATAATATTAATGAATTTTATTAACATATTTTACAGCAATATCAATATTTAGGTCAGTACTGGATCAACAAATTATTAGCGTAACTACAATAACTAGTCGAGGTCGCAAGTAATAAGCAAAACTATAATTAGTGCGGGCTATGCGGTATCAAGATTCTAGTAGGCTCAAACCAGCACGCGAGTTGTTTAAACGGTAACACGACAACGAACCCAGATCTGATAATAAGAACCTGCTTTTTGTTGCTCGGAGATTATTTTTTCTTTAATTAGAGGTTTATTTAATAATACGATATGGTAAATAGTAACTACATTCCTTAATCTCTAGTTACGGGCTTATCGATGTGAAAAATAAGCACGTTATTTATTTTATGGTCGCTGAAGAATGTTATTAGAAGAATGTTATTAATGTTGTTTGTTTTTTTTTTCTGTAATAAGGGTTAAACATTACCAATTTTACGAGCGTCCAATCACCTCGTTAACAGTACCAACTGAAATAATGAAAATTAAATCAGTCGTGTAAGGGTTTGCTTTAATTACCCTCTAAACAGTCTTAAGTTTAAAAAATTAAATTATGTTCTCATTAAAAAGTTATTTTATTAGGTTTTCATCCTCATCATAATAAATTAGGATTTTATTACTCATTTATTTTGGTAGATTAAACAAATATCGTAAGGCTGACTTTTTTATTTATTCCTGAACAAGAGTTAATGAAAGTTTCACGATTCAGGGTTTCTGAAGTTTCGTAGACCGAACGTGGCTTCATTGTGGTAATTGTTTTATCGCATGAGCACCGTTACGTTGGTCAGGTGAGGGAAACATGGGGGGGTTGGGGTTAGTAGAGGGAGTGCGACATTGTCCCTCACAGCTGGAACTCTTAGTAAGAAAGTTATAATAAACCCGCGCACGTTCGAAGATCCTATCACACCGCATTATTTTGGTCAAGGGTAGTTTGAGCAAACAACATGCTTTGTATTTTATGGATACTGTAATTTGTAAGGGAAAACACCCTAGTTTTCGTTATATTTAGGTTACTGATACAGTTTAATGTCTCTCATTGAAACAGGATACCTACATTCGGGACAATAGCTTGCAGATAACATTGGGTTCCACATACACAGGCGTAACTGAATTCAATATTTCGTTCATGAATTGGCTTGTTCTATAAATATACTCCTATTTTATTCACAATCAATCAAAACAAATACATTGTAAATAACTCATACATCAGTCGTATTAAATCGTGACAATACGTAATAGGGCAGACTTCGTACCGTAAGCAAAACGTTCACCATCGTTTCATTTGATGGATTACATGGCGATTACGGTCGACAGGAAATCCGCGTATTTTTCATTTGGCAATTGTACGGTCTGATATCAAAATATCGTTATACACGGCACCGATTAGATTAACGGCACACAATTGGCTTACATGGAAACTTTAGCCCATTAGTTTTCAGTTAAACGTAGGTACTACCTTATTCCGTGGATTGGATTAATTCAGAACGCGCCCCGCGGGTGTTTGTTTCATGTCGTTATCGGTTGTGTCTTTAAATATGGCGTAGAAAAGTTCATATTTAATGACATGTTTGACTATACGATGAATAGTTTTGTGATTGTTATTTAAAGACGTTTTATATTGGAGCGGCGTTTACCCGACAAAAGTTTTTAAGGCTACAAATAACATTCAAGGTAAAAAGTTGATGAAAGGTTTTTAAAAAATAATAACTGAAACAAGAAACCAAGTAACAAGCTACTTATTTCTCGGTCATAAGACCACCACTATTCATACAAGTTTTATAGCAGTAGTATAGTAACTACAAATGCCATTAAGCCCCATCTACAGGGAGTGAACTAAATTAACTCGCTTCTCATATGATATTTCTGTCACGATCGTAGTGAATACTCAGTTACTTGCGTCGGAAAGTAAAAGTGAGTTAATAGAGTTAATCGCAATACGTGTTTAGATAATGTAGTGAATGAGCTTTGGATACACGATGTATTTGAAAGAGGGAGGAAGCTAGCGAGCGTGGTATACGTACTTAGAACAAAAATTATGTGTTTTGAAGCTCGGCTTTTGTTTTAGCATACGTATTTACAAGCGAGTCAAGCTACTAAATTATTGCTGGCATTATTTTAACTTCTATTTAAAACTATCACAGTTAATGTTTGTACTAAAAGAAATGTATAAATATTTTGTTTAGCTTCATTGTGTTGGGGACCATTTTCTTTTGTTTACGAAAACTACCAAAGTACAAATCATAAATTAATGCTAACAAACCTTTTAGTGTTTGTGAGATTAACCTAATTACAGTGGGTTTTATTAATGATCAATTAAGTCTGTAATTGTAAGTAAGTTTGATAAAAGTTTTGAAATTAGTTTTATAAAATAAAAAAATCAAATTACTGTTTATTTATATTTGAACTTCTGAAAATTTACTATTTATAATCTCAGACATGTTCTGTGATTTAGATATCATGAATTTTACACCAGATTTTGTAAAACTACCTACATTATTTTTCTATACATAATTTTTTAGGTTTTATGTTTTTGAAAAGGTAACATGGACAGTCAGAATATAGCATACTGGCCGTCAGTCTGTCGTGTGCTTCGAATCTTCTGAAGCATGCGAGATGCTATTATATCACAGTATGTGATTGTCATAATATCAAAATCATCAGGTCAACACACCAGTCACTTATTCTTCTTTTGAACTGATAATATACTATGACGTAACGACTCCAGTTTTATTCCAAATTTTTCTTTTATAGATAATACTTGTTTTACTCGTAATGTTTCTTTTTTATGCAAGTGATGTGCCTTTTATCGATATAAATTCATTTTGTATAAGAATCTGTTTTAATTCATATTTAATGTTATAGTTGAATATGTCGTTGGTGTGTTAATAAATAAATAAATAATGATGTCACATAATAAGAATTAATCTTGTCACAGCAGTGCAGTCCAGTACATTTCTGATGTTTTGACAATCGCGACATTACCGTAGACAGAACGTTAAATAAATAAATAATAATTTATTGAACATAAAAATATTACATCATTCAAGTGAAGCCCCTGACTCCTGTGCTAGGCAAACCTGTGTTACAGGAATCAGTGTCCTACGCTATACATGAATACACATTTTAATTTTTATGTTATTTTCAAACAAAACGTAACATTAGAAGGTATAGAGAATAACTGAAAGAGAAGCGAAACGTGTATGTGTGTGTAAGTTTGAGTGTATTAGCGTTAGTTGCCTGAAGATTGCGGGAAAAAAATCATCGTGTCAGACTCCTACAGACTAAAAATCCACTGTTCGGTCCGATATGTGTTTCCGAACGTACCTTTTTTGACATAAAGAAATTTGATCTTGACATAACTGACTTGACAGATAGACTTTGGTTCCGTTGTTGAAAAATGTCCGCTTGGGACCTGTTGAGTTAATTGTAAGTGGTAAAATATCGTTTGGAATCGCCTGTTGAAACCGATAATTGGGTCGCGAGTAACGATTAATTGGAATTTGTAATCCCCATTTGATGAAAGCCTGGGATATTTTGGGATTTATCGCCGGTTTGTTGCCACCGCGTGGCACGCGCATTTGTTGGAAATAAGTTGTGCTGTGATGCTGATCAGGACCGCGCCATCTGGAGACTGGCGCCTTGTGAACGTTCTAGAACACTTGACTTACATCACACTTTTCAATTACTCACCTCATAATTACATACATACCACACTTGGGCGTGACCTAGGAAGGTCGAAGCTTGGCGAACCCAGCACAGAAGGTTAGTGGTAATAAGGTATTGATAAAGCCTCAGAGGCTATAGATTGTTGTCGGCCGGAGAGCCTGTAGATTATTGTGTAAGTACTATTATTGAGAGCAACGGTAGGGCTCCACGAACCGTGGACAAGTTCAGACCGTCCAGTTACCGTTGGCTGGCCTTTTGTAGTCCTGAACATCCACAGTGATCCTTCAGGTGCCCTTGCATTCCGGTGCCGCGGTAACTCGTTAGAACAGTCCCGCAATCGCGGTAGGCATTGGCCCTATCGTATATATACCTACGTTGGGGTTGCCAAAAGCTAGAAGCAAAAACACTTTCTAAATTGTAAGTGCGAATGAAATGGTAATAATCAGACCCAATCCAAACCTAGTGGAAAGTACACTGATGAATTTTTCGAGGCTTAAGCCATAGCCGTTGCTCATACTGCGGCGACTGAGAGGGAGTTGAACGCCATAGAGAATAGTATTTAGTAATGGTATGAATCCCACGGTCACAGTGCCAGAAGCTTGCCAAAAGCATTGGGTCGGTTGAGAAATAATATATAAGAAATATATACAGCGTGTAATTTAAAGGGTAGGTTTGGATGATAACAAACGATATGTCAAGGGTTTTACAATCCTAAGTCTACATGTGTGGAACTTATTACAAATATCAATACATTGATACCAGAGACCAAATTTTTCAAATTAAGAAGAATGAAGAGAATTTTCGTGTTATTGGCAAGTGACGTGGAAAGTTATTGACCCTCGTAGTGCTGTAACACGTTTGTTATGATCGGTATTCAAGAAACATATGAAACCGATAATTTGCTATCAATTCTTTGAGTCAGTTATTTTGTGCTGAAACTGTGCAAAGAGACTCCATATCAGATGTTGTCTTCAGCCTTTTCGGCTACAACATCAACAACATCAAGGACTGAAGACAACATCTGGTATGGAGTCTCTATGCAAAGTTTCAGCTTAAAATAAGTGACTCACAGAATTGACCCCAAATTATTGGTTTCATATGTTTCTTGAATACCAGTAATAACAAACGTGTCACAGCACTATGAGGGTCATCACTTTCCACGTCACTTGCCAGTGAAACGATAATTCCCTTCGTTCTTCTTAATTTGAAAAATTCGGCCTCTGATATCAATGTATTAGAATTTCTAATATGCTCCACACATGTAGACATAGGATTAGAAAACCCTTGCCATATCGTTTGTTATCATCCAAAGAAGCCGTGTACTCGGTATGTATATACCCTTTAAATTACACGTTGTATAAGAAGAAATAGATATATTATGAAGATAATATTAAGGTATGCACTTATTTTTTCATACTACAAACATAAGTTGTCGTGTCTCTATAAAATAGGCGAAATATGACCATCTATCGCTAGAACTACTTAGCCTATAGTTTTAAAAATGGGCCAAGTGCGAGTGAGACTCGCCCATGAAGGGTTCCGTAATAACTATAATAATAATTGTAATATATGTATATTTATTTGACAAAAAAAAACCTTACAAATTTCTTAAAACTAGCTTATTTACATTTTTACAACTACGCCAAATAACTTTGTTTTTCATAGTGTTTGTATGAATTACAAAGTTATATTTGTGGTTTTAGAAAATATGTTGTATCTCAAAAACTGCTGACCTGATCTCATTCAAACCAATTTTAGTTGAAAGTTTACATTAATATCTACAGATATTTGTTTTTTTTTAGATTTTTCACTTCATTATTATAGATGTTAGAGGGGGGACGGATACATTTTACCACTTTGGAAGCGTATATCTTTTAAACGATTAACTTTATGAAAAAGCGGTTTTAGAAACCTCAATGTCATTTTTAAAGACCTGTCTATAGATACCACACACGCATAAGTTTCATGAAAAACAATATTTTCAGATTTAGTTCCATGTATGGAGGAAAATTAAAAAATATTTAAAATAAAGGGGCGCTCCCTTTATTTTAAATATTTTTTATTTTTTTTCTTAAAATCGGAAGGCGGTTTTAAGAAATAATTAAGAATTAATGTTAAATAGCTGTGTTTAAATTTTGGTGTACAATAAAGTATATTCTATCTATCTATCTATCTATCTACCTACCAAGTTTCACATGTAGTCTTAATAGTTTCGGAATAAAATGCCTGTGACATATGAACGGACGGACAGACAGACAGACAGACAAACAGACAGGCAGACATGACGAAACTATAAGGGTTCCGTTCTTTGCCATTCGGCTACGGAACCCTAAAAAGAACCTCTATTTGTGGATGGAGTCTTTCATGTTAAAATAAGATGTTTTTTTTTTTCGCCTTTGACCACTATCTCACCTGATGGTAAGTGATGATGTGATCGAAGATGGAGCACGCTTAACTAAAAGAAACCTATTCACTCTGGACTTAAAGACTCCTAGGTTGTAGCTGTCGGGAAACACCGACTCCGGCAGGGAATTCCACTCCTTAGCCGTACGTACAATCAAGGTATTCCCAAAACGTTTTGTGCGTATGGGTGGGATGTTCACCATGTAACGATGGCGCTTCGCCGTTTGTCTCGTAGTCCGATGATGGAACGGGCTTGGCGGAATTAGATTGTGTAATTCCATCGCACACTCCCCGAAATGTAACTGATAGAAAACCGATAGACTTGCAACTCGTCGTCGGTGTTCAAGGCTCTGGAGCTTTGACTCGACCAGTGCATTGTTGCCAATGAGTCTCTTGGCCCGCTTCTCGATAGACTCAAGCGCGTCCATTTGGTATTTCGCAGATCCATCCCAAAGATGAGAGCAGTATTCTATACACGACCGAACCTGGGCTTGATACAAATTGAGCAGCTGTTCCGGTGTGAAGTACCTTCTCATCTTGGCTAGGATTCCCAACTTTTTTGATGCTAACTGAGCCTTAGCCTCGATATACGGGCCAAAATTGAGTGTGGAAGTTAAAGTCACCCCAAGAAGCTCAATATGATCGGTTATCGGCACGGTTACACCACGGAAAGTAGGAGCCGGTTCGAATTGGCTCCTTTTTGCGGAGAAGAGACACGCCTGGGTCTTAGCTGCATTAAACTTGACCAGGTTGGCATCGCCCCATTCGGAGACAGCCTTCAAGGTCAAGTTCAAGCATCCAACCATATCCTCAATGAGAGACTGGATCTGTGACCCACCAGCTCGCGCGCTGGACACATATCTCTCAGGACCTGTGCTGTCGTCTGTATACCCAAAGGTACCGGGCATTAGCAGATCGTTAATGTGCAGCAAGAATAAAGTTGCTGAGAGAATAGACCTCTGAGGGACCCCGGCATTAATTGCCAATTGGCCAGACGAGCAGGCATCAATGACCACTCGAATGGACCGATCCCTCAGGAAGTCTTCAATCCAAACGCAAAGCTGAGTGGGTAAACCGAAAGAAGGAAGCTTAGCAATAAGGCTATCGTGCCAGACACTGTCAAAAGCCTTGGAGATGTCAAGGGAAACAGCAAGTGCTTCCCCTTGCTTCTCAACGGCCTCACTCCGGGTATGAATGGCATACGCTAGAATATCCCCAGTTGACCGGTTTTTACGAAAGCCGTATTGCCGGTCACTGAGGATGTCATTGGCTTCTAGGTATGCCAGGAACTTACTATTAAGTACACGCTCCATACTCTTACAGAGTATGGACGTGACTGAAATAGGCCTGTAGTTGGCCAGGTCAGCACGACTGCCCTTTTTGGGTACAGGCTGTACGTTAGCCAGCTTCCATGCTTTCGGCACCTTTCCAGTCTCTAGCGAAAGGGGAAACAGGCGTGTCATGATTGGAGACAATTCAGGCGCACAAGTTCTAAGAACGATTGCTGGTATCCCGTCGGGGCCACTAGCTTTGTTCACGTCATGGTTACGCAGCACTCTACGGACGTTCTTCTGATGGATGCGAATATCCGACATACACGTCTCGCATCCAATAGGAGCATCTGGAGGGTAAGCGCCACTACTATCCAGACGTGAAGACTCCGCGAAGAGAGCGGCAAACAAGTTTGCCTTTTCCTCAGCGGAGTGAGCCAGAGACCCATCAGGTTTGAGCAGTGGTGGTAGTGAGGGGCGACAGAAGTTCGATTCGACCGACTTTGCCAGGAACCAAAACGCTTTGCTTCCAGCAGCGTATGAAGCGAGTTTGTTCCCAATTCGGCTAACGTGGTCAAACCGAGCCCTCCGCAAAACCTTCTTGCTGGACTTGGCAGCCCTGTTGAAGGCTCTCTTCTTCTGATCCACGTCATTTGCTTTGCAGTTTCGAGCATCGACCCATGCTAGGTACGCCGCGTGTTTAAGCGCTTCAGAGCGATCACATTCGGCGCCAAACCAAGGTCGAGCTTTGCCGGACATAGTTAGGTCAGAGAACGGAATGTAGTACTCCATCCCCTGTCGCAAAACATCTGTCACGGCATTTGCGCACGACGATGGATCATTTGAAGAAAAGCAAGTAGGCTGCCAAGGATAACATGCAAAGAAAGATCGCATGCCATCCAAATCCGCTGACTTAAGGCTGAGATCGGGCGGAGAGTAGACGGATACAGACTTCACCAGACAGTGGTCGGTACTACCTAACGGTGAAGATATCGTTACCGAGTAGCGGTCTGGATCTGTAGTCAGCAGAAGGTCCAAGCAATTGGATGTGTGCGACTCAACATCCGGCACCCTCGTTGCTCCATGGACCAGCTGAGTGAGATTTAATGCAAGTGCAAGATTGTGCATTTCTCGCCCAGCATGTAATAAAATTAAGATACAGTAATTATCTGTTGTACCCGTCTATCCATCACAGAGAAACAGAGAGGTCAGTGATTCAAGTCATAACAGAAACATTATAATCCAGTGTATAATAACTAACTTTTAATATTAAAGACATAAACCAGGCAAACTTAATACCCACTCCTTCTCTTTAAAAACTTTAATGTGTTATTAAAGTTGAAAATGTATTTAAAATATTAATAACGGTACATAAACCAACGATAGAAGTCGCCTGGGCCGGACTCCGGGGCTATTAAAAGAGTGCTATAAAGTCGCCCAGTTATCTAGCCAGAGTCGCAATAAGGAATTATAAGAACTTCATCTCTCATATCTCGTCTCATCCCTTGTTATAAAACTTATGTTTGTGTTATGAAGTCTTTTAATTATTTTATTGTGGACACCATTTTTTGTACCAAGCCTATTTTGGTAGGTTCTTAGCCATTTTTCTTCAAAGAATGCGAACAGTTTGCGTTCAAACTTACTAATAATAGGTAATTAGTCAAATTATCGAGTTTCTAATCGAGTTTACAGGATAAGACACAATCAAAACTTAATTTCTAGGTCAAAACATTTCCGTATACATAAGAAATGGAAAACAATGAAAGTAGAGAAAGTAATGTAGACTTGTTGTTATTTAACAACATTACAAAATTAAACTAGTTATTACTTAAAGTAAATAAAAAAGAAACTATTTCATAAAAGTCAGATTCACTGTCAGATTACCCCTCCGGTACATTTTGCTTGATAACTCCATTCACTTGATTAACAGTAAACACGTAGCATGCAAGATGCCATCTACAAAATCCTTTACTCGAATCTTTTTGTTGAAAAGGTTCGCAACTTTGGAAACAGGAAAACGACGCAAAATTGTTTTCTAAAAAAGCTAACAATATCGTAAACATTCACCGGCTATGTTAGGGAAAACTTTTGTAGTTTAAAAGCGAGCATTATACGCTTTGCGTTTCAAGTATCAAAGTTGTGTGCTGTTGTCACATCGATTTCATATTAATAGAAGTTTAAATTTACCAAAGAATACCGGTCTACATTTAAAAAATAATAAGGGCTATAAAATTTTTAGAAGGAAGAAAAATTCTGTCATTGTAATCCTTTTACCTTTCGACGTAGACACGAAAAGGCTCTCTCGATGGTGCGGACTAATTCCGAATGCACCTCCAATCGTAAAAGAAGTCGTAAAGAAGCGAGTCTCCCCTCGAACCGATGCACGAGAATCAGGGAAAAATAGTTGATTTCTTATTGGCTTCCACCCAGACTCAGATTGAAAATTCGCCATAAAGACATTGGGACACGCCTGGCCGGATTAAAGGGGGAAACTAATAAAGAAAACTTTTGCGACACCGTATTTTTACCAAACGCTCACCTAAAACTTCTCAGCCTTTATTAGGTTCACTCTGGTAATTTAGAAAACGCTCTGCGGTGTTACTGGCACTTTTTTCCAAAACTGCTATGAAACGGATACCTAGTTTCTGTTATAGCTTTGTGGACTTGATTAAGTTTTTTTCAATCTACACGAATTTAATATAAGCTTTTATTTAAAAAGAAAACGTAGTCGCTCTCTGGAACGGCTATTTAAAAATACATTTTAACGTTAGCTAGGTTTTAGAGTGTGCATACATATATCAGATAGCTTTTAGAGTTTGATAAAAATGAATTCGCAGTCGAGAGAGGCAAAAATTATGAAATACGGTGGCGCGACGACATATAGGGTGAAAGTAGTGGCATCAGAGACGAGATAATAAAGACAAAACGCGGCAATAAACATGTTCTGAAAACATGTCAGCACTTTGAATAGGAAACAGGGTAATGTGTTTTTCATTTACATAAATTATCACACGGTGAAACGGGCATCTATGCGAGGAAGGCGACGCAAACTAGGTACTCCTTCTAGGGATGCTTATTTACGCAACATGTCGTAATCGCCCATTGGGATTAATTTCCTTGAGGCTTTTAAGGATTAAATAAAAGCAGCTCCGTTTAGAATGAATTTAATTGGAGTTAATAAAAATGGGCGTGCGGCATCCCATAATAAAGCAGGAAATGTTTAGCTCATTGTGCAATGAAAAAACGTCGACAGCTTTGCGGGGAAAGTAGTAAATTCCGCCACCACAGTGAAGGTACCTATATAACTTCACACACGCCTCGACTCATCGTTTGGCGAAATATTAAGGTGTATAAAATTTTATTACTAGCATTACCCCCTTACCCTGTTCTCTCTATAAACATTTTGTGTCGCGTTTCCCCTCGCGTTGAGCGCGGCGCAACTTTCGTCTTACCTCCCTCTAATGCCACATTTGTGTCTTAATAACGAATGGTATTATGTTACGAACGTTCGTATTGTTTGATTTTCAATCTCCTGAGATTGCAGACTTCCTTTGCTCTGCTAATGGTCCATGTCAGAGAAATGGAACATTTGAAACACTATATCCAAAGCTTGACTTTTATTGCGTATTATTTAAACTGCTTATTGATTTATTGAGCTAGTGAAACGTCGGACCCGATTCATTTTTAATATCGTTCTGCTTTGTACGCTGAACTGAAAAAAGTTATTGCATTATGAAGTCAAATCAGATGTTTATTTTTATTGCACTTGATGAAAGCAGCAGTTTAAACAAATTGGCACGAAAGTATTTGCTTTTCCGCGAGCTATTTTGATATTGTCTACAATCCGCGTTCAAATTGCAGATTGTGCCAGTATGCAGGGTTTAATTTTGGAAGATTAATGATGTTGTGAGTAAGTCCGTAATGTTGTAACGCGAACGCCTAGAGCGCGCCCACTTGATAGAATCGGGTCGGTCGGTGTCAGTAATCGTCGCCAATCTCGGTGGAGCACGCGCACCGCCCCTTCTTTATCTCAGCAGTTCGTCTCGGCATCACGCCGCTTATTGATATCACCGGTGTACTCTATGGATGTCTCGATATTGCTACCTGTTTGTCTTGCATCTGTTCTATTGACTATCACCACAGCTTTGTTGGGAATACTTTTTTATTATTGCTTCTTTCCGTAAGAATTCATTGGAACGGGACGCGCTCGGATACAACTATTGGTTTTATTGTCGTTTGAACGAATAGGGGTTCCTTTCCAATATGTCGGCTTGAATCGGTTTGTTTTCATACGCCACTGATTTGTGTCACACGAACGTATACTAGGCGAATTAAGTAAGAGAAAATATGCAATTTCAAAACCTTTTACAGCAAAACGGTTTGTAACGTACTTCCCTTGGTAACATTTTATTTATTCCTAAAGTTGTTTGCTTGTAATTTGTTAGGCTCTCGTTTTATATACAGAGAAAATGTTTCCTGGGAATTCGACGCCGTCGAAAAATAATTTACATAAAATCTTAAGCAAACGCAGTGAATTGGGCAAACTTCAATCATAGGATTCCGTCATCTTCATTGCCGACAAGACCTATTTTACTTGTACCTCTTGAGTGAAAATTGTGATTCCTAAAATAATCTAAATACCGGAAATATCCAGAAGACTCGACAAACATGTACTCGCGGCTTGTCGCTGGGCTGTGAGAACAATACGCAGCTGCCAAACTACAGCTCGCACACAAAAAGATTTATCGAAAAATAAATAT
This sequence comes from Tholera decimalis, assembly GCA_943138885.2. Taxonomy (NCBI): domain Eukaryota; kingdom Metazoa; phylum Arthropoda; class Insecta; order Lepidoptera; family Noctuidae; genus Tholera; species Tholera decimalis. The sequence continues at coordinate 22,387,262 of OW964559.2, forward strand.
TTTAATGTTAACCGATGGTCCCTGTAAGGGTTTCAGGTAAATCTTTGCACCTTTTCTACGCACAAGATACGCGCGGTTCACAAGAAATATTCGAGGCCATCCACCGCGTGGAATCCTATTGCAATTTATGCTCATTGAACTGGAAAAAGTATATGGGGAGGCTAAGGTCGGCGTCGATTCTTTTATTGCCACACGAAATCAATAAGAAGCGTGACGCGGCAACTGTTTTCGAGGACGGTCCTCGAAAACATTCATGTAATAAAACTCATAAAATCAAACTCATGTCTGGTTGCGTGATCAGCTAGTACCGGGGCTAGATATAAATCAAGAGTTATTATAGTGTCTCATGCGAGTTCAATCGAATCAGGCACCGGCGTAGTATAAACAATTATTCTGAATACATTATTGAAGTGATTCGATGCTGTGCAATAAGTCAGGTGGACCTCTGGGGAGGTTACCACTCCTATATGAACGTAATTGAAAATTGAAATTTGTTTAGGACTGTGCCGGACTCGTAATTTGATTAAGGCGACGGTTCTCGCGCAATCGGCGAGCAATAACAATAAATATAGAGGTGAATCTGTGCTTTCAATCCCACGTTCAGTGCCTTGTTGCGAATTTGTGTCTACATTCAATTGGTGCGGAGTGTCACGTAGGGGAATTAATTTTGTAAAGAGCCCTGTTCGAGTGTGAAGAAACCACCGCATCAATTATTTCTGGTTCACTTGTTTCTTGCACACCTGATGAAGTTCACAAAATGAAACCTACGTGTACATACTCTGTAAATGTTGCTTTTCAAAACATCCTAATAAAGTGCACGAATATTTTCCCAGTTAATTTTTAAATGTTTAAATATCTGCTTTTTCTCTCAGATATATTTTGGTACTCACTCAAAAAACAAATAAGTGAAGAATAACGGTGAAAAAACTGTGTGTGTGTCTGTTTTTCAAGCGAGATAAACAAAAATATATCCCCAAATAAATCGAAGTCTCTATCCTCCCTAACAGTACAGCCCTATGCCTTGGGAGTCATTCTTCTACCAAGACAGCCCAAAGAGCACATAACTCTCCCGAATATAATGCATCCCAAACCGAGCCATAAAGTGCATGCTTCAGTGTACCACGTTGTAAATTTATATGCTGGTACTAATATAAGAGGCATTAGGTGCCATAAGCCAGGCTCTTGCTAGTATTAAACATTCGAGGCTCATGTGAAGTTAAAATAGCCGACAGAATCCCGAAGTTTAGTCAGTTAGTAGATGCAATTGAAAATTGTTTTACAATATAAAAGTACCAAAAACCTTAACTCGTGGCTTGGTTTTTAAATCATAAAATATATCTATACAGCTGCTTTTTTATAAGAAAGTTAAATCTGTTACTAAACCGTATTTAGGCATAAATATTTATGGTTCACTGAGCTAAATAAAACGTATCTTGGTACTGCACATTTACAGATAGGTTCGGATTCAATTTTTACCTAACACATGTTAGCCTTTGAATACAGATTCGTTTGTCGAACGTTACCCAGCCGTGAGGCGCACTTTGACAGAAACAAAAGTGTGCACGTGAACACCCCATATTGGCAATATCCAAGAAATTTCGCCAATACTACAGAGAGATACTAGCATTATTAGCTAGGGGTTGCTTAGTTCTAAGGCCCCCTCGCTATCACTCACCTATCCGTATCAGTGGCTAGGGGGGCTCCGCAGCTCCGTGCCTCCACACGACTAATCACAGAGGATGTGGCATAGACGCGCTATGCATATTTATTATTGCCTCCGACGAATTCTCACTGTTTCGTTCAATACGAGCGGAGCGAGGATGTTTTTCATTTGCTCCGTTATTTATTTAGCGAGGGCCCCAGGTACACGTAAGGGCTTAATGTTTGATGAGCTCAGATTCTACCTCCTTAATTTCTATACGCATCTCTCCGCCGGAGATCGAAGTTCGATCACGTCCTGCGGTTGTTTGTTTTCCACACGAGATAAGTGAATTAAACTCGGTTTGATTAATCTATATTAATGAATGGAACTTATAGCCGACATCATTCGATATTTGGAAATCATCGAGGAATTAGGGAACATGTTCGCAATAGCAATGCTTGCTAATGAATTATGTAGCCAAAATCTGAAAATTTACAAGGCTGCGAGCGAATATGAGCGATATTACGACCGCAACAAACAATTAGTGTCCGAGCGAGGCGAGCGCACTCCAGCTTATAAAACACGGTTACACGCCCTGCAGTAATTAAAACTTCTCTAGCGAAAAGAAAATCCAATAAAAATTAATTATCTCCGCTATCGTTAACATTGTGATGTGTGAGATGAATATAATAAAGACAAAAAAGTTTAAGGTACCTATATTATTTAGAGTTGCCCTCGAATTAAATTCCTGGCGAATGTTGATGTTTAACCAGGGAATTCTTATACAGTTTAATGGGGGGAGGTTGGGTTAATTAAATGGGCTGGGGGTCCATTTTCATAAAATTATTTGATCGTGGCCCAACACAATGCCAATTGGATGCGATTCATTCGCTGGGATCGCTGACTTTAATTATATTTTTGCGTTGTGAAGATTTTAGTGATGCTGAGGTCTGGAGTATGATTCGGCTTTATTTGTTGGGAAACTACATAAACAAGTTTATTGCTGTCTGTCTGCCTTTACTTTTGACTCCGAGGGCGGTTCAGCAAATTGACTAAAGTGCGGTTTCGTGTTAAAGTAATAAACGTGTTTTATTATGCAGCGCTTATATCGCGCTACGTTTTATTATAATTAAATATGACTTCTCTGCATAGTTCATAAAGCGACACGTACTTCATATTGTTTTAAAATGAGATAGCTGTTAAATTATTTACGACTCACTTTTCCCCATTTACCAAATAATGAAAAAGTTGTTACGAATATCTAGACGTAGATTTTATCTTACAAACATAAAATTGAATCATCTTGAAAATTCAAATCGTCATATATCTGGCCATGTAGCAGATGTTGACTTTGAGGGGTAACTGTGTAATATTACTACTATAAATACGACTCTTAGCATTACCAACCTAAGCAAACATCGGAGATTTATAATCGTGGAGTGCATACGACAGCCTGCATAATTTAATTACTCGCTCACACCCTTGATTAAAATTTTGCAATAACGCATTAGCGCAGTAAGACGCCGAAGGGCGCAGGCCAAGGAAATTAAACGGTCCATAATAATTTCGTTACGCCAGTACCATGATTAAAATCTAACAATTAATTAGGAAAAGTTCGGCGTTCGTATTGGGCACCGCTGAAGACATTAATCGCAGGTTTTGCCACGCCTGTGGGCGGAAAACAACGTGATAACGACATGTTTGATACGATTCGAGCTCTTCCCGGGTGGGAAATTTATGCCAGAAACTTTTAACAAAGATTCAGAGCTACGAATAAATTACACAAGCCGATTGTAAATCTTACGAGACAAGTAGGTACATAAAGGCCGCCGTCCAGCAACCTCCGTGGACCATGTTTGAATATAAATTGATTTCAGTACCTTTAACTACTTACACTTTCGACTCAACTAAAGCAGTCATTAGCATACAAATGACTGATGCACCGTTAACACAGCAAAACACTCTCGTCGATCGTCTACGTTGCCCTTACACAATATAGTTCGGTGCAAAGGAATCATATTTAACATACATAAGTGAATTTGATACGATACTACCTTACCCTTATCACAACGTAAAGGAATCATGCAATATTTATATGTTTGGGAAGTGGTTAAGGAAATAGGGTAAACGTGTAACAGACGTTAATCAGGAATAAGTGTTCGATAACGTTAACGATACGTGGGTAAACAAAGCCAAGATAATATGACCGCGGAGCATTAGGCGAGAGAGTCGAGAGTGATCTAATAAACAATTCAACGGCCAAAACGGGGAAAACACAAAATCAGATTGTCTCGAAATCACACAAGTGACAGCGTTACGTGGCGGGCCTCGCATCTATAATTCAGAGCGTTCCCGGGATCGCGGCTATGTACGGGAATACTTTCCCCCCGTACTGAACTAACTTATGGCAATCTATTCTTGTTGAATCGAAACTGCCTACTATTGTTTAGACGTCGCTCGAGGTCGGAAATATCCTGCTGTGAATAAAAGAGATACCTGAATCTTTCATTTGATGTTTTCCCGCCTTTCAGTGTTTGTCTATCTGAAAGGAACTATCGGGTTTAAGCTGTACAGTTAACTTGGAATCATGAACAATATGTTTAGAAAGGTATTTCTAAATGACTTTAAAGTCTTGTAACTTTTTCATTCAGCAGGGTTTACTAACAGCCAACATTTGCGGTTTCGTAGAAAGGTCAGGCAACAATGGTAACTATGTTTTTCCTTTAGCTTTTCTGTTATTGTTCGAGATAAGGATCGTATTCGGTAAATGGTGATAAGCTCGTGTTATCAGATTGGAGCGTAATACTGTAATCAGCGAACAGGGTTTACAATAACGTTACTGTAAGCCAGGGATTAAGCATGACTGGTTAATTTGCTTATTTATTTCATAGGCTGTTCATTTAAAAATGTAGCATAAAATTATTCCATGTTCCTTGTAGCATGATAATTGATAATAGTAGTCATTGACCTACCTATAAATATTCTGATAAAATAATTAAAACTATACTTGTATTATAAATGCGTAACTATGTCTGTTTGCATATTTGTCTGAGACGCTTTTTTTTAAACAACCCCTTATTGGGATGAAATAGCGTACAAAATATTTCATGAAATATCTTGTGTACAAAGTGGCAGGCAACATATTTGTAGTAAAGGCTTAAAACCGTAGTTCGCTATCCTCAACTACTATTAGGTACCTAATAATGAAAACTGGCCAAGTGCGAGTTGAATTCGGCCATACAAACATAATCACGGTTTATGAGGTACAGTCCACCAGAGGAACAGACAGACAGACGAACTGTAGAGGCACACAGTAAACACTGTGAGAGCGTTATATTGGTTACATTTCGGGAACGTACGAACGGGACATATCAGAAGAAGTCGCTTTACTAGAACGATACAAAAACCATATAGGTACCTCATTTATCATCTGCATAACCTTTTCTCAACTAGGGATCGGCTTCCAGTCTACCGGATATAGCTAAGTACTAGTGTTTTACATAGAGCGAGTGCCTCTCTGAGTAGCTGGGTAACGAGATTTTCTTCCTTCTAACTACTCGGAACGACTAGCGACTGTCAAAGATCTATGTACAAATGACGGACGAAATCGATGGCTTAACGTGTTACTCGAAGCACGGAAGATGCTCGATATCTACAGATATAATAATAAATTCGATCACCACCATCCATTCACAGATCGACCTTCGCAAGCGATGCATAACCTTAAAGATTGACCCGTGCTTTTATTATTTAGTCACGAGCTCCTTTATGCTATGCTACCTGATTACTCATACGGAAACACCAATCGCTGTCTAATATAATTACCATCTTCCTCAAACTGCCCTTTCTAACTTGAGTGACTGGGGTAGTTACATACATAACGGTACACCACCTATAAATTACTATTGTCTTCAAATTTAATTGATATTAGGCCACTTCAGTATAATTCACACAATTAGTGTCAAGATTCAGTACAGACGATTGTACTTGAGGCAATGATGACAATCGACTACGTTTATGGGAGGATCGCATTTTTACCCAACTTTAAAAAAGAGGTTTTGTATACGACCAGTTGGTATGTATGTCCGCGATTTTCTCATTTTTTTTTATTGTTATGATACAGATTACTTCTAGAATTATCCCTTGTACTTTAAAGTATGTAAGTAATTAACAGGTATTTGTTTTTAATAGGTATACTATGACTATTTTCAAGGAAATCGTGGCTAAATATTAATAGCCGCCCAGGGTATCTTCATGGTTAAACAACGCTTGCCGACCTCGGGTCAATGGATTGATTAGTGTTGCCCAAACGAGAGTCTCGCAAGAGTCTTGCAATTAGCGATTATCCTATTGCTATTTATTAAACGATAGTTGAGATCTCAGAACAATGTAACAGAGTCTGTTACATTGTTCTAGGATAATCGCTAATTGCAAGACTCTTGCGAGACTCTCGTTTGGGCAACACTAATTGATAACCATTCTAACATATCGACGGTCTCAATCCATTTTAGTTACAGGAGCAAGAAAAAACCGTTTTATTTATTCATGTATTGCATTGTTTTAACTTGTGATTTAAGGGTAGAATTGATAGAGAAAATTATTGATACATTTTTTTTTTAATATTGCATTGTGTTTGTGAGAAAATTGACTTAAGTACGAACTTTTCTAGCCACGGTGTTTGGAGTTAGGAAATGTAAATGCAGTAAGACTTTTTATTTGTATAGACTGATAAATGTACATACCTCATCGTATAATCGTGTTTAGAAAATAAGAAGTATTCCATTGTATAGATTATAAAAAACTTTTTAGCAAAAAATAGAACCGACTTCCATATAAAAACACTACAAAGGCAAAAATAACTTTAATTTCGGAAGGCGGTGTCATAAACAAAAATATATACAAAACTAAAGACACCGCCTTCCGAAATTAAAGTTATTTTTGCCTTTGTCGTGTTTTTATATGGAAGTCGGTTCTATTTTTTGCTAAAAAGTTTTTTTTCACGCTTTTTAGTGGGTCGATTTGTAATTTATCTAGTTACAAAAGCCAAAATGTCAACTACTTATCACCTTTTACAAAATATTGCTTTTCCCGGTGCAGAGCCGTTAATTTTTGAGGCGTTCTCCTGGTACATCACCATCAGCTCTACTTCACCATATGCATTGTGACGAGCATAAAGTGCTTAACATCCATATTCAAGTAATTTAATCGCAATCAACGAAATACGTATCGTATCAATACTTATTATTGAGTAGTTTCGGTGGCCATCTGGGGTCTTCATCATCAGTTCCACTTCCTCAAATGGTGCTTTTCGAGAGCAACTGCACAAGGTACTATAAGAAATACCCAAAACGCTATAGGTGTGCCTATAATATTTGAAGAGTTCCCTCGATTTCTCCATGATCCTATCATCAGATCCGAACGTGACGACAACGGGACCAACTAGAAAGTATACCCTTTCAAACAAAAAAAGAATTTTCCAAATCGGTCCAGCCACCTCCGAGTTATGAGGTAATATACATTAAAAAAAAAAAAAAAGTTCAATACGAATTGTAAACCTCCTTTTTTTGAAGTCGATTAAAAATACTGCACGAGATGGCATTAAAAGTCCATTTTCATTATTTTTTTTGGAGTTCTGCATTTTGATAATTAGACCGACGATATCGAGATTCACCCGTGCCTAAGCATGTTGCAGCTGTGGGTTCCGGCTGTCATTTGTATCTCTTTGACAGTCGTTATGGTTAGTTAGAAGGTGGAAAATCTGAAATTAGTCTGGCCAAGGGGCGTATCTTGTTGCCCAGCCATTGGGTTGTGATGATAAGATAGGCAGTCGTTCCATGTAAAATACTAATACTATTCTGCATTCCAGTTAGTCTGGAAGCCGACTCCGACATACAAAGTTGGTTTGGAAAACTACTAAACAGATGATGATGATATTTTCTCGTAGGTTACTATATTTTTTCTCCATTTTTTTGCAGCTTTTCAGTTATAAGGAAGCTATGCAGACCTAGTCGTTTTGTTTTATCGTTGAAGGAACTTTTTTGCTTTTATCGCAACTATTATATAGTTATAGGAACATTACAGTACCTAAAGATGATTTTAACAAAGCTTACCTATGACATAAGAAGAAAATCTTATTAACCAACAGAATAACGTTCTCATTTTTATCGACCTAGATTCGCCGGCATTAAAAATATACACGAAGGTACTATAATTGTTAAATTAAGCTCTCCAGACAGCCTACAGCGGGATCACGAGATTGGTAACCGTTCACACTTCAGCAATTAACGACGCTGAAATTTTCTTTCTGCCTCGAATACGGTGAGGCATTGGCGCGACTGCTGAGTCGGGCACAAAGGATCAATAATTTTAGAACGATGAACTTGGACTCCAATTGTGAGTCCAAGTTCATTAAATGATAGAATGGCTGCGCTTGCCAGCGATTGTCCATTGTTTTATGACGACATGGTTTATCAGCTTGCGTTTGACCACCATTTCACCTGATGTTAAGCGATGATGTGGTCGAAGTCGAAGCGCGCTTACCTAGAAGTAACCTCTTGACTTAAAGTCCCCCAGATTATAGCTATCAGGTAACACTGACTCTGGCAGGGAATTTTACTCTTTAGCTGTACGCACAATGAAAATATTCCCAAAACGTTTTATGCGTATGGGTGGGATGTCAACCATGTAACGATGGTGCATCGCTGTTTGTCTTATAGATCAATGATAGAATGGGCTTGGTTACGCAGAGAATGGTTGGCGCAGCAGTTAAGCGATTGATTGATGCGCTGCAGAATCCCTCACCGGAACAAAAATGTTTACATGGCCTACAAATAGTTGTTCCAGGTCTGGGTGCTTGTAGCAATGGACTCATGATACAGGAGAAGTTCCTAGTGCGGGCAATGTTAAAAGGAATATAAATGGAACTACAATTGGCGTCCATACAGAAGTGACAGAGTGCTAGAGCTAGCGAATGATCATCCGTTGCTTTATACTGAGTTAACACTTAAAGTAATCTACTGCTCGCTGCGAGAATTCGCAAAGCAAAGCTGCCACATAATCGCCAACCACCATCAAAATGCCCGCACTCGCCCTTCGCGTCCAGCCTGGACAACGCCAAGGTTCCGTAACCACCACGTTACGGTGAAACAAATGATAAGTCTGATGCGCTTGCACTAACTTTAGGAGTTAGTGTTCAAATACTTTTGAAGTTTTGTGTTTAACAGCTTTGGGTGGAATTAAAATTGTGTGTTGAGTAGCACTGCTATCCTGTATCGGTGCACCATGCTTTTCTTTGAATTCGTAATAAAAATAAATGTAATACGAAATACTCGATAATTTCGATACTATTAATTTAAAAGGTATTTAGTCATAAATTTTGATTTATAAAAGCGGTACTAACAATTCACTATTTTGTATTATTATTACTTACTTATCTATAACAATTAAAACAAAAATCTCACTCTAATAATGCCAAAACGGATCAAAACACACATTTAAATTTTACGACCCCTTAAATCCTACAATAACACAAATTTCGGTCAAATTAGGCGACATGAGTGCAGCAAATTTCTAATAAAAGGTGACGGTTTAATTATGGTGTTCCAAAATTGGAATTGTACTGTGCTGGGCCATAACATTTCCCATGAGTCGAGGACATTTATCGGCGAATGGTCGAGGATAAAACAATAAAGAATGGTTAACTGCGTTTTAATGTGAACAAGAACACGGCCGGACAATGGCCGCCGATTAGGGCAGCGGTGGTCACTGCGGAATCGTCGCGTTGGGCCTATAGGGATGTGGGTATGTCGATTTTTCAGGAAAAATATTTTTTTTATAGTTTCGTGTTTCTTGCTACGATGATGTCTAATACCTTACATGTATTTTTAATTAACCGACTTTATTCTGAAAATTAATTTTAACCAGAAATACCATTTGAAAGTGGTAACGATATTAATTTTGAACTGTAACTGGAAAAGTTGTTAGAAATACCTCGAAAAGTTGTTAAAATTAAGAAATAAACGAGAGAAAAACATCGATATTTTGTCCCGAAAAAAGCTTTACCGCACATCACTAGTTTGGGGTAGGTAAGTAATAAACGTACCCGCATAAACCTTTGAATTGCTGACCACGGCATCGAACCTATGTGCCCTTTGTCTGTGTCCGGCCGCAAATTGTTTAAGAAATAAAATAAAATCTAATTTACCGCCTTGCTACGTTTATACGAAACATTTTACGAGTACCGCTGACTAGAGTGTATTGTTTATTTTCAATACTTTGAGTTTTTATTTGTTTCCCCCTATTATGATTAAGGCTATAAAGTGCTGAGGAATAAATAATAAATTATCCTCGTTTTGGTGCTTAACTTTGGAATACATACGGATATTTAATATTTAAACATTAAAGAACAACGATAAATTTTAAATATGGGACGTACTTCGAGAAAAAAACTATCCGCGAATGCGAGGTAAAAAAAAGTCCTTGAAAATTTATGAATACTAAAGCTTCCCTCTGTCAAGATACGGAATAAAGTAAGATGTATAGAGACAGGCCAAACACACTCAACATACTGAACGTATATCTCTTATTTATGTTCATTGCATTCGCACCACTCAGATGGACAATAGAAATTGTGAACATATTTGCAGATAATACAGTTACCGTGACTAGAGGGATGGGAACAGTGTTCATACAAACAGAAAAATGTCCCCAGGCAAGCTGCAAAATGTCCCGAAAATACATTAGTCGCATTAGAAACACCATTAGGGGTCGAGCAGGCCGATAACAATTAGGGTGGATCTGGGATCTTAAGGGGAATTAACAGTGCATAGCGCATTAGCACTGCTTTAAAGAATACTCCACAGCGGGCTTTGCGGTATTGTACCCACATTAGCAGTTTCTGCAAAGCAGTGAAGCCAACTTTTTACATAAAATCGTGAAATGAAATCTGATATGCATAACGTATGAGATTTTATATTCATTACAAAAACCAAGACAGGAAAAAAAAACAGAAAAACAAACCATAATCATCGTAAAAGGTAGATTCGTTCATACTTAAGCGAAAAATATAAAAGGTATAAAAACGAGACATCAACGACAGCAAGACGTAAAGGAGACGCCGAAAATTCTTGTAACCACGACGCCGACTTTTACAATATGCATAACTTGTTGAGAGAGTAATCAAAAGACGATATAAAGTGAAGAGGAAGACACGGCGAAAGGCTAAAAATGTAAACCCTCTCTTAGATTTCCTTGAGGCGAGAGCCACGACCCCTCTACAGAAACTTCCCGTAAGATGGGAAAAATTACCCAGCATGGAAAAGTTTTTTCGATTTGAATTATGATTCCTTATTTTATGCTTCGTCCTTTCACTAAGTTTGTTTTACATCGGACCAAGCCCATTCAGTGTCGTAAAACGAATACTAATAATGGCGACGGCAATATAATTATGCACTGGACAAAGCAAGAAAATAATTAGCTTTTTCATTGCGCTGTAAAGAAATAGTAAATTTGTGAAAATGTTATGTTTAAGCTTGTAATGTTTACACTTAAGCAGAAAAAAACATTATATTTAATGCCAGCGGCTTCGCCCGCATGGGAAGTTTTTCCCGTGTAAATCCCGATCCCGTGGAAATTTCGCAAAATCCTTTCTTAGCGGATGCCTACGTCATAACATCTACCTGCATGCCAAATTTCAGCCCGATCCGTCCAGTGGTTTGGGCTGTGCGTTGATAGATCACTATGTCAGTCAGTCAGTCAGTCACCTTTGAGTTATATATATTTAGATTACAGAGCCTAGTTGTCAATTAAATTACAGTTTTCATCTCAAAAACGAATGCCAGTCGAATGACAATTTCGTTAGAATAAAACTTAGCAGAGAGTCACCGAAGGATTATTACTTTGAAAGAGGCTTTGACTTTCAACTTTCTAAAGAGTTTGTTGAATAAGTTTTCTGTATTACCCTGGGTAATATAATTTGTCAGGCGCTAAGGCGACCCGAGAGATCTTATTTTGTTGGTGCAAGAAATAATAAATCATCAAAGTGTTAAAAACGTTATTACGTATTCCATAAAAGTACTAGTATTTTTTAAGCTTTAAGATTTTGATATCAGCCTAAAAGCAAGGTTTAAATATTTAGAACTAACAAACTAACTCTAAGAGCAAGCAGCACTTTTTGTGCCTTAAGTATGTAGATTTTTCTTTTACCAATAAAAGCTACGCTATGTGTTTAGTTTATATAAGTAGTGTATAATGCGGGCCGGGCCGTGGGCGCAAGTTCTGTCTCACTGAGAAAATATGTAAACTTTTAAATTGTATTTGCATTTCATACATGGAAATATTGGCTTCGTGCTTGTGGACCACCACAAAGACTCATGGTAAATCCACTGGGGATACACCGCCGCAGGGCTGCATACGGCTGTTAACTAGATACCTGCCTGCTATCAAACTTATACACATGTAAATTGGACATAAATCTAATTGTGAATAACTAAGAACAATCGATTTAGAATTTGTTCGTTTAAAATGTTATTTTTTATAAAAAAATTGTGGTGTATTTATTTATTTATTTATTTATTTATTTAAACTTTATGTACAATTGTGTTACATGGGCGGACTTAATGCAGCAAGGCATTCTCTACCAGTCAACCTTTGGGTTAAAAAAACACACTGTGGTAGGTGTACGAGAAAATGGAATGAAATAATATTTTAATACTAATAAATATAATACTAATATATAATAATACTAATAAAATACACATATATGCTAAAATGACAAACTAATAGATACGGTGCTTTATAATATTCTTTCTGAATAAGAGAGCTCAAAATAATATTATGACAAAGACCAAACTAAGAATAACAACCCCGTAAGTAGTGGTTTTTAATTTTACGCTTAAAAGAAAATTTTGACTCAGCCTTCTTGATGTCAAGGGGTAGCAAATTCCAGAGTTTAATAGTAGAAATAGCGTAAGAATTAGATAGAAACCCGGTGCGGTGAGAAGGAATGTGAAGAAGTAAGTTTTTGGATGCGCGAAGGTTAAGATCATGAGAACTGCCCAACAATTTAAAATTTTGTTTTAAGTAATCAGGAGCACAAGGATCGTTCATAATAGTGAAGAGCATACAGAGGGATCTGAGGGATCTCCTTTGACGGATAGGCAACCATTTAAGCTGAGAACGGAAGGAAGAAATGTGATCATATTTTCGAAGACCAAAAATGAAACGAATACAGTTGTTGAGAAGTCGATCCAGTTTGTTAAGAAGTTCTTGGTAAAGATCAGAATAGCAAACATCAGCATAATCAATGATAGGAAGCACAAGTGATTGGACCAATGTGGTTTTAGTGCTACAAGGAAGGAAATGCTTGAATCTATAGAGAGATCGCAGTGTGAATGTTACCCTCTGGCTAACCTGTGCAATCTGCTTATTCCAACTTAACCTGTCGTCAATATATAGGCCTAAGTCTTTTACGTGCGGCGAGAGAGGGATGACAGTATTGTTGAAGTTAAGCGGGAGAAGTAGGCTGGTGTCCAAGTTTCGCAGAAAATATGAGCTACCGATCAGGATAGCCTGACACTTACTAACATTGACAGTAACACCAAACCTGCTTGACCAATCACTGATAGCCAGAAGATCAGCATTCAGCAATGAGATGCAGTTGTCCAGGTTGTCAACGTCAGCTTGCGCGTAGAGCTGTAGGTCATCAGCGTACAAATGGTAAGAGCATTTGAGGATAGTGGTAATAGAGTTTATGAAAAGAGAAAATAAAAGTGGAGAGAGTATGCCGCCTTGTGGGACGCCAGTTTTCAGGGTGCACCACTCAGAAAAAGTCTGATCAGCACGAACCGCTTGCTGGCGACCACGAAGATAAGATGAGAACCAATCTTGTGCCAATGAAGATACCCCAATGTGTGACAGAATGGCCAGGAGGATGTCGTGATCAACGGTATTGAAAGCATTGGAGAAATCAATTAAAACTAATACCGTTAATCTCGACTTCTCCAGACCATTCCTTACATCTTCTGTAACCTTAAGCAAAGCTGTGGCTGTGCTGTGGCCAGGCCGAAAACCTGATTGGAAAGGGGATACCAGATTATTCCCAAACACAAAGGAAGATATTTGCTTAAGAACAACTGCTTCCAGAATCTTAGATAGGAAAGGAAGAATGGAGATAGGTCTGTAGTGATTTAGCAGGATGGGGTTGGATATTTTTGGGAGAGGGATTATGAAGGCCTTTCGCCAGATTGTGGGAAATACCCCAGTCTGCAGGGAGGCATTGATAACATGTGTAATAATAGGAAGAATACTTTTAATAATGAGGGATAGCATAGATCTGCTGACACCATCACAGCCAACAGCCTTGGACTTAATAGCATAGAAAGTCTTGAGGATCTCAGAGTCGGTCACAGGAGAAAGAGAGAAAGAATCGGGAGGTAAGATTGGCGTGGAAGTAATCTGAAGAATAGTTTGGTTTTTAATAGCAACCGCAAGCATGGCGGAAGATGAAAAGTGCTTATTTAAATCACTCAAGGACACGTTTGAAGAAATAACATTAGAGGAAGACTTTGTTATGCCGAGTGATTTGAGAAACTTCCATATATCAGCCGGTGAAGAGTTGAGGACATTTTCAGAGATATATCGGCGTTTAGAGGCTCTTACCATCTGGTTACACCGGTTTCTTGCCAATTTGTACTGATTCCAGTTTTCCACACTGCGATCCCTTCTATATTTTCGAAAGAACTTGTCACGCCGGCTCATCGCCATACGAACTCCAGGGTTAATCCATGGAGCCGGGGGGCGCTTGACACGGACGGCCCTCAGCGGTGCATGAGCATCAATGAGCTGAAGAAGAGTCCTATTGAACGCTTCCACTTTCCCATCCACTGTCGGTGCCTGTTCAACATCGAACCAATCAATCGCACTAGCATCTCTGGTAAGCTGGTCCATGTCGATCCTCGCGAAATTCCGAAGCAACACAATGGCAGGCCGCTGTTTGGGAGGCTTAATTTTATATGTCACATAAATCAAGTCATGTCGAGATAATCCCGAAACAGCTATCTGACCATGATTAGCAATCAGATTCACGGAGGAAGTGAGAATGAGGTCAAGCCAGGAATCGCTTGTGTCCAAATTGTGATGTGTTGGATTGAGTGTTAGAAGCGATAGACTTGACGATTCCAGGATTGCTCTCAGTCTGCTTGATCTTAAGTTATCCTTTAAGAGATCGGTGTTGAAGTCACCCATGATAATGTGATGTTTGTACTCTGAGGAGAGGGATACGAAAAGAGAATCAAGAGTGGAGAAATAATCGATAGCAGGTGGGCAGTAAACTACTCCAAGAATAGCCTTAGTCCCCTTGACATCAATTTCAAGGATTAAGTATTCGGGATTGCCATTGACTGTTCCCGGCGAAGAGGATACGACTTTGTAGGGGATGTTGCTGCGTAAGTAAATGGCAACACCCCCGGCTCTTTTTCCCGTGCGGTCACTGCGAATAAGGACAAAACCGGGTAGGCTGTAAAAAGAAGAGGGTAGTTCGGGTTTGAGCCAACTTTCCGAAACTAAGATAGCGTGCAAAGCGACATCACTAAATAAATTCAACATCTCAGAGTGATGCTGAGGGATACTTTGTGCGTTCACGTGGCAGACATTAAAATTCTTTGCAAATTGTTGAAACTCACTACACAAGAAACTGTTTACAGAGAAGGAATCATCTAAAGATGAATATGACGTAGAAGAACTACGGCAGGAAAAAAACGAGTCATCGTCAGACATGATTATTATAAAGCAAAAATATATATATAAAATAATATAGTATATAAGATAAAATTATATTAATTTGAAGGTGAAGTTTTAGGTTCACTAAATTGCATTACCTGCCGGCAGACTGTTCACAACAAAACTTAAGAACTTAATATTGCGTGTATCCAAACGCGAACTCAATTTGCAAGAAGTCAAAACAAAAATATACAATGACATGACACAAGAAAGTGACAGTGACAATTCAGAACAACAAAAACTAAATGTCGGTACACCGAACAATAAGTGTATCCTTTTGTAGTGGCATGGGATAAGTTTTTAATTAGGTAAAGATTAAGGAAGAAAACACTATTCTTAACCACTCAAACCAAGTCCCAAGAAACACTGTGTCAAAACTACGGTGTTGTAAACTAGGAACAATAAATCTAAGAAGTAAATTCACAGAATGCCCATATTTCAACAATAAAGCATTACAAACTCTCGATCGGCCTATATCGAGAGTTTGTAATGCTTGACACAAATAAATTTTGAACTACAAACAAGCCTTGTTCTAAATTTTCGTATAAATCTTAGCGGACTAATATCCTACCTTTTAGATAAACATTAATTTCTGTACTTCGAAAGGCTTTTATTCAATATTAATTGTTGAGAAATTACCTGGGAGTAGTAAACCCGAGTTTTGACCTTTGTTTTTGCCCTTTTGCTGACCATAAACGTCGAGGAACAATAAACGACTAAGGAGTGACCCTATCGGAGTACCCTCACTAAGTTCTTGGCCCGGTCACCCTCGGTGTCCACGACCACCCCTGTCAAAGGCCAGTCTGCAGCCCCCAGGGAAATTATTGTCGGGATTTAAAGGGCATTGCTTACGTGAAAGTACAAAAAACGGTGTACTTATAATAGAAAGTTTTTGTTGCAATAAGTTTTATCTGTTTCGGTCACGTGACCGATATCTAGATTGACGGTTTATTGACAGCTCTATTAGCGCACATGCGATACATGTGTTAAGTAGAGGAGATAAGTAGCTACAGTACTTATCAAACATATTTATAATATTAATACGGTATAATATAAGCAAAAACTTTGTACTCTTTTTACGAACATTACGCAGACGAAGGAATATGAAATTTTGCTCAGCAAAGTTTATATGGAGAAGGAGTGCAAATATAGTATTTACAAAACAACAAAGAAGTTTCCCGTTTTGATTTTAGTATATTTTTTTACAGATTGTTAGTTACTCTTCATATAAGTATCGTATAAGTAAGTTTTCTACAAGCCCTTTGTTAAAAAAAAAAAAAACTGACCGGTTAATCGAACATATACTTGTACATAGATACATGTATCTATCTCAGAAAATCTAGTTAAAGCACGTGTTAGAATAAATTTTAAAACACTTACGTAAAAACGTTTTACAGGAATGTCTAGGGAGGGGAATTCTTAATTTGGTTTTTATAAAAAAGGCATCTCGGAAAACGTCACGTCTTACATCGGCATCGGCATCAAAATGTACGTACATGTTTACATTTTTAGTACCCCTTGTTTAAATATATTTCACCCTGTGCTACATGCATTCAGTTTACCAATAATTAGATTCACCCCAATATGTAAAAAATTGTTTTGGCAGCTTAAGACATCCGCTAAAAACTTTGTATCAAACGTTATTTACATGGACAGGATAAATTCGTCAATCAGGATCAAACGAACACCCTTACAATATCTACGTGTATCTTCAAAAAGACCGTACCTATCCCCAACGGAAAAAGTTTTCCTAAATCATTGTCAGCTCCAATAAAATAAGCAAAATTAAATAAACAGCCCCCGGCAAGATAAAAGGTCTAGACACCGACTTAGACCGCACTTTTGATGGTGTCGTATTTTAAAAAGTTAGGGGAAAGTTGACACTTGGACGAATTTAACCTACCATTGTATTAATTATTCAGGGCGGTGCTTTCGTGTTTTAAGGTGCGCTTGCAAGGAGGGTAAGGTAATTTGTTTTTAGAAAAAAAAAGTGTACAGAAAAGAATTTTAGGGAACTTGCACCGAGGCCCGCCGCTCCAACAATGGCCGAGGCGGGAGAAAAGTTTAATAAAATTGTTTTGGAATGCAGCGCGGAACGAGATAAGTTCCGCCTAGTGGATGCTCTATCGATTGTAGGGTTTATAAAGTTAGCTCAATGCAGAAAACAAATACGCACATCAACTTACCGATTTTAGTTTGTTTTGGATTTAGAGTAAAACATATATTATTGTGGCATATCCGAAAATACGAGCTAACCAAATAAACAAAAAATACATTGGGAAAGCCAAATAACGAGTCTCCACACTAACGAATTCACATGCTGGCGGCATATCATAATGAAAATTGCTTTCTTATTTCAAACGGAATAGTAAAAATATCAAACATAATTAAGCATACAACTGTGACTGCAAGGCACGGCGGTATGGTGTGTACTCAAAAGAATATTTCTACTCCAAACTCATTTGTAGATAGACGGGGGAGGCTTACCGTCCCACCCGGAATACTTTATTTATTTATTTATTTATTTACACTTTATGCACATAGGTACAAAGGCGGACTTAATGCCGTAGGCATTCTCTACCAGTCAACCATGAGTGGTGAAGAGATAGAGTGGAAGGTGCAATATGTACGTGAACATTATATTGGAAAAATAATTATAATAATAGTGATAAAACAAAAAAACCTAATATCATAAAATAGAAATCTACATAAATAATATATATGAATAAATATTTATATAAATACATATACATACATATATACTTTAGAGGTAATTGAAAATTAAATATAGAAATTCTGCTTATTGGTGAAGAAAGTGGATCCGCAATTTCTTTTTAAATGCGTAGCGATTGTCAGCCGTCCTGATCTCGAGAGGAAGCGCATTCCAGAGGAGAATGGACTGGATATGAAAAGAAGAATGAACAAAGTCAGAAGTATGAGAAGGACAGAGTAAGAGAAGATTATTGGATGAACGTAGATTCTTATTGTGTGAAGAACATAGAAATTGAAAGTGAGATATTAGATAAGAAGGTGGGTTGGGAGAGTTGAGTAGTGAGAAAAGCGTTGTCAAAGCGCGCAAACTTCTCCTCTGACGAATGGTCATCCATTTAAGCTCAGACCTGAAACTTGAGACATGGTCATATTTCCTTAAATTAAATATGAAACGAATGCAGTTATTAAGAATACGGTCAAGCTTATCCAGCAAGACCGCATTCAGGTCGTAGTAGCACACGTCACCATAGTCAATCATAGGGAAAATTAAAGTCTGCACAAGCATAGTCTTTGTCTTAACAGGCAAAAAGTTCCTCAGACGATACAAAGAACGCAAAGTGCCATTGGCCCTTTTGCTGACACTAGATACTTGACTTTGCCAGCCAAGTGTCGAGTCAAGATGCAAACCGAGATCTTTTACGCTGGAGCTAATGGGAATGACGACACCATTAAAAATAATAGGAGGTAGAGAGATAGCCGCCACTCTACCCATCATACGTGAACTACCAATAACGATGGCCTGACATTTTGAGGGGTTTACTGACACTCCAAATCTATCAGACCAGTCATTGATAGCCTCCAAATCCCGGTTTACATCCCCTATAGCGTCCGACAAACCTTCTACCCGTACAGCTGTATATAATTGAAGATCATCGGCATAAAGATGATACGAACACCGAAGACAGTGAGTAATAAAGTTAATGAAGATAGAGAATAATAATGGAGAAAGAATACCGCCTTGTGGAACACCAGCATCCAGGCCACGCCAACTCGAAGATCTCTCATCAACGCGTACCGACTGCTGACGTCCCCGAAGATAAGAAGAGAACCATTCCAGCGCCTCGGAAGAAACCATAAGATGGGAGAGGATAGCAAGGAGTATATCGTGACTGACCGCGTTAAAGGCATTGGAGAAATCAATTAATACTAATACAGTAACTTTAGTATCCTCCATAGCTTCTCTAATGTCACCAGTCACTTTAAGAAGAGCAGAGGATGTACTGTGCCCGGGTCTGAATCCAGACTGGAACGGGCTTACAAGGTTATTGCGGTAAACAAACGCAGAAAACTGTTTGTGAACACAGGCCTCGAGCACTTTTGACAGGAAAGGGAGAATGGATATAGGTCGAAAATGATTAGACAGGGAAGGATTCGATATTTTAGGAAGTGGACGGACATAGGCCATACGCCATAAGGACGGAAATTGCCCGGAATCTAAGGAGAAGTTAATGATATGGGTAATTGGCGGGAGAAGACAGTCAAGGATCAAGGTAACCATACCACGACTGATGTTATCATGGC
This sequence comes from Tholera decimalis, assembly GCA_943138885.2. Classification (NCBI taxonomy): domain Eukaryota; kingdom Metazoa; phylum Arthropoda; class Insecta; order Lepidoptera; family Noctuidae; genus Tholera; species Tholera decimalis. The sequence goes on from OW964559.2 coordinate 22,406,973, forward strand.
CTACAGCTTTGGATTTAATGGACAGGATAATCTTTTTAATTTCTTCCAAGGTGGCTGGTGAAAACTTAAATGGTTCAATAATTGGACCAGGCAAACTAGTGACAAAATCAACCGTCTGAGATAAAATAAGGGGGTCCAAATTACAAGTGGTAGTAAAATGACGGTTGATATCATCCAAAATGATTGCTTTAGGAAAATCAACATGACTTGGCCTGCCAATACCGAGAGTTCCAAGGAATTTCCAGATATCAGCAGGCGAAGAAGATGAAATGTTTTCAAGAATATGGCGGCGTTTAGCGTTGCGTATCACCTGATTACACCGATTCCTTGCAATTTTGTAGGAGTTTTTATTCTGTTCACTGCGATCCTTTTTAAACTTCCGAAAGGCCCGATCCCTGCACCTCCTCGCTAAACGAACCCCTGGTGACATCCAAGGGGCTGGTGCTCGCCTAAGTTTAACCCTACGAACAGGAGCATGTTCATCGAAGAGAGCAAGGATAGCCTGATTGAAGATACGCAGTTTGTCATCAATTGTCGTTGCCGCTGCAAGCTGGTCCCAATCAATTTCTGACGCATCTTGATGCAGCTTTTCAACATCCATGCGCGCATAACAACGCATGTGCAGAACTTTAGGAAGAGGTTTAGGTGGCTTTAAGATATAGGAGAGGAAAATGAGATCATGATGGGAAAAACCAGGTGCAGGACATTGGCCATGAGATGAAACCAAGGAAGGAGTGGATATTAGGATCAAGTCGAGCCACGTATCATCACCAGACACATTAAAATGAGTGGGCTGCAGTGGAAGAACATGGAGACTAACGGACTCAAGGATGTAAAGGAGTTTTCGGGAAGGAGGGGTTGAGCGAGAAAGGTCTGTGTTGAAATCACCCATGATGACGCAATGTGCATACTCAGAACCTATAGATTCAAGTGCCAGTTCAAGGTTGGAAAAATAATTAACGGCAGGCGGGCAATAGACAACGCCTAGTAGAGCCTTGACACCCTTAACACAAATTTCCAGGAAGAGGTACTCTGCAGAAGCGCAATATTGCGAAGGAGAACTGGCTACTATTTTGAAAGAAAAATCACTGCGAAGGTAGATAGCTACACCACCTCCTCCCTTTCCAATTCTATCATTCCGGATGAGAATGAAACCAGGAAGAGAGTAGGCAGTGGAAAGAAGATGGGGTTTGAGCCAACTCTCAGAAACCAGAACGGCATGTACATTAGCATTAGAAAAGGTGTCATACAGATCGCTATAATGACTAGGAACACTCTGTGCATTTATATGGCAGACATTGAAAAAGCTTTCATTTTGTTGGCTGAAGCTGCGATGCACAAAGTCACTGACAGTGTCAGGCAAGGAACAGAAACTTGCATCAGCAGAAGAATTTGCAGAATCAAAAACTGAATGAAAGGAGTCATCAGAGGACATAGAGAAAAAAATATATAAATATTAACAAATATATGCTTAAACTACCTAATTACCGTCCGGTGATACACTACTATCTGTGCACCACCCACCAGCCACACTAGTGTACAATTGTTTATAAAACATAATAATAATACTTTAACTTTTCAATTGTAACTTTTGATGGGTTTTCGAACGTAATAATAATCGCTGTATCGTCGTGATGGGGCGCGCGAATCAACTAACTGTACATACAAAAGAATGCCAATTTTTATGCGGAAAATTGAGTTACAGCTCGGTCGTATTATTCACCTCCGTCCCTAAGTTTGTTGCATTTTTTATTGACACTATCTTCAATTTGAAATATTGAATACAAAGTAGACGGTGGATGCATTTGTTTTTATGCACCGTATAATAGCGTGGATTTCTTTTAACAGTTTATTTTTACCCGACTGCTAAGGAAGGGTTATGTTTTTCGCGCGTATCTTGTATGTGTGTATGTTTGTAATATTCTTTATTACTTCATATCTCCAGAACCGCTAAACGGATTCACATAATTGAGGTATCGTTAGATTCGCCTTAGCAGCCCAAGTGTTCTTAGATAAGTGACATTTGAAATATTCAAACATGGCGGCTGTGCGAAGCCATTATACATAATGACAATTTTTTTTTTGGAGTACTTACTGCAATATGGGTATCAAATTAACGAGCTTAAGGATTTCAAAAAGGTATATCATGTTTATTATTAGTGTAATACTTTTTTTTTAACGCGGTAAAATCATCAGATGAGTCCTCCCACCCCGGGCAGGGCCGGAGGGACTGTCAGACTTGTACTGACTAAAATCCACGGTATTCCTTCAATAGCCCTTTACGTTCCGGGGTCACGGTAATGAGATAAGTCCCACGACCCCGCCAGGCTTCAGCCCTGTACAGGGGGGGCCTCGTCATCTTGCTGACGCTATTTGAGGCGCGCGTGGAATACAACGCGCCGTCGACCCGGGCATGGTCCATGGTCGGACAGCGAGTTGCCCTTTACTCGCTGTCCGCATGCCCGTTCCTACGGTGGCCGGAGATCGTCGGCCGACGTCCGACGCCATGGGCGTCTACCACTGCGGCTGGGCTGGAGGGAGGACGCCATCCTCTCCCTCACGCGGCCGCGTCCTCCTTCGATAGCATGACTGCTTCGCAGAAGGAGGCGACCGCTTCCCACTCCATCTCGCCTCGCAGCATGGCCTCGACCAATGTCGGGCGCGAGAGGTCTCTGCCTATCGCCGCCGTGAGGACACGTCGGTGCTCTGCCCAAGCGGGGCAGTCTTGCACCGTATGCTCTACTGTGTCCTCAGGGCGATCCTTGCAGTGGTGACACCCAAGCGTTTCTTCCTTCCTCATCAGACACAGGTACCTCCCGAAACTTCCGTGTCCGGTGAGGACCTGCGTCATGCGGTAGGTCAGGACGCCGTGACGCCGATCTAGCCACTCCTCAAAGAGGGGTCTTACCGCCGCAATTGCGGCGTGCCCGTTTAGTGTAATACTTTTTTTTTTTTTAACCTGGTAAAATTATCAAATAAGTCCTCCCACTCCGGGCAGGGTGGGAGGGACTGTCAGACTTTTACTGACTAAAATCCACGGTGTTCCTTCAATAGCCCTTTACGTACCGGGGCCACGGTAACGGGATGAGTCCCACGACCCTGGCAGGCTTCGGCCCTCTGCAGAGGGGGCCTCGTCATGTTGCTGACGCTCTTTGAGGCGCGCGTGGAACACGACGCGCCGTCGACCCGGGCATGGTCCATGGTCGGACAGCGAGTTGCCCTTTACTCGCTGTCCGCATGCCCGCGCCTACGGTGGCCGGAGATCGTCGGCCGACGTCCGACGCCGTGGGCGTCTACCACTGCGGCTGGGCTGGAGGGAGGACGCCATCCTCTCCCTCACGCGGCCCGCCTCCTCCTTAGGAAGCATGACTGCTTCGCAGAAGGAGGCGACCGCTTCCCACTCCCTCTCGCCCCGCAGCATGGCCTCGACCAATGCCGGGCGCGAGAGGTCTCCGCCTATCGCCGCCGTGAGGACACGTCGGTGCTGTGCCCAGGCGGGGCAGTCTTACACCGTGTGCTCTACGGTGTCCTCAGGGCGACCCTCGCAGTGGTGACACCCAGGCGTTTCCTCCTTTCCCATCAGACACAGATAACTCCCGAAACTTCCGTGTCCGGTGAGGACCTGCGTCATGCGGTAGGTCAGGACGCCGTGACGCCGATCTAACCACTCTCAGTCTTACCGCCGCAATTGCGGCGTGCCCGTTAGTGTAATACTAGCAAAAATAATACAAAGCGAAAGTTTAAAAATATGGACTTAGCTCTTTCACTTTCTGAATCCGGTGGGGTACCTACCATTGTGACACGATAGGGAAAACTATAAATGATTAATTAACAATTAATATTTGAACTATAAAGTTGAAAAAAAATTATATAAGAAATATAAAAAAACCCGACTGCTCAAAAAAAAACACATTTTTATTTTGTAAAGTGACAAGCAGGCGAGACCCAATTGAACATTTTTTTTAATGGCATGGGTCCGCCTGCTTGTCACTTTTTAAAATAAAAATGTGTTTATTTTGAGCAGTCGGGTTTTTTAGATTTTCATTAGGTCATTTATACGTAAAAGTATCATAAAGCTCGATATCTTCCATGCTTTGAGTTAACCATAATAGACTGTTTCGAGGAATTTAGCCTTGCAAAATAACTCTCCTACAGAGGTAAAATCGATATTCTTTGCCATTAATTCTATCGCGGAAACAAGCCGGTAATATTCAATTCTTAGGCACACATTTCATGGTAGATAAAACTCATGAATCAGGAGTCCATACGTGAAAGCGAACAGTGGTTCAAAAAATCGACTACTCGATGGAAAGACGCGAGTCGAATTTCCTGCCTGATATGAATCTTCCCTACTCGCTTTAAGGTGATGTATTTTCCTATTTCTTCCCCTCTCTTGATAGGTTATGTCCCACGTGACAACAAGGTGCGACTCCGGCGAATTAAGGGCGAGGCGATACGATGGGGTATTTTCACGTGGTAAAAACATAACATGAGAGGTGTATGAACAAAAACATGAAATCTTGAAAGTTTCTCTAAATAATGAAATGAGTATATTTAATCACGACTTTTCAAAAATATAACAATTTATCAAGAATCTTAGTTCTTGATAAATCGTTTAATCCAAAATTCCTCTGAAGTGAATTCGGCAAAATATAGTAATAATAGCTAGCCTTATTTCGTAGACGATTCCCGATCTGCTCCTCTCTGAGACGTCACCCGCCTATTTCATAGGGACCCTTCGTTAAATTGATTTTCAATTTGTTTGAAATGTGGTCCGCGGTGCACTGGGCAATAAGGAGGCGGAATAGCGGAAAATTATTTCACTGAACTTGCCCTTGATGAGATTTCAACTGAATTAGGCGATTGTAGATGGGGGTAGTAAAACATAAATTTGATATTCTATATTTTATTATAGGGGTAGGATAGTTTGTATTAGGTATCGAATAGATGATATTTTATATTACATAAAATACCATAAATGAGGTACGATTTCCCACAAGAAAAGCAGTTTACACCAATTACACCATAGGAAAATGTCGATCTACAGCCGGCTGGTTTGAAGAAGACAAAAACAATCGAAATTGAAAGATAAATATTGTTATTACTACAGTCCGGAGTCAGCAAATCACGGTGAGTGGCGACGATCCACATCAAAAGGTATTTAATCCAAACAATAAACACCTACTCATAATTACGAAGGTTCCAAAATATGACTTCTGACAATAATAAATTTCTATTAACTTCTTGTGATGTTACTTTCATTTTATTGTCAAGTGATAGGGATTAATTCGTCTGACTTATAACTGCAATACATTTGCTGTCTTTTGTCGACGGGGGAAGTATAAAATAAAGCTTTCTTGAGATTATATTAATACGAGTAGGGACCGGATCAAAATGATCTGGGTCTGGGATGTAAGCCATCTAAGTGGGGAGCCGGAAGGTTGATACTTGCACTAAATTTGAAACTTAAGACACATACTAAATGAAGCAACATAATATTGTAGAGGTAATTAGGATATGCAAAGATGATGTCAAAAATTGAAGGACTGGCGAAGTTCAGCTTATTTTTAAAGATGGAAGGACATGGTGATAGTGTCATTTTGTTGTTTGGAAACTATCAAATTCCTTAATGAATATGGAAAGGTGGACAAATGCACAGACACACAAACAAACTATTACATCAAAGACATCAAAAAACATTGGATATTTAAGACAACAATAAAATCAAAGTCCCTTTGTTGGCACACAATACAATACGTAGGTACATAGAATGACAAGCAAAACAGTTTGAAGACGCCCCATGACGTCGAAGGGATGGCAAGGTGGCCTGATTAATTTCGAATGATATTTGATATGTTCATCTGACGGGCGATACAGGGGAAACTCTGACAAATGAGTAGATTTTCATGTCTAAGGGTCGAAAGATGCGATTAAACGTCTTCGGTATTAAATTGCGTCGGATTCATTGTGGATCGACCGACAACTATGGATATTGGGTAGCTAACATAAAATTATTTCGTTAGAACACGCAAACTGGCCTATCATAATTATCTGTCCTCTTTTGTTATAAAGCTATGTTTATATATAAATCATTATCATAAAATCAAATAATGAAGTGATGCCTAGCCACGTCTCACATTGTTAAATACGACTGTGTTTATTATTTGCTATATATAAAATATTATTATGTCATAAATGATGCTGGCAATGTTACTATGAGCCTAAACTAAGCCAAAAACTGTCTAGATTCTTTTTCTCACGTCAATTAATCCACCAATTTAATGTTACGAACATTTTAATACAATATTAATGCGAGCGGTTTTTTTTTATTCATAGGCCTAAAATGCTGTGAATCACTATTACAAAGACACTTTAATAAATTAAATCAGTGATTTTAACTGTCACACATTCCAAAATATTGTATTAAAATTTCAATATTAAAATCATAATCCTTTGAAGAGCTTTTTGAAAGCAGATTCAAAATTAATAATTATACTTACTGTTATCTGTAGGACTTCAATTTCGGTAGGATTATTTAATTTTATATAACTTATTTATTCGTATAGAACAGTTGCACCGATGTGGGTTTCATTGTTCTCGCTGCGGATAAGTCTCTTGGCTTCTTGTAATTTAACATTTTAGTTGGAGCGAGCTTGTCTCCTTGCCATCTTTTGTCGTTTCGCCGGAACATCTTTATGAATATCTTATTATGAACCTAAATTGAGGAGAAGCTTACCTAGTCCTTATTTGCGTAGCAGCAATTTTTCCTCGGATTTACTCAGCCATTCGCAAACAATTTTAATTGGGTTTTTGTGCCTCTGCAAACTTGTTTTGTCCGCAAAAATTTAAAATTTACTAAACGTATTTTAATATTGTACTTATTCCATTATGCTATCAACAAACAATTTAGCTTGATTATTGGCGCTTGTGTTGTTGTGACAATGTAATCTGGCAGATTATTTTTTGTATGTCTTTTATCCGGAACATTTTGTAAATGGTTCATTATCAAGTTCCGTGAAAAAGTAAACGAATCATGAGCATAATATCTTATTCCACATAAGCACCGTGTAGTCATGGTGACTTTTGTAATGACGGTGGGAGGAGGCACCATCAAAAGGCGTCATTACACGTCTCGCGTATATTACATCATTATTCGCGCGACACGCACTCATTCTCAGCGCCGACAATCTGAGATGTTGCTAATGGAAAGAACACGGGAGTTTTGATAAATTCGCGCTCGTTTTTCCCCTCGCGTCGAGAGTTTAAAAAGCTTGGATCCCCGGTGTCGTGTATGATGGCACGTGATACAGGATTGAGTGGAAATGAGCCGTTCTGATAAGAACGCTTTGTGGACCGTGGAGCTGACTTAACGTGATTTTCGACTGTGTCAACACTTATAAATGAAAATGCAAATGAATAATTCATACACGAGTAAACAACGTCAAACTACCCTTAACGATTTGGCATATTTTGATTTCTATGGGATTATGAGGATAAGGTATTAATGAGATTTTCCTGATGTGGTATTATCGTATATAATCAACTGCTACTTATTTAAAAAAAATATTTTATTAATTTCATAGTCAAAATACGTCATAGTCTCGAATGCGAGTGTAGTTTTGCAAAATCCAAATAAAAGAGAGTATGACCAAAATACGTCAGGAGCACGTATTTTATATTGAAACAACGGAAAAACCGCGGGCAATGGTTTGTTTACCTTGCGGGAGCGTGGTGCCCGTTCGCTGCAACATTTGGTGCACCCCATGTATTCCTGGGGGCATTCCGCCCCACTCATTATCCCCAATAGTTATTACTGTCATTTTTCAACTCGTTATTTACTCTGAGAAGAGCTGATAGCACGATATTTGCTCAAAAAGACCGAACTTTAAGATTAGGAGTGACGGATTTTCGGGCCACGAAAGGGATCTTCCGGGCTTATGCGAAAATTGAAAATTGCCCTTTAAAGTAAGTAGATGGTTTCCCATTGCTGGGTTGTTATATTTAGTATAGGTAGCGATTTTATTTAAAAAGTTGTATTAAATACTAAAAAAAAACACAATATTAAAAACCTACTCAGCTACACTAGATCTTTTAGTGCGTCTTTTTTTTTCAGAGATTGGTCCACTTGAATTTTTAAACATTTCAATGAAAATTTTCCATTTAATTGAGTCTTTTGTTTACGGCTTGGAAATTATTTTATAAACAGATTTGAAACATAATATTAATCAAAGTAAGATAAAAACACAAATATCATCTTGACAGCCAACAATGAGAAAAGTTTCTTACTGAGTTTTATTATTCTTTAATTGCTATGCTAAGAATGCTTAAATTTTCAATAAGTCAACATCACAACCTCTTAACTATCTCATTATTTAGGTTTAAATTTAGAAATCATAAAAAAATAAAAGATAAAGTTTGTAAAAGAAGAATAAGAATTCGATTTCGTAAGGATTTAAGTTAGTGTACTCAAGGTAAAATTGTGTTAGATTTACCCAAGATATCGGTTTCAATATCATGTACAAAAATAACTAATTGAAGTCTACCTTTTTTCTTGTAAAATATGATATAAATTCAAAGAACGTTTGTTTATTTTAGAACTTGAAAGATGGCCTTTAATACAATATGTCATTAAAATAAGCTGTAAGAAAACACCGTAGAAATATGATGTTCGAATATTATCGGTGACAAATTTTCTTTCAAAGATCAAAATTCAGTGCACATTAATTATCCTTCCTCCTTCCTTAAAAGCTTCCCCGGCTTAACTTGAACAGTGACTTCACTTAGTCAAACATCAATTTACTTTTTGACAATGATCAACGATGAAATGGACGAGTACACAAAAATCTGTCCCATCACTGAATACTTTAGCAGGTAGAAATTCCATTGGAGCCTTTAATACGAAAAGTTCACGATAATTTCACTTGTTTGAATGCTTCGTGTCCGTCAATAGGGGAACTAATAACTATCATTAAAACAATCTCCAACGACGTTGATGCACGTTCGTGAAATTGCAGTAACGACTAATGATTCATAAGTTCGTGACAGCAAATACAGGAATACTAGAAGGAAAACCGACGCGTCTAGACATAGGAACATCAATAAGTAACGATTACGAGGTAAAAGCGCCTTATTAAGCGTCACCCCCGGGGCAATAATAATATGATAGGGCGAACTTTTATAAAAGGCCGTTTATAATGGACTAGTACTCTCGCGGGGCTCCGCTCCCGTGGATTCTATCACGGTAAAAACATAACTCTCCTTTTCTGCAGTCGGGTAAAAAGTAGCCTATAACCTTCCTCAAGCTTCAAGCTACTTCCATACTAAATTTCATTCAAATCCACCCAGTACTTTCGAAGATTAGCGCGTTCAAGCAAACAAACAAACAAACAAACAAACAAACAAACAAACTAACAAACTTTTCCGCTTTATAATATTAGTATAGATTCGCGGCCACACAGGATTAGGTTTGTAAATATTTTATTGGATCTATTGTGGAGTGATGGTCAACTGATTGACAGGACTAGCCCCTTAGGGACCAGACACACTCCATGAGAATTACTGCTACATATTTTAGTTTCATACATATGGCAAATTATATCAATGGTTGGCTGTTCAGCTCCATGCTATACGAAATTCTGCATTGACGCAGAAATACGTCCATTTCATTTTTTCATAAAAATGTATTTTATTGCGAACTTGCGTGACTTATTGCTAACGTACTCCGGCCAATAAAATTCAATATGACTAGTTTTTGTTTTGCTCCATTTAAATACATGACTGTTTTTGTATTTTATGTGAAACTGGACAGAAAGGTTAAACCTTTTGAATGGGTTAAGTGAAAAACCAAATAGAATTCATAGTAGTTTACTATTAGAGAAAGCCATCTTGTTTTACTTTGGTAAATATTCAAATAAATAAAAAGTTTTTATTTAACAGAAATAAAACTTAGTAACAGGTACCTCAACAATTAACTATGACAAAATCCTGTCATATCGAAGGGCTCGCAGGTAAGGTACGTAGGTGCCCAGCTGTTATCCACTAGAAGGGTAACTATTAACTACTTCTTAGTTGCAAAGTGCCTCTAAATTGAACACCTGAATGGCTTTCGTGGTCTTGGCTCAGCGTGGCGTTAAAATGTAGGATATTAATCAACATTTAATTCCATATCGGGCTTGTGAGTAAAGGCAATGCAGTATGACCGCCTAGGGACTATCGCAAAATGACAGAGTTACTTTGCCAGAACTCGACCGACGAAGCTAAATATGTAAATGAAGAGGCAACTCATTTGACGTATTCTAATTGAAATTTCAGCTTTACTTTGTATTACAGAAATATTAAGTCAGATAAGTTTGAGGAAACTGATTGCAAGATGGACTTATAGAAAACAATGAGTATGACGATTCTAGCAATGTTTTCTTTTACACAATGCATCTATTACTTCTTTAATCTAACTCTCCTAAAACCGTGGAAGGTTTTAGGAGAGTTAGGTTAAAGAAGTAATAGATGCATTGTGTAAAAGAAAACATTGCTAGAATCGAAGTTACTACATCCAAGTATAATAACTCGATAAGATGCATGAAACTTGATACAAACATTATTTTGACGTATACCCAATGGTAGCCCCTATAAAATTGAGTAAAGTTTGCCAATGACAATGATGTTGAAGAGATGACGTGCTTACGGATATAAAGGCAACCCTCAGAAAATACGAAATATTATGTTTACGTTTTATTTAGAAAGAAGATAAATTAATACAAAACCATTAGACAGCATGAGGTCATTGTTATTCTTGAGGTTCATATTAATTAAGAACTACTATATACTTACTTTCTCTGCTTTATAATGTGCTATTTAATCCTTTCACTCCTTATTATCTTAAATACCGCTTTCGGTTTCTTTGTGACACACATTCAAGGTCCTTGAGATCATCGGATAATTTAGAGTTAAGTATCCGTATGCATTTCACTTCTTTCTTCGATAAATCTTACGCCCCGTAGCGACCCGTTTATTGAATGCTTTGCTCATAGATGGGAAGCGTGCTCAAACAGTACCTACGTTCAAAAGAATTGTGAAGAAGCATTACCTCTCACTATATTTTTTTCCCTTTTTTCTCTATTATGATTTTGATATGTATATATTTATATATTTTGTGGTATGTATTTTATATTATAATGTTTAATTAGTATTATGTATGATGCTGTACACTGACAGTGCTAAATCTATCTCCTTTAATTTCTGTCCATCCAAAGGTGGTCTGTAACAGATAGCCCTGTGCAATAAGACCGCCTATTGTACACTAGTTTTATTATTAGGTGTACAATAAATAATAAAAAATACAATAAAAAAATTATAATAATATAATTTTAATAAATAAGACTTTTGTATTAAGGCTTTGCGTTGACCAATTTGGTACCCATTTAATTACGTTTACCTTGTATGCTGACAGGTACCTTTGTCAGTTGGAGAATATGTCTTACCTGAAATAGAAAAAACAACATTATAAGATAGGTGATATAAAATATACATATTTCAAGAAGCTCATTTAAGCACACGAATGTTAAAAAAGCTTTTCAATTAGTTAGAAATTGCCAAAGAAGAAGTTATTTTTATAAAAGTTAATTATGTCTCAAATTTGCGATTTTATAAGGAGCAACAAAATGTTATAATCTTATTAGTAGACAAACATTATTCCATGAGGAAGCGGTTTTAAAATCGTGTAATTAAGACGGGCCAGAGGCTCTCAGCCGGTGGATTGTCTAGCAGGGAGTGGGACCAAGGCTAGATAAAAATTGACAATCGCGGTTGAAATGTCTCGTATCATACCTACTAGATATTTCGATATTTAGAATGACACATTGCCTCTGGAATCATCCAATTTAAATGACTAAATATGTAAACTAAACCGCAGTGTTGAAAAATTGTTGTAATACAATTTGGGTTAATTGAATTTTTGTTCGCAAAGCCCGATGTGAAGCACACCTCCGCTTAATTACCGGCGAGGGTTTGTTAATTTATAACGTCCGACAGACTTAGCGCACTCAAGTCCACGGAACAGGATAACATCGAAACTCCCTTAAGATTAATTTGCCAAGTAGGTACTCGTGAACTTTAACTCGTTTGCCTCTGACCGAATTCCCAGGCGGCCCTTGAGAGTTTAGAATTAAATTTAATGAAATAAATTTGCGGAATCAGTAGTGGGAAGTTGTGTCTGGGGCCGGTCCGGATGGACACTCGGTGGGGATAGTTGCGGCCAGGCCGGTCGGCCGGCCGGACTCCCGCTACCCTTTACGTACCCGTTATGTTTAACTGTTATAGCAAAACCTCTCACTACAGCGAAACCTAGCAACAGAAATCCTATTACTAACACCACTTTTACAGCCAAAGTTTTCTAACTAGATTTCTTTCATTGTCCCCGAAAATCCCTCTACAGTAATTATTGTTGAATGTGGATAACCAAAGACTGGGCGCCATTTTGAGACAGGCAGCTTTAGAAGCCGTAGGTATACAAAAGTTTCGGGTACGTATTTAGAGGGTGTAGAAGCCGTATTAGGTACTAACGACAAAAAACACATTATTAACTACGCGCTTACGTATTTAGAGTTAACACGTGTCAAAGAAATCGTATGTGGATTAAATAGACTTATCGGTTTACTCTGCCAGAAACAACGAAATACTTATTTGTTCGTAGGACTTAGCGAGGTAAGGATTTTAGAGTATTATTAACTTTCCTAATAAATCACTCAAAACACACATTTTAGACTTGGTCCAGCTCCACTGCAGGTAGAGACTACAAATCTAAAGATTTTTAAGATCTTTCTGATAAACAATATTTTCAGCAATTTGAATTACATCAAACAATCTGTAAAGCGTTTATGAATAAGCAATTTCTTTCCGTTGTGGACACTCATTAAGTCGTCAGTAGGCAACTGGCGGCGCAATGAGTTACAACTTAAGTGTCAATCCGGGAAGTGTCGGTCGAGTGTCGCCATCGCGGTAAGAGGGAAATTAAAAATTGAAAAACTCGCCGCCATGATGGCAGTGGCGTTAATGGCTGTACATAATAAATAAAGCGGGCCGCTCGTAGGCTTATGTGCGAGTCGAGTGGAGGGTGTGGCCGAGCCGCGCGAATGGGCTCTCCGAGCGACATCTGAGACGCCGCGCCGGGCCTTTTGGAGAGCGGATCACTCGGGTCGACCTGTTTCATATTGCCCTGCCCGCTGTCTGAGAGCTGCTTCACTTTGATTTAAGAGAAAAAGCCGTTTTGACACTGCAGTCCGAGAAACGTTCCACTCTCGTGTGATAAAAAGGTTCTAGGTCAAAATGAAAAGCGTGGATGGAAAATGTGGCCTTTGTTTCTTGTGTCAAAAGTGTTAAAGGTTGGCGAATGTGCTGGAGGCTCCAACTCGAGTTTTAATGAGTTCTTTTATGAGTTTTATTTCTGGGCTGAAGTCCCTATTCGACACGGTACCGTGATTTGGACTCTGTTTCAACACCAAGTACTAAATTAGCAAATGTACAAAAGAGCAAAGATAAGTTCTTTACCGAAGTTATATTTTTTAAAACAGAAATATAAATACGATTTTTTTTTACAATAAATAATCTGTCCCTTTAACATGAGTGTTTTAATGACACCTACTTAAGTTTTTGAAGAAACTATACCAAGCAAGGAAATCGTGCAGGCATGATTGAATCAACTATAACGACTAACCTAACAAGCAAAATGGTTGGATATCGATGATGAGTGTCTGCAGGCCGCCAAAACAACTTGCAAACCCCTTTCACGCCGCCATCTTGAATTTCTTGTTTCGCGCGTCAGAATGACGACTGACACACGGCCATTTTGAAAAAAACTCGAGTGCGGCTTCCTTCCACATCGGTGGGCCGTCATGAGAACTATCGTGGTGGCGACACCCCTTTCGTTTTACATACATCAGATTCATTGTTTTAGTAGTACATACGATAAACTTTTGTTGTTTGAAGTGGCAGCACTAAATCCAACCGAGCAGAGAGAGAGAGCGAGCAGAATGCCAGAATGCCTGGAATATACTGTACTTCCCCTTTGCTTTGAATTTGTTTTAGTTTGTATAAACTTCAGGTCGTATTTACTTTAACTTATTGTTGTTATCGATCGAGTATATTGTGCAGATGCCATTATTCTTAAGTTTGCACAGTGACCACCGTTTTGGGAACAAGAACTTTGGCAATCTTAATTTGTGACTTTCATAATTATGACAATATTTATTTTTAAAATTTTACAACACGGTAAACAAGAACAAAGTCAAACACTGTTCACACGTCATCAAATAAACCTAGAATAGAGTGGGAAATGTAAATTAAAAATTCACTCTCGCATTCGTATTTTATTCCAAAACGCATGAAAAACACTTTAGAAATATTAACTGCGAACTTTTTCAATTTGAAACGCGAACGTGACGAGACATAATTTACCCAAGTATGTATTTTTGTGTTGTGTAACAAGCCGACGGAAGCGCGAGAACCGTCATCGTTTCCACTCAGTAGTTACTCCCTCACCCCCGGTCCTTATGTTTTAATTGTTGCCCCTGAGAGGTGGGAGGATCTAAGCTCTCAACTCTTTTATATTTCAAGCGTCATACGATGTTTAGTTTTTCATAGTAGTGGAGTGAAGTTTATGTGCATCGGCAGCCATTTTGGTTTTAGCACCTAACACATTGTTTATTAGCATACAATAATTATACGTCAAAGTTATAAAAAAATAAGTCGAACACAAAATATTGTGTCAATAAATTTTGAGGAAATAAATTACTAAAATTATTCGTCAATAACACCAAAGAGCCTGTCACAGTTTATATGCCAACATTAACATTTTTAAAGCCCCTCAGGTTTACGTTGCTAAGTGACTTCAAGGGGTGTCAAATGCGTCACCACCTGAGAATTTCGGGGGAGAAGCCACAATTTTGAACGCTACCTAGAGTAATGTGGCGTCTAAGTTCGTCAAAAAGCCTTTAAATAAAAAATACACAAACAACAAATGGCTTACAAATTACACTGTTTATTCAAATGAAAATCATGACAACACTGAATAACCCTAGTTACAGGAATAAAATAAAATCAAAAAGCGACCATTTCCAAGCGTTGAATGTAAACGTTTGGCAAATAAACAAGGTACAGTAATCGATTGTAATTACGAATGCTGAATACAGATGGTGTGTAGCAAAATATGCCGCCGGGTATAAAAACATGGGGAAAACGTTGCGAAAACACAATCTGGTCAAGATTTGGCGACATTACGTTAAAAGGGTCTTATTATACAACATCATGGTTATTTGTAACAATGTGTTTGTATTGACTTTAATGAAGTGGGGATCACCTACTTAATTGCAAGAATATTCAACTAAGACTTTTCTTAATCCTGAAATTTTCTACGTAATTAATAAAAAGGCTGATGAGACTACCATCATCAAGCTGAAGACTTGAAAGTAGTATATCAAACATTTTCCCCTCTCTGTTTTAGCTCCCACAGTCTTTTTTATTTATTTATTATACTATGATTGTATATTTACTGGTAGAAACTTGTAATTGATCATTTATTAACATTACTGTTGTTTCTGCCTAGCTGTAAGTTTTACGCACATATTTTTTTAAGTTTGAGTGATAGAGAATACCTGTTGGATTAAATCAGTCCATGTACCACTATAGTACATAAAGTTTAAATAAATAAATGTAATTACAGTTAATAACAAAACAATGTGAAAATATAAAATACTGGTTCTAAGACACTATTCAATCCTAAAGCAACTAATCTAGTATTCATACAAGAACAAACTAAATTATCTTAAGCTAAACTATTTAGTTGACCCTAACGCACTCAAGGCTCGGCCAATAAATCAATTAATTCTGAAATAGAGTTTAGTCTGCGGCATTTCAAAGCCGCCACTTATAATATCATGTTATTTAAACTTTTTAAAAGAAAGACTCATAGAATATTAAGAAAGGTATTAAGAAATTCATGCTTGCAAGTTAATGTTAGTCAAATCCTTTTAAGAGGTTTTGTTTTTCTAACCCAAGAGTTGTCACCGTTGATTATAGCTAGCAACTTTATTTTAAAAGAAGACAGCGCATGGTAGCATTCTGAATTAAGTTGGCATTGAAATACATCGACATCATCATCGTCATCATTTCCTAAGGCTATTCCTTTGTTGAGGTCAGCATCTAGTTTAGGCGGTTACAGCTAAGTACCGGGGTTTTTCATGGAGCAACTGCCTATTTGATCTCCATAACCCAGGAGCCTTGGCAAGACTAGTGTCAGATTTCCTGGTTTCTGTCTACCCGTACTGAAACAAAGATGTACAGCCGCCAGTACATGAAGCTACCCGAAACTGTCAAATTTTCCCAATCAACCTTGAACCTAATTTCTTTAAGAATAAAGTTGATTATCTATTAAAGAATATTGACAGATTGTTGTAGCTTGATGTGCTGGCGTCTCTACAAATGACAGCCAAGACCAAAACAATCGCAATCACAGGAAAATATAGAATATAATCAATCTATTACGTTCCCACAGCTAAAACACAGGCTTTCTTTCTATGATCCGCAATATTGTATGTACAAAGACATAACAACATATTATATACATCGAGGCGTGGTCTAAGTTAATTCCAGCAATTTTGTTAAAACAAAGCTATCAAAACTTTCGGTCGCTGAACCTACAATACTAAGAGCCTATATTTGCTATTTGGCTCACTACTGTAGCCAATCCAGCGACAGAGAGGGGTATAAATCAAAGGTCGGAAACGAGTGCGATGACTCGAGTGAATGAAGATCGAGTGTTACGACCTCCTCCTGTATCTAGTCAAAGACAAAAAAGAGTTTTCCATTTATATCAATCGAAACAAAACTTGCAATGGAGAAAATTTTCTTACTTGAGTGGTTTTTGCATCTAAAAGTCTCGTTTTAAGAGTCGTTTTTAGATGAACTTCACCCTCGACTATTTATGAGTTGGACTCGAAGTCTTAAATGTTTAATTCGATCTGATTCTTTATAGTCATACATTATTAAATGAGCTAGATTTAAGCAACTTGTAAGGTTTTATTCTTCTTTTTATATATAAAAATGAATAGCTGCTCGTTAGTCTCGCTAAAACTAGACTCATTCTTTTTGTATCGTGTTAACTCTCATACAGGGAAAGTTTAAAAGCCAGCCAGTCAGCTACTGTCCAATATAGATATTATCATGCGCTTAGCCTTATCCAATTTTTTTTTGGGATCGGCTTTCAGTTCCAGTGAATAGATGCAGATGGGTATTGGTGTACATTGACTGACTGATTATCTGACCTACATAACCCTGTAACTGGGTAACAATCAGTGTTGCCAACCTAACCAAAGCATAAAGCAGTAGAACAGACTTAAAAAAACAGCAGAAAACAGTAAAATAGTAACTTTAAAACATGAAGTCTACTAATTTATTGGAATTAAATTTCAAACCCTTAATGAAATTGAAAACACAAGTATATAATCATTATTATTTATTTATATGTTAAAAATATGAATAATTGTCAGTTTTTAAAATATTCTTACAAATAGTTATTAATTATTTTAAATTTCTCTGTCTTCGATATTTTCTGCCTCTTTTTTAATAAAATCATACTTACATATTATTATTGAATTTATTCACGTTTTTTAATTGCAATAAATGTATAGCATTCCTTTATTTCTGTTTTACTCATTTACTAGGGTCAACGGTCAAGTCAAACAAAATATTATTGTCAATGTCATTATTGTCATTACTGACATTATTTTTGTCAGACTTTGACATGTGACTTATGACTTGTTTTGTTAGACATAGATAAAATTTATACGGATACATCATGCATATATTATGAAGCTAGGTATTTAAACTGAAGGGGTTTTATCGTTTTAGACGACATCTCCAGTAAATATAATAATAAAAACAGTAGAAATTGGTACTTAAACAGAAAACAGGGGTGTCACGGTAAAAACAGTAAATCTACTGTTAAAACAGTAGGGTTGGCAACGCTGGTAACAATACATACCCCTTGGTATATACCAGTATCAGATTTTCTTGTTTCTGACTACCCGTAACCACTGCCAAAGATGTTCATGACAATGGGACCAACGGCTTAACGTGTCTTCCGAGGCACGGGGGTATCACACCGACTTCCACCAACTTCCACCAACTTCCAAACCCTGGGCTACTATTACGGAACAATTTCTTATAGAAAAATCCAATAGCACTTTTAGCCCGACTCGAAAACCAAACCCGAGACCAGCAGTCGCGCTTACGACCACTATACCAACGAGGCAGTCCAATAAAGATTTATATTATTATAATATTATACAAGGTGTAACGGAAACCCCATATCTATCCAAAAGGACTGAAGACAATATCTGGTATGGAGTCTCTATGCAAAGTTTCAGCACAAAATAAGTGACTCAAAGAATTTATACCAAATTATCGGTTTCATATATTTCTTGAATACCAATCATAACAAACGTGTTACAGCACTACGAGGGTCAATAACTTTCCACGTCACTTGCCAATAACACGAAAATTCTCTTCGTTCTTCTTAATTTGAAAAATTCGGTCTCTGGTATCAATGTATTGAAATTTCTAATATGCTCCACACATGTACACATAGGATTAGAAAACTCTTGCCATATCGTTTGTTATCATCCAAAGAAGCCATGCACTTTGTATGTATATACTCTTTAAATTACACGTTGTATAGTGTTCAACTTACTTATAATTTTACTATACCTATAACTTGCCTTACAAAAAACACAAAATAATTCTAGAAACGACAGTAACATAATATCTGAACTGATCATAATATCAAAAATCATTGTCACCAATATTCTCAAAACGATTTGTAATAGTAAAAATAAATCAAGGGCGGTATAATACCGTGTTAGTCACCCATAGTGAAGCCTATTAGATGGATGACTACAACAATAATGACAGGTCAGGCCAACGCGTCCCATTACACAAGTAATGTATTTTCCTAACTCGATTCTTGTAACTTTCAGTGGGAAATTCAACACATGTTACGACGTTTTATTTTTAGTTCTTAGCATGTAGTAATTAAAATCTTATTTTAGATATGTTATCGATCCACAATGAGTTTGCTACTTATTACTAGACTTTACCATTTTAATTAAAACCGGATACGTTTAACGATTATAATGTTCTTACGATAGCAAATAAAATTCACATAGAACCATCACAAAGATTTTTTTATTGATACCCAGAAACAAACTAGGTCAGATGAATTCAATAAACAGAATTAACCTTACTTCCCTCCGTCCTTTTACGCCGATGAAACTAGAAGTAGCTAATCAAAGGCTGAGGATTAAACAAACAAAGTGTCGGAGCTTCCTTGGCGCAATCACGTCGACGCCCTCACTCCAATACTATTTGCTCAAACCTCTTTTAGAGAAAACATTGCTTGTCAAACAGAGCAAACAGTTGCACAAAACAAGGGGCACTCTTGTCTCTGGATTCTCGTTGTTTATTTTCGCGGCTAT
Source organism: Tholera decimalis (assembly GCA_943138885.2). Taxonomy (NCBI): domain Eukaryota; kingdom Metazoa; phylum Arthropoda; class Insecta; order Lepidoptera; family Noctuidae; genus Tholera; species Tholera decimalis. The sequence goes on from OW964559.2 coordinate 22,426,496, forward strand.
TTTTGTTACTTTGTCACCTTCAGATTCGTTAGTGTATGGTCCTTGTGTCTGTTAGTACGCTTTTCGCTTTTTTAAGCAGAGCAAGATGTGTGCGATTTTAATGACGTTGTTTTGAAAAATAAACAGGAAATCAATACATGTTGGACATCATAGTCTTTAACAGTAGAAATGGTAAAACCACCAAAAAATTAGCAGTAATCTTAGGAATGAGAAATCTGAAGATCAACAGACTTTGAATTAACACATAAACAAACAAAGTCGATAATAAAAAGAATCGGACATAAAATATATGTGAACACAGAACACTATATTCCTCGGAGTCAGTAACAACTGCAAACAAAAAAAGGTCTGGCGACCGCTGCACCCGCAGAACTTTCAGTTCAAAAGTTAAGTCTCCATGCCATAAATAAACCTTCGGTTTTGCTGGGATCTACGCCGATTGCAAATTTCGACGCTGTGGTGGAACTGCAAAGTCGCATAAATTACAGTTTCCGACGATGGCAAAGAGAAAAACAATCGAGAAGGAGCACTTAGCAGCTTGACTAATCGTCGGTCGGTGATGACAGTTTTGGTGAGAGGAATTCGGACGAAGCTTCGACCGCAAGCCAAGTCGCTGGCCCGCCTCGCCACAGCCGCTAATGTGTTCGCCAATGACAAACTGCTGGCGTATAACAAATTGGAGTACCGTCACTATCTATCTGTATACAAGGTGGTTTACCGACACATTGTCACTGACCCCCTATTCGTAAGTACCTAATGGTTTTCTATCTAGCTATTGTAACTGTTTGATTTAAGTAAGTTTCAATAGATAAAATAAAAATAATAATAATACTACTTGTTATAAATGTTGCACGTAACGCTACCTAGCGATTAGATATTCTCTTTTACTAAACTCTAAATTCACTTTTTGTTAAACTAGTTGTAAGTTCTTATAATGTAACTGTTTTTGTTCCATGTAATAAAAATAAAATAAATGAACTTTCCCATTGCAGGTACACAAGTCTCCTTTCTATGAGAGAGAATGGGCCATTACACACCACGTGGAGCCTACTAGGTGGTAGATACCATGGATATCTTCGAAATTATGATCCTAGGATATGTCCTAGGAAATTCAATGACATGCTTCACATTGATTGGTTCCTTCACCATTTTGAGAGTTGTGGTGATAATATAATTTACAGAAAATAATGTACCTGACTGTGTATTAGAACTTCCTTCAGCTCATAACTCAGGCCCATAAGTAAGGGGCCACCACTGTTAGGATTTCAATTGATAGTTTTTTTTTTTGTTGATAGTCTTGCGTTTGACCACCAACTTACCTGAGGGTAAACGATAATGTGGTCGAGATGAAGTACGCTTGCCTAGAAGTAACCTATTCACTCTTGACTTAAAGATCCTTAGGTTATAGCTATCAGGAAACAGACTCCACCAGGGAATCCCAACCTTTAGCTGTACGCACATTGAAAGCATACGCAAAATGTTTTGTGTGCGATTACACGTTTCAGTTTTTAAAACGCAATTTCTTAAACTATCTCACAACATTCAATAACAAACAGTATAATAACCCCATAAATACCGAAAACCGCTATATCACAGGCCGACATTAGCTGCGCACGTTCAAATATTAACTACAGCACATTTCACGTTCACCTCACGGTGAACTGCGAAAATTGTTACACATGTTTTAAGATATTCCGTACATAGCTTTCCCGCGTGATCTAAGGCGCCTCTACGCGGTAGTTACGGCGCGGTCTTGCCGTACATCTCGCCCCACGGGCAGTTCATTTGCTTCACGCCTCATACCCGCAAATAAATCAGCACCCTTACGCGTACAACACCGATACGGGGGAAATTGCGAGACTTTCTGAACTGAGAGTAAAGTTTAGAAGGCGCGGGTTGACTTGAAAGTCGGTCAGAGTTGGACTTATAGATTTAGTATGCTATAGGCAGGTTTTGTGTGAGTTAGATGTTAGCTTTATGTATTGGAAAAATATCAGGTATAAATTGTGCCCTGGCAGTAATTATGATGCTATATAAAAGACGAAATACAAGTAATGTATGAATTGTATATGTGTTTTATTACTACTAAAACGCGCATATGTTGAAGATTTGATATATTTTAGAAACGCATACTATTTTTTCTACTTACATTTTGCAAGTAGGTATACTAATAGTGTAATTTTGGTTCCTAATAAGTACAAACTTTGGACCGATCTATTTTTTTCCACATATTATTTTTTAAATAATTTAATATACGACCAGCGGCCACTTACGTCTGTGTTATCTCCAGTGAAACTCAATTCAGGTGTATCGAGTTTTTTGTGTTGAATGTTACTGTAAACGTAACTACAAAACTAGAAAAACAAGCTAACATTTTCATGCAAGACAATTTTCAAAACACCTGCTCGGAATGTTTTTTGTAGTAAAACGTTGGAACTAGTATTCAAAGCGTAAGGATTTCCATCTCGAAACGTGCCTCGCTAAACAAACACTACTCTTTTTATTTTCAAAAGTGTCTCTGAAACAAATAAGTGCAAAAGAAATGGTCTTTTTTTTTTTTTTTTTTTTAACGTTGTAAAATTACCAAATAAGTCCTCCCACTCCGGGCAGGGTGGGAGGGACTGTCAGACTTTTACTGACTAAAATCCACGGTGTTCCTTCAATAACCCTTTACATACCGGGGCCACGGTAACGGGATGAGTCCCACGACCCCGGCGGGCTTCGGCTCTCTGCAGAGGGGGCCTCGTCATGTTGCTGACGCTCTTTGAGGCGCGCGTGGAACACGACGCGCCGTCGACCCGGGCATGGTCCATGGTCGGACAGCGAGTTGCCCTTTACTCGCTGTCCGCATGCCCGCGCCTACGGTGGCCGGAGATCGTCGGCCGACGTCCGACGCCGTGGGCGTCCACCACTGCGGCTGGGCTGGAGGGAGGACGCCATCCTCTCCCTCACGCGGCCCGCCTCCTCCTTCGGAAGCATGACTGCTTCGCAGAAGGAGGCGACCGCTTCCCACTCCCTCTCGCCCCGCAGCATGGCCTCGACCAAGGCCGGGCGCGAGAGGTCTCCGCCTATTGTCGCCGTGAGGACACGTCGGTGCTCTGCCCAAGCTGGGCAGTCCTGCACCGTGTGCTCGACTGTGTCCTCAGGGCGACCCTCGCAGTGGTGACATCCAGGCGTCTCTTCCTTACCCATCAGACACAGGTACCTCCCGAGACTTCCGTGTCCGGTGAGGACCTGCATCATGCGGTAGGTCAGGACGCCGTGACGCCGATCTAGCCACTCCTCAAAGAGGGGTCTTACCGCCGCAATTGCGGCGTGCCCGGCCGTCGGTTGCGACAGTCGTTCCCTCCATACTGCCCTGAGATCGCGCCGGAGCTCTTCCCGCCGCGCCTCGACTTCTCGAAGCAGCGGGGATACGCCCCGGCGATGGTCTAGACAAATATTAGCATGAAAATAGTTGTTAGTTGGGAGGAGATAACATTGTAAGTGAACCGTAATCAGTGAAAACACACCCCTGTTTACACTGATTACGGAACACCCGAAGCGTATTCGTAGAGGCGGCATGGTAAGTCGGTTCACACATACAATTCGGCCGCAGCACGCCAGTCCGCAACTTTCTTTGTTGTTAACTATTGTTTGGAGTTAAACTTCCTCCTCCGGATACCGAATGGACAGAGCACAGTCTGTGAGAAATTGTTTTGTGTGAGTTTTCAAGAGGAAAACATTTTGCCAGTAGCTTAGGCAAATTGCTTAAACAGAAGGACCAGTTGCGAGTGGAAGTAAGTTGCGGTGCTCTCATATTTTAGTTAATGCGCGTTTAATTGCTGCTCGCGAGATTCTTTTAAATGGTACGGGTATTTTCCACTAGTTAAACTTCACCCCTTTTCTTTGAGCCATTCTAATGCAAAAAGAAACGCTTACAAAATGATCTCGCTGCTTGCTGGATAGTCAGTAGTGTTTTAACGACTTAAAAAGAGTTCTGGTATCTTTATAATAGAATAGTGTCTTTATTCAGATGTCTAAAATTTCTTCTAAGATTTAATTCTACTGAGCATCCTCGCCTTGCAACAGTTCTCTATTAAAATTAGCGCATAGCACAAATATTAAGATAGGTAAACTGCAGTCTCCATTCAGACTGAACGCTTGGTGAATTCTAACACATAAAGAAGTTTCTAGAATCGCATATCCACGAAACAAAAGAAAACAACAGCACAAAGAAAAACAAATTGAGAATCTTATCAACTAAAATACACAACCGCACTCTTAATTTTCCCATAATTCATGCAGAGTGTACGAAGAAAACCAAACGAAAACAAAATTTCAATACAACACGGGGATTATGTGCAATTAAAAGTTTGTTTTCCTAATAACGTCCATATATCACGACAGATTCTCGCGAACATCTGAGTCCCGTCGGTTGTAATGCAAATAGATTTTGGATACTTAGCTACAGCTCCGTATATAAATTATACGTTGTCCTAACTACATAAGCTAGCGTTGGAACATTGTTTGTGTATTAGTTTAGTGGTTTTGGTTACACATAAAAACATTAGTAACAGTTGGTTTAGTACACGTGGTATTTTAGTTGCTCTTATTTTGGTACTGAAGTATTAGCAACTTGTTTATTTTTCAGATACTTGATATTTAGCGAAAGGAAATCACAATATTACTTTGAAATTTTCACTTCACTTCTTCCTATTTATGCAGGTGTAGATTCAGATTGTGCGATCGTTGGTCTAATCTATCTTGGAAAGCACTAAGTGGTAATTTGTCCCTTTTATTAATTAATGTATTAAAAATTTTTTACTTAATTTTAAACTCGCCAAACGTTTACATATATTATGATGGCGGATGGACTGAGACTTCACAAAACAGTTTTCTTTGTGTTTATTAAATGACTACAATACTGTTATATTTACCATAATATGATAAGCAATGCGATGCCAAAAACATTTAAATTATTCTGAAAAAAATGCAACAGTCATCCATCTGTTAGTTTTTCGTTGAGCAGTATATTCACGAACTGATCCCATTCACTTGTGGTGGAATTACTTTCTCTACTTTATAATGTGCTCTTTAATCCTTTTACTCCTTTTTATCTTAAGGAACGTTTTCAGTTCCTCTGTGACACACATTCTAGATCCTTGAGATCATCGGAAAATTTAGAGTTAAGTATTCGTATGCATTCCACTTCTTTCTTTGACAAATCTTTTACTTTACAAGCAGCTCGTTTGTGGAATGCATTACCCATAGAAGAGAGGCGTGCTCAAACGCTACCAGCGTTCAAAAGAATGGTGAAGGAGCATTACCTCTCCCTGTAAATTTTCCCCTTCTTTCTCAATTATACAAGTAATATCTATTAGTATATGATTTTGATAGTGTATGTATTTTATATTATTATGTTCAATTAATATTATGATGTTTGTACACTGACAACCCTTAATCTGTCTCCTTTAAGTTTGTCCATCCAAAGGTTTTCTGTTGCTTGTCTAGTTTAAATTTTTTGTATCCTTAGAAATATTGTAAGGTGTACAATAAAGTATATAATAAATAAATAAATAATGCAATATACAAGTACAAATTTATTTCAGACTTATTTTTATTATTCACATCTATCTACTTCGATGCATTGTACATAAGTAAATATGTACGATGCATCGAATGATTTAATTGTATATAGGCATTATTCTGTCATATTTCTATAAAGAAAGATATCGGATCCGACATCACGGGGTATTTTGTTCTGGAAAATGGGAGATATGGAGCTTTTTATTGTGACTATTACTTCGGAAATATTATAACATATCTGATTGAATAAATGATATACCCAGCTGTCCACCCTTTTTTGTTTTAGTTTTTCCTAGATGTTTCATTTCGCCTACCTGTTTCAATATAGCTCGTAATAAATTATAACAACACATAACAAGGTACGACATAATGAAATCGAACTATATGTCACTAAATATGTGTCTGTGGTACCTGTTTGGGTTGTTTAATGTTCTACTTTATTGGTTATAAATAATAAACATTTTTTCAGTTTCAATTAATATCATTATAATTAAATTCCTAATGCCACAAAGATTAAAGGAATAAAATATTGTTTCATAAAATTAATATTATGAAATTGTTTTTACACGTAGGAGAACATAATAAATAAAACTCTTTGTGAGCCACATTTTTAGACATGGTATTAAGTTTATATTTACAATTTGTAGTGTTTTTCTACTTGGAAGTACCTAGTGGTATTTCGTGTAGAAGTTTTTATATCGTCAGATATAAAATGAAAAATATTATTAAAAACTTTTAGGTTTCACACAATACCCATAGTGCGTAAATCTACACATTCGCGATATTTTCCCTTAAGAAGTTTTCTTTGCGTTTCGTGCCCGGCTTTTTATTTACAATTAATTAACAAATATTTTGGAAATGTTTGATTGGTTTCATGTGTAACATAATAATGAATCCAACCAAACCCTTCAAATTACCAAAGAAAAACCAAACTTGAAACGTACAAATAAACGTTTGACACAAGACGTAGGTCCTACTGAACCACAGCGACTGGCAGGCGGACCCATCCCATTAAAAAAAAAGTTCAATTGGGTCCCGTCTGCTTGTCACTTTTTAAAATAAAAATGTGCTTGTTTCTTGCATTTCAGTTGAGCAGTCAGGTTTTTTAGATTTTTTAATAACTTTTTTTAAAACTTTTAAGTTAAAATATGAATTAACATTTTTATAGTTTTCCCGGTCATGTCGGTTCAGCGGTTATGGAGATATGAGGTAATAAAGAATATTACAAACATACATACATACATACAAGATACGCGCGAAAAAACATAACCCTTCCTTTGCAGTCGGGTAAAAAGAAACAAAGCAAAATATAAAAAGTGCGATGCCGAAGAATTTTAAACGTTAAATGACGGAGCTGAGGGTGAATTCATTGAAACTACTTATGCAAACGAGGTATAATGGCGATACTGTAATATATGTTTATGGATGCCCCTCATACGTTATACATTCAGCGATATTTTCGACTGTAAACCAATTATGCTAATGAACAATTCGACTGTTGGCGAAAAATTGAGAAGAGATTTTTGTAAAGTGTAAATATATGCAAATAATGCCTACGTGAAAAGTTGCGATTGTTCTTTTTTTATTCTAGACTTGGAGTTATAGAGCTTACTTCAGAAATACCTATCAGGGTTGATACTTTCCGAGGAGTTGTTTTTCGAGTTGTTGTTCGTTGTTTTACGAGGAGATATTTAAAGACACAAAATGGTCTTTGTTTGCACTTTTAACGTAATAATAATAAGTAAATAATTTTTTTATTAAATTTTTAGTTATTTAATTTTCAGGTAATAACGCAAATTAAAAATATGCACTTTAAAAAACATAACTATATAATTATTATAATTTGCATCCTTAAATAAGAACCACTCTAGATAAAATATCCGTCCTTTCTGAGGGAGTGCCATTTTAAATCAAATGACCAAAAGAGATGAGGCGATTGAGTACTAAGTGTATTCACGTTTACAAGATCGAACTTAAAAACGCGTTCTTCTAAATATTAGAGTTACATTACAGAGAGCATGAAAATATTCTTCACTCGAAAATATTACCGATGTGTAATAAAAACTTTTTTGCAAAAAATAAAAACGACTTCCATATCAAAACACTACAAAGCCAAAAATAATTTTATTTTCGGTAGTCGGTGTTATTGGTTTTGTATTTTCTTTTTTTTTTCACACTGCCTTCCGAAATTATAATTATTTTTGGCTTTGTAGTGTTTTGATATGGAAGTCGGTTTTATTTTTTGCAAAAAAGTTTTTATTTTCGTGCTTTTTAGTGGGTCAGTGAATTTTCCAAATCGGTTCGTAAATGACGGAGTTATGCGTTACGTTGCGTACGCTGCATTGCGTTTTTTGTTATTAACAAAAAACGCAATGCAGCGTAAACGAAAAGATCATCAACGTAAATATTTTTTTTGACTTTTGTTGATTTTTCAGAAACGGCTTGTCCGATTTCGATAAAATTTTCATGGGACTATTTGGGAAGTATACCCTTTCTAACAAGATAAGAATTTTTCAAATCGGTTCGCAAGCGACGGAGTTATGCGTGGACAAACATTAAAAAAAAAATACAAACATCCGACTTGAGAACCTCCTCCTTTTTTAGAAGTCGGTTAAAAAGTTAAAACGTACTGTAAATATAAGTGGTACTACTAGGCGATTACCTGCATTATGACATCGAGACCGCGTACTTTTTCTCCAAGCGGGTAGTTTTAAATAATATTGTAATACTTCTTGTGTAATTACCCACATACTTTGTATGTACATTAAAATATTAGTATCATATCTATGTTACCAATATTAGAAGTCCGAATACAGATGAAATATGATTAGTTAAAAATTAAATTATTCTCTTGTGTTTGGAACTAAGTAATAAATATCCAAATATATGTTAATTGCCAATTTATAATTCATCTTATTTTGTAATGTTAAAGATCATTTTAATATCATATCTTACTTATTAAGAAATATGCTAACACGTCACTTCCTTCATTTATAATTGTACCATACTCCGCCCACCACGGAATACGATCGTTAGACCAAGGATGCGGCACCAGCGCAGACGCAGTCTTGCAACGAGAGCCGAAGTGAACGGTCAGAGTGATAAGAAAACGGTAGTGATAGTAGTACTGTACCTGCGTGAGGTACCCGTACTGTGCATGAGTGCGTTTAAACCTGTTATTTAACAAAGGTATGCCCAAGTAACATAATCGCGTCTAAAAACGGACTATTAGATATCTAATAGAATTTAATTTTATCGTCTACCTTAAAAGTAAAATATCCCTCAAGTAATATTCAAGGACGCTTATAGACACAGTTTAGTAAAAGTAGGCACAACCTTATCCGTTCTCATAAGAATGAGTTAAGAAAACATGAATAGATAGCCGTTGTAAATTTTCTAATTGTCTGTAGAGATTTTTCTATTGTCTCACTAAACTGTTTATAGACCACAAATTTTACTAGTAGATAGTTTATAGATAAAGTTGAGACCTTTAAAGAAGTCTTTACTCGTCAAGTTTTTAAACCAAAATTAACTCAAGACTAACAACTTTAAGTTACATTTGATTTGTAATAGACAACGACACATAAATGCGAAGAACTTACAAGAGTCATTTAAACTTATTATTGTATTGCATCATGGCTTAACAAATTTCTTATTTCATATATACTTATGTTTTAGCTAGTTGTTAATGGGTAAACAAGCAAATCTATATGCGATTAAAATTCTATCGTCGATTATTATGTAAAACTCTCTTAAAATAAGAGCGCCCGCTGTAAATTATATATTTTTTTACCAAATTATATAAGCCAATTTTGTAAATTACATTTTAATGTTTAAAATGCAAATGTTTAATTAGACATAATTTAATTATAAAAATAAGTATTAAAATATGTAACGAAAATCATTTGAAGCCAAATTAAGTAATAAAAATGGCGTCAAGATAAAATTTACTAGAAAAACGACAGAACAAAACAAAACAGATTTATGAGCAGTTTAAGATTATCTAGTAACTTGTATCTTCTGTCGTAGAACAATTTCCCGCATTTTGGAGGAAGTTACTAGAATGTTTCGATTCTGAATCTGAATCCTTTTGCAACTCTTTTTAATATTTTATTCCTTTTATAATATTTGCCGATTTTTCGACGAAAGCCACCAGACCTTTTAATTTTTTTCTGTCTTCATTGCATAAAATCATCCAATTCAAATATTTAATGTAAAATACACTTAATTAAGCCATTTTAGGAAAAAAGAACACTAAAACACGTTTTCACTATAATTTTTTGAGAAAAACTGAAAAACATCTATTAAAGTATTTTATCTAGACTTAAGTCTGTTTATAAGCAAAGATAAGAGTACCAATAGATAAAATAGAATATTTTATCTTAAAATATATCATATTATCTATAAAGTTCTTTCAAGTTAGTTACCTTTAGGCTTTATTAACTATTTGTAGAGCATTGTATCTTAAAACATTCAATATACCTATAAAAGTACTTAAAATAACTATATGTGTGCTATAAAACAAATGCTCTAAAAATAATCGAGCTTGAGAAAAAAAATACTCTACCCCTATCTAAAGATTAACCATGAATAGACTGTCAATAGACAGATTTGTTTTAAACCTCCAAGACTGTGTTACTTGGGATGTACAAATGTGTAATTACTCTAAAGTTTGTAAAATGTAGTGTCTGTAACGATACCAATAAATTAATCTGTTCTTAAAAGGCACGAGATTCAGATAATGTAAATTATTTCATTTCTGCTAATGTGGTACCAAATAAAAATATCTGAGAATCAATCGAGTAGTTTCCTTTCACTTGAAAGTAAATTTCTTTATGAGAAATAAATATCTTTCACTAGAAACCATACTGTAGGTAGTCGGTAGATCAGTCTGCATCGGATCGTTTCATGCTTACAAACAAAACCAAACCAATTTTTTTTTCTCCACTCAAATACTGAAATTCCGAAGATGACCTTAAATCTGCACAATTAACACGCTGCCAGTCGGCGAACAAGTTACTCCAGTTACAAGGAAAACCAAAGTCAACCCGAACGGGCTTCGCATAAAAATGTTTTGTTTCTCCTAATTGCACAAAGTAGCTGCTTAGAGGCGTACTTTCTCGCGAGTCATTGTTTTCGACATCGCTGCGATGTAATACGAAATATTTTCGGTTACCACCCCTCTAGAGAATTCGTGACTTTCAAAATTGGTGGCAACGAGCGGATAAAGGATGTTTGTTAGTAGATAGGTACTTATATACATAGTTTAATCTTTATGTATTTTTTAGCTTTTTTTAAAGAAGTATACAATGAAAGTAACGAGACGGAGAGATATGCTAAACTCTCGATAGCTCGAAATTTAAGGAGAAAAGAACAATAAACAGTTTATAGTCAGTATTTTTTTCTTATGAATTTCACCTGCATTGTTAGTGCATTTGTCTGGCAGCGTCTGTTATACCTACCTATATTGTCTCTACAGTATAGTTATTATTCATTGAGACAACAGGTTACCACATAGACTAAGAGTTGCTAGTCGTTTGGCTACTGCGCTGCGTGTCGCAGGTTTGATTCCCGTACGGAACAATCGTTTGTTTGGTAGATAGTTTGGCTGCTTGGGTATGCTAGGTTTTAATGTTTGTCTACCTATCCTAGGAACATACAGTAAAAATGCTTGATCTATTTCTTTGTTGCATAAAAGAGACATAATATAGCGGTAACGATCAAAGGGTTATGCACTAAGACAACCTTCAACTGCCTCGTTAAAGTAGTGGTCTTTAGTGCGATTGCTGAGCAATGCTCTTAGGTTCGATTCCCAGGTCGGACAAAGTGCCATTGGGTTTTTCTGTACCGAATTTCGCTGGCTAATTTACGCTGAAATTGGCCACCGAGGCTGAAATCGGTCTGGAGGACAATTATTCTTATTAACCCTCATATGGCTTATGGTCAGTTTATGTCGAAATCTTTACAGCTCATATCATTGTAAAATGTCGCTGAACTTTTGATTTCAAAACAATGTAATGTGTGCTCATTAAAAAAAATACCTAACCAGTCGGTTGTATCAGTTGTTTGCGATCTTGTGGCAGTCGACAGAAGGAAATGGAATAAGTCAGAAAGTACTTGAAGACGAGGGGGCAGGTAACTACTAACTTGAGTACACTATCACAAGTTTTGAATACCATCAGCCAGTTAGGTTCATCGAAAAACTTTCATGTAGGTAAATACAATTCGCTGTACCTACATATCTTTCGATTTTATTATACCTAGAAAACGTTCTAAACTCGAAAGAGATTGATCGTTATTGAAATATTGAACTGTATATTCTTCGCCAATTCCTCGAGAATACAACTGTCTCAGCGACATTAATACCAATGCGGGATTAAGATTAATATTTTACTGAAAATCAAACATTTGTTCTAAGAATACAAAGGCTCCTACAGATTCTTTCAAGCTGATTTCAATCTGTATAGCGACCTCCAGAAACAATCACTCAAACAGGCTGTTCATATTGAATATTAATCGCCATTTTCACTGACGAATTGAAATAACCTGAAAGGCGAGCCTTGAGGCCGCGGCCGGAGGAAATAAATTTGTAATGCAAAGTTAGAAATTTCATCCCTATGTTACCGATAAGTAAACGCTCTTACGCCGAGCCGCTCACAAAGGCAAGAATACGTTTTGCATTTTACTTTCCAATTGCTACAGTAACACAAAGAAGCGACGGTAACTTGGCTAAAAATAATCCAGTGCGGCCCAAACGATTAAACGTTGAGCCAATAAGGCCTAGGTATTCCGCAATTTATTAGCCTTGCAAATTCGAAGCCGCCTCTTCCCCTCTATGAAATATAGTTGTGGCCGCAGCAACCTTGCCGCGGCCGACGTCGGCGGCGCCTGCTACCAACCGGCATTACACCCCTATTTTAGCTCTAATTAAAAAGCCATCAAAGAGTTTTCAGTCATTAATCATGAAACTGTTAACGGTGAATGCCGACTTCCCTCTCAGTCCGAGCTGAGGAAAAAAGGAGGATTAGGATATTAACAAAATGCCTAAAATATTCATGGTTAGTGGAGTGGTAAGCCGCTTGTAAAAAAATACTTATCTGTGGTACTGATTTCGCAGGTTTAACGAATGAATCTTAAGTTGTTTCTAGCGGTTTAAAGGATTGAGAACCCTTTTTTGGGTATTAGAACAAAAAATACCAGAGATATTTTTAAGCTTCGTAATTGACTGCAGTGGTAATGTTTTTCTCGTTTCCCTTTCCTTCTTTTACGTTTTTGTCGGACAAATTATATTTACGTTTAAATATTTGAGTTTAAAGATACAAGGGAAGTTGTTAAAAGTGGGTTAGAAGGATAAAATTCAATAACTTTGGGCTGAAACGAAACGACAAATACCTAATCCAAACATTTTTTTTTCTGGTTAGTAGTCAATATAGTTAATTTGGTCGTAATTCTTCTAAATATTTCTAAATGCATTATTTAACAGATCATTCACAATTATAATAAACAAAGAAGAAAAAAATACGGCAAAAGTTCTCATATCTATCTTTGGACTGATTTTTAAGATTTAAAACATTCCAGTGAGGTTTGTCCGAGAACAACGTTGGGTTACCTTCGTCCATGTATCGCAACGAGTTGACTACGAATCCTTAGTCTGTTGTTGCAAAGATAATATTGCTAACAACCTACTCATTATTCAAACCGAGTATAATATGCAATATATGCAACACCAGACTGCACCCGTCCAAATCCACTTCACATCCAAGAATAACACTAAGTTGAACAAGATTAAACGTAAACCAATCATCACAATCTGCAAGTCGGTCGGTTCGTTGAAGTTCTCGTTCGGGTGGCTTCGGCTGCAATCGTATTAATTCGGTGCCAGTCTAACTCGATGACACGCGATTATCTAAACAATCAGCAGACGGAAACGCGTTGATTTCGACCACCACTGATGAACCACTCTGTTTATACAACACGTATATTTGGCTTTAGAAGTGTAGTACTTCAGTAAATGAGTAGGTTTTAAGTGTATTGCGTCCAGTTTGAGTGTTAACGTAAAAGCACCTATTACCGCCAGTTTAAGCCAAGTTCACATTTATGTGCAAAAAATAAGCACATGCTTAATAACTGGTGTCATTTTTTATTTTTATTCAAGTACTGAAACTAACGATCTTGTCAGTCAGATATAGAAACAATTCGAAAAAATTAAATAAATATTTAAAAAAAATATAAATTGATGAAAAGGGCTATGTTCCTATTACCGACTCAAACCATGGGTGTGTTCCTATTACCGTTTTTGTGGCACCTATTACCGACCGCTAAATGAACAGAACAAATTCAGTCAAATAAAAATGCTCGTGTGGGTTTAATTCCTTAGAATACAGAATGTTATAATTATAACCAGCCTTTAATCAGTCTTAAGAGATATGCTTCATAATATGAATTACATATTGAAATATAACAGTGAATCCAGTCTATTAAATGGCGTTCTTCGTGCTTGGTGAAGACAAGTTGAACCCCACAATTTTCATTAGAGTACTTGTGATTTCTCTTGTCACGAAGAGTTGTTCTAGGAATCCCAAATCTCTTTGAGGTTTCATAGATACTTGCTCCATTATCGATAGCCATCAATGCAGAGTTAAGTTGATTAGCTGTTTCTGAATTAAAATTTACTTAGTCGAATATACTAAACTACTAAACCTTTGCTTAGCAGTGGGTTAAGAATTATAGTAAGTGGAAGTCAATAGGTGATTTTTAATAATAGTTTTTAATGAAAAATGAATTACAGTTTTATATTTTTTCTAAATATTTTAAAGTGTTATTAATGTTAATTACATTATATTTACCTACTAGGCAAAAAATAATAAAAATAATTACTAACACACTATCCATAAAAACTAAAAAAAACATACAGACGAATTGAGAACCTCATTCTTTTTGAAGTCGGTTAAAAAGTACAGGTACATCGGTAATAGGTTCTATTGAAGAAATTCTGTATAACCTATTACCGACCCAATGAAATGAATATGTATTGTAGTAAATGTATTGTTTTTTAGAATATTTGTATGATTATACAGGTGCCAGTAGCTATGCTAATTTTATTTTAATCGTATTTTAACTATAAAAATACAATATTAGAGAATTGTACATCCTACATTCATCAAAACATTTACATAAGAATAAAGTTGATTTTCACAGTATCGATACTCTTATTATGTATGGCGCTAATTGGTCAAATACAACTTGACACACTAACTAATCAAATTAGTATAGCCGACTACTTATTAATTGATGCATTATAACATAAATAGTAGAAATTAAAATATTCGTCAAAAACCTAACAACGACCTAGGTCGGTAATAGGAATAAAATTGAGATTATTGTTCCTATCACCGCCACATTTTAATATTGAATTTGAAGCAAAATAAAGCTGTATCTCATTAAAATTAGTTATTATTTGTGTTTATGAAAGTATTAAGAAGGTATCAAAATAATTAAAAGGTTCATTAGATTGCTTTACAATTATATATTATGCTAAAAAAGAAATAGGTGTACTTACGTAATCGGGAGTGGGACACTACTAAATATGCGCTATATCCGGAGTCCGACGACAAACTGTGCAATTATTCTTTAAATCGTTGGTTTACGCGCACAAGCAAGTGATGAATATTTGCATTACAAATACATCTATATTTTCTCTAAAGCAACGACTTGTCTAACTTTAATGCAACTCTTTAAAATGATAGTTTTATGAAACGGACGGTAATGGGAGCCGATTTTGAGGGGTCGTTATTAGGCACCTTTACGTTAGTTTGATCTTTGTTTACTTGATTTTAGATGAAAGTGGTGTTATTTGGAGCTTTTGTTTAATGATTGGGACACGTATTTATGTGTATATCATACGTCAAAATAGGTATTTTTTCATTGACATCCATATTATGCATATACAGGCTTATACAGTATACCCGTGTACCAACAGCAAGCTTTATACAAGGCACTATTATCGTGGATATATTCTCTGTAAACGATGAAACACCAGCGTTTCAGGGATCATAGACTTGGCTGCGCCGCACAATTTGCAGGAGTCAAATGAGGGAAGTAGGTCGATGTTGAGCTTACAAGCAAAGCAATCTGGTAGTTTCATATTCCCTGTGTACTCTTAATCACACTGTCACATTGTTTCTAAAAACTTCGAAAGCTGCCGATGGATCTAACTTTATCTGACTGAAATGAACCCAAATTGTATTTAATGACATTTTCTTGTATAGGTACGAAATTGACAAAAAACTATATCTCAAAAAATATGTTACAATATTTGTTGTGGCCCTAAATCACATACTAGAATTCCTTGTGTTATGCGATCTAGGCTCTGTTCTCTGTTCTGCGTTTCGTTAACAAAATTAGCTTGACATATTAATGTTTATTTAAGTTTTATCATATTAACCCCATTAGGTTTATTCATTATTTAGCTATCACAGTATAAAACTAAGTAAGACCAAGTGCAGCGCTAAGACAATTTTAGAACATGCTGTTATTAAACATTTGTTTAAGAAGGGCTTAACGCCAAAAGCTATCCATAAAGAAAAATCAAAACAATATTATACGAATCTGTTCCATCATATACTACTATAAACAAATGGGTTGCAATATTCAAACGTGGACCAGACAGCATTAATGACGATTCTTGCTCCGGCTTGCCTATGACGCGACGTCTACGACTGAAGACGATGTCAACTAAGTGTGTGAAATTGAATGTGTGTAAATAATGGAAAACCGCAGATGGTCTATCAAAGAGATAACAGATAATATAGGCATCTTGTATGAGCGAATGTGAAGTATAATTGCCAATGAATTAGGATTTTCCTAGGTTTCTGCTTGGTGGGTCCCCAAATTGATTGGAGCAAGTTTCACCGAGGATTACGTTAACTTTGCACGTCAATAGTTAGCGGTTTAAAGGAAATTGAAGTTGTTCTTTGTGAAAATGTAACATAATATTAAAATTAGACGTGGATAGACGCACTAGATCGTAACGATCAACTTAAACTCGAAGGCTCTAGATAGATCGATTGCAACAAACGGTTTTAACCCTTTTAAGGTAGTGGCAACTACGTTGGTCTCAAGTGACAGATTGAAAACTTCAAATTTCGAACTGATCGAGTTGAAAGGTTTTCAATTAGCCAATCCGCTGAAACAGGAGTCCGACTAGACGTGTGTTCCGGACGCTCTACATGACAAGTATGTACTAGACGATCGTGCGAACACGAACATATGGAGCGATTCGAGAGCCCTTCACCGTCCACTCGATAACTGATTCCGAGTCACCGATTGATATCGATTATTTCCAACAAACCGCGAAACAATGACCCTTTTGTCACTTTGTGTCACCGAAATCCGTGAGATTTTTTACGTTCTGCAGAGACAAAAGTCGACTAGTGTCAGAAAATCGATCGTAATGAAATCACCGTGTGTGCCAGAGTAAATGAGTAATGAATCTCTTTCAATCTATAACACGTTTTTTTTTAAACAATCAGTAATACAGCAAGTAGTTAGATACTCTAGACGCAAAGACAATATAGAAGCGATAGCGATTATATGACGGTGTAGTCAACATTTAATAAATTCATCACGTACCATTTCGGTATGGCATGCCATTTCTATATACATATAAGTTCTACAAGAAAATTTACCTTAGACAATAGATCTTTATTGCCTCATTTTTTTTTTCTCAAATTACATATTTAATACATTGAGTTATGTAAAGTTCAGAACTATTCAGATATTTAATTATAGTATGTAGTAATTTTTAACACAGAATATTGAATTCAAAAAACGTTATTTATTTCAGTCCACTATTGAACCATTACGTTATTTACCTAAATTGCAAAGCAAAGTCGGCAACATAAGCATTTTAGGCGACCAAGATTTGGGCACGCCGCAATCGCGGCGATCGGTCCCCTCTGAGGAGTGGCTGGAGAGACGCCACGGCGTTCTCACCTTCTACCTGACGCAGGTGCGTACCGGACACGGCTGTTTCGGGAGGTACATGTTTCAGAGTCAGCGGGAGGACATGCCCGGGTATCTATCATTATATATCATTATGTGGACCACCCGGAGGACACGGTGGAATACAGTGGAGGTGTGCCCTGCTTGGGCAGAGCTTCACCGTTTCCTCGTTGAGGTGAACGCGCAAGGGAGAGACAACTTTCTTCCTCGCACCCCAGCCGCCGCAAGAGACGCCCCGGGCGTCGGGGATCGCGAGCCGATCTCCGGCCACCGTCGGCACGGGCTTGCGGACGGCGAGCAGTGGTAGCTCACCGTCCGGTAAGCACCAGGCCTGGTTTGGCGACGCGTCGTGTTCCGCGCGCGCTTCAAGGAGCTGTTTGTACCGGTGACGGGGCCCCATAGGGCCATTGCCTGCCGGGGTTGGGGGAATTTTCTAACGAGATACCGCGGCCCAGGAACTTACGGGTACCTGAAGGAACAGGGTGGGTTTTTAGCAAGTAGAAGTCTGAAACATCTTTCGTTTTACTCAGAATCTAGGCATTAGATGATTTTCCCACCCGGAAAAAAAAGGCGACCAAGATTATCTACTATGTATCATTACGTTTTCCTGAAAAACCTCAAGACCTCAAAAACCCAAGAACGTTTGGTCGCGCTTGTATAAATATAAGTTCAAAACAAAATCGTTTCACTCTAAAACCATAAATTCTCAAGAGAAATATAAAACTCTACGCGTGGCTTACGTGCATGTTCTTTGGCTAGCTTTCACAAGAGCCACCGAAATAATAAAAACGACACACAAACCAAAACTTACGGTCTCATGGTTTAATTCTGTAAATAATGTTAAAATTATTACTGTTACCAGTTCCCTAAATTACCTATTCCATAACAGTCATGCCACAATAATCCCAAATAAAATTAATTACTCGGCTTATCAAAGAGAAATTGGTCGCAAAATCGTTTCTGAGTAATATTCCCGACATAAAAACTGGTAAGTACTCCGCCATAACAAACCAACCCAATAGCGCAGTTTATCGTAACAGTAGCGTGATCCCAAGCCAATTTACGTTAGTTTAGGGGAACAAAGTAAAAAAGAATAACAATAAAGTAATATAATTTGGGAAGCCGATATTACCTACTATTTGTGGGGTTGGCGCTAATTGAATGAGGACACGGGATATACAGATCTGTGATAAAGATGGTGGCTTTAATTAAGTTAAAAGTTTTATAATATTGTGGTGTCGTCATGATAAATAGTTTCAGACCGTGACAGCACTTAACACTCGTTCGGTCTACGGGACACGAAAAGTTCATCCCATTCAGCATTATTTTTATAAGTTGTGTTTGCCAATTAAAACTTTTTTTTTATAAACACAGGATACTCGTTTTTTTTAATCATCTTTTGAATATAAAAAGAGATTATTTAATAAGTACATATTAAATTTCTATGTATCTGTTACAACGATTTGTAAAAATAGCGGCATTTCAAAAACCCAGACAAACAGTTTGCATTACTGATCAATGTTTGCATTTAAACGATTATACCAAATGTGATTAACTTAATTTGTACTCAAAATAGCTTACTTACGTATTTGAAAGCTGACAACGCTGTTTTGTGAATTCGAGGTAGAGGCAGACAAGCGTTATCGACAATTCTAGTAATGGATATCTGGCGGGAATTATTAGCATTTTTTGTTCTACAATCAGAATCAAATGAATAATCGTTTCAAGCTCAAGCAATTGATATGGAGAACCTCATAATTTGTTTACTTTAAGGGAAAGAGAAGAAGTAATGAAAACAATGTAATTTAATTTAAATTGTTATGTAATCACAGTCATGAATAACAAACAGTTTTTACGACTATTATATTATAAAAAGCATAAAATTACAATAAACTAGTATTAGTACAAACCGTAACTATTACCATCACTATAATTTCGATCACCAAATCATCTACTAGAAACTTAATATCATCAACGTCATTCCCTAACGCAATAAGATCAGAGACCCAAGTTTAATTACTCGAAACAATCTCGGGACATTTGTTTTTGATTGTACGAATCAAATCTAAGTAAACACTGTAAGATCCCGATTGAAACACGGAGCCCCCAGGCCGATCACCTGATAAAGGCACTTGATAATTAATTTTCCAACAAACCTTACCTTACCTCGAGTTTACAAGATTGAATCGTTGTTCGTGTGTTTGACGTGATTGCTTTACAAAAATAATAACTTTGTAATTTTTAATTAGTTGCTGTGGATAGTTTATTAATCTCTTCTTCAACATCTTTTTCATTTTAATCTTCTTCCTCTAAGGTACTTTTAACGATTTTGTTTTTCGTCCGACTTTCTCTTTACAAAATCTTTAGTGAAATGTCTTTTTGTTTTAACTTTATCAGTATTGGCTTTTTCAATATCGTGTCCTTTTAAATTGATTAAGGTGTTTAATTATTAATTTCCAAACTTGACAAAGTTGAATAATTGCTCAGTCCCTGATATTGGCTTTTATAAATTATTCTGTATACTTATTGAAAACTTTCCATTTCTTCTATGCTTATGGTCTCTTTACAATTTAAGTTTTTAAGTAACTTTTCGAAACACCTGACCTTGGAAATTCCTAGCGCGCATATTTTTTTTTAATATTTCCTATTTTTAAAACCCTGATGTTGATATTAATAACTATATTACTTCTTGAGCAATTAATGCATACATTTACATTTTTAGTTTCATTATTTTATGTTTTCGATTCTTAAAAATTCAGTTTAACAGCCAAATTGTTTTATAATAAATACTTTTTGAATGAACTTAAAAGAGGTATTCCTCGAAACACTACCATTTTGAAGCGCACCTAATGAAGCGCTCCTTTTTTATTCCTCGGAGCGCTCCGAGGAATAAAAAAATATAATATACTTAATATATTTATTTAAAAAAAAAAAACAAAAAACTAGCTTATTTACAATTTTTACAACGACGCCAAATAACTTTGTTTTTCATAGTATTTGTATGAATTACAAAGTTATATTTGCGGTTTTAGAAAATATACTGTATCTCAAAAACTGCGGACTCGATCTCGTTCAAACCAATTTTGGTTGAAAGTTTACATTCAGTTCTATAACATATGGTTTTTTTAGATTTTTCACTTCATTATCATAGAAGTTAGAGGGGGGGACACACATTTTACCACTTTGGAAGCGCATATCTTTGAAACATTTAACTTTATGAAAAAGTCATTTTAGAAACCTTAATGTCATTTTTAAAGGCCTGTCTATAAATACCACACAAGTATAGGTTTCATAAAAAAAAAATATTTTCAGTTTCAGTTCCATGTATGGGGAGCCCCCATTTTTAATTTTTTTTTTAAATTTTCTCTTAAAATCGGAAAGCGGTTTACAGAATACATCTACCTACCAAGTTTTACATGTATAGTCCTAATAGTCTCGGAATAAAATGGCTGTGACATACGGACGGACGGACAGACAGACAGACGGACAGACATGTCGAAATTATAAGGGTTCCATTATTTGCCATTCGGCTACGGAACCCTAAAAAGGAGCGCTTCATTAGGTGCGCTTCAAAATGGTAGCGCTTCGAGGAATACCTCACTTAAAAGGGTGCTAATTAAATAGACTGCATTTTAATATCATCATTCGCCTCTAAAAATCTACATTGCCTTCTAAACCACTAATGCCCGGTTTCTGAAGATTCCAGTTATCTTCTCAATAGCTATGGGTTCAATAAAGTTAAACGAAAGTTAAACGTCGATTATCTGTCACTGTGTTTCTGAAGACGCACGAACCGATAAAATAACTATTGGACCGATAGCCAGTTCCATAATTTGACACTAGATGGGTCTGTTTAAAAGATAGCGTTTAAAATTGATTTTATGGTTTGAAATCGTCATTAAAACTAGTTTTATTTATAATTTTATATTTTCTAGTGTAAATAAGAGTGATTAAGCACCTTTTTCGTTTAAATTATGATATTTTGTCATATATCAAGGCTGTATGAATCTATGAACGACATGTTTGTCAAAAACAAAACGTCAAAAGAAAACGTCAAATCTCAGCCTCAGACTCAGATCTCTCCGTGTTAATTTTGTCGTGCGTGATTCTGTTATTAAATTGCTTTGCCGTTAGTTTATATTGGTATTTACGTTATTACATCGTTTTTCTCGATTTATAATGGAATCTGGAAAACGTAGCAAAAATTTTACTGAAAGAGAGAAGATGCTTCTTATCGAAGTAGCCAAGGAATTTGTTTTTATAATCGACAACAAGAAGACGGATGGGACTTCTGTAGAAGCCAAAAAACTAGCTTGGATGGCGCTGACTGATAAATTTAATGCCGTCTCGGAAACTGGAACTAGGACTGAAAAGCAGTTACATGCATTATATGATAATTTAAAGAAAAAAGCAAGAAAAAACATGAGCGATGACAAGGTAGGTCGTATCTGTGTTTGATAAAATCTTAACTTACATTAAACATAAATGTACCCTTAACCATAACCCTTAAGTTTAGGTACATGCTGTACTATCACTTGGTACCTACCAATAATAAACATAACTAGACTTCATCATCATAATAAATGCCTCAGCAATCACTCAATTCGTTTCAGTATTTTCATGTCGTGTTATTATGCCAATTAAGAATATAATGTATTTACATTAAATTATAATTTCAGTCCGAGACATACAAGACAGGAGGTGGAACATTTTGTCCTAAAACAACCGCAGTTGATGAGAAAGTTGTGGCCTTATTAACTCCTCAATTCCAACCATTATCTAATGAATTTGACTCATCAGCACCATATTACAACTTAGGTAAGTCTAAAGTAACCGTAAGCATAATAAAATAAAATACCTGTGAACATTTTAAACAGGAACTCCCGCTATTCAAATATAATTTTTTTATTGACAAAGCTTACTACATGATTGGTTTTCGTAATAATTAATATGTACTGACTACAATCTGTCACCATACACCTAGTTTTTAGTAAAACTTACTTTATAAGTGATACCTATGATTTTTTCTATACTGCATATTGACATTATTATTGTATGCCAACTAGGCAGGACATAATGGATCTCTAATTTGCCTAACATCTGTTTGTAAAAGATTTGATTTTATTTTGTTAGTCTGTAATATTCCCATAAAAATCCATAATGCGGGCCCAATGTGGGTCAGTCTATAGTATTTTTCATAGAACACCAGAAAGTAATTCCTTAGATCAGGCTCTTACATTTTATAAATATATATATATGTATATATATTGTACATATATCTACTTATATCTGTACAGTCATCAGGCACAACAAAAAAAAAGGGGTAATTTTTTAAATAATTTATTAATTACAGATACAGAAACGCAAATGCTTAGGGAAGATGCACAAGTTGGTACTTCTCAAGAATTCTTCATTCATTTGGATGATAAAAAAGATATGGTGCCTGAACTACCAACTCCCACACTTAAGGAATGTTCCAAGAGACCAATTTCACCACATATGCGGGATGTCGAAACCACACCAAAACTAAAGAAAACACTAACTGAAACAAAGAAAAAAAATATAAATAATCTTAGTGCTTCAATAATTAAAAGGAAAAATCAGAAACAAATTAATGAAGATACTATAACAGCTAAAAGATTAGAAATATTGGAGATTCAGCGGCAACAGGAACTTCTTAAATTAGAAAAAACTAAAATTTTAATGGATGTAGATATTGAATTAAAAAAAATTCTTCTAGAAAATGCTAAAATGGACCAAGAATTTAAAAGAAGAAACTTTAACTTATGATGGGCAACATTAATGGGTGGAATATTATTATTATTAAAAAATTAAAATTCTTTTTTAATTTAAGTTACCAATGAATCTCCCAAAGAACACATTCATCACATTTTATTTAGTATCTTTTTAAATTTAAATACAAATTGTTGTACACAAATATGCTTGTTTTATTGTGTTCCAGTATACAAGAAATATGTATGTATTTTATATTTATTCAAGAAAATCTTTACCAACCTAAAATATTGCTCCAACAATAACCGACGAAAATGGTTTCCTTCTGAGGAAAGAGGTTGTTCAACAGATTCTGCAACAATATCTTCTTCACGAGCAGATTCTTCAATTGTTACAGTATCATTTTGCTTTAAAGCTATATTGTGTAATACAGCTGTTGCAACAATTACAGCTAATGTGTGATTGAGGTTTAACCTTAATTTTTGAGACAGGCAAGGAAATCTTCTTTTCCATACACCAAATGTCCTTTCAACTGTGTTTCTTGTCTTAATTTGTGCTTCATTGTAGAGTTTCTCTGCATTTGTGGATGGATTTAAAAATGGTGTCATCATGTACTTTCCACAAGAATAAGCACTATCCCCCAGGAGGTGACCATCTATCTCATTGTTATCTAGGCGAGCTCGCAGGAACGAGTTATGATAAACTGTGCTGTCATGTGTTGATCCATGCCAGCGAGCATCTATATCACGGACTTGTAACTTAGCATCACAAACAACTTGGACATTAATTGAAAAGAAACCTTTTCTATTCCTGAATAATTCTGCATGCTCACCTCCAGGAGATTGAATTGGTATATGAGATCCATCTATACAACCAATTACATTTGGAAATCCTGCTATATTATAAAAATGTGCCTTTATTTCTCTAAGGTCTTCAACATTTGGCATATAAATATAATTCCTAGCTAGTTTTGCAATTTCCTTGCTTACTTTATACACCACTCTTGACACAGTTGTTTTATGAACGTTAATATCATCACCAATTATAACTTGAAAAGTACCTGTAGCATAAAAGCGCAATGCTATGAAAATTTGTTCTAACACAGACAATGTAAATTTGCGATTCGTAACAGGAGCGAGAGCAGGGCTTATGATATCAGTAAGGTGTATCACAGTGTTCTTATCAAAACGATATCTTAATTTGAATTCTTCATCCGTATACATTTCGAAAGGATTTCTCCTGCGTCTTAAGTTTCTGGGTATAGATATGTTAGCAATAAACTCCAGAACTTCCAAATCAGACTCAGATGAGCTGCTCGTATCCATTATGCTAATCCTAGGTTAGTTCTTCAATAAAATATCTATAGATATTTTATAAAGTTAATATATTAACTTCACACTTATCTTTCACTGGCTATTTATTTTAAAAATAACACGATATAACATTGATATATGCGATATAACCTATAAGCACAGTAAAAGTTCACAAATGAAACGTCAAATAAAGTTATGGAACCGATAAACGGGCCAGATTGGTCAGTTAAGTTAACCTAAGTTTAAACGGAGTTTATCGTACATTGCGTTGTTCAGAAACGCAATTTCGTAAGTTATCGAACCAATAGCGCTAATGAATAGATAAACTACCGATAAAAGGACCTCAGCAACCGGGCATATGTCAGCCACAATTAACGAGCGTCTGAATAACACTATCATAGCCACTAGTTATCTTCTATGTAAGCCACTGTAAATACAACTCAGCATGGAAACTATTTTTTTAGTATTTAAATTTGTAACATGCATTCGAATAGAAAACTTCTAAAATATATGACCACAAAAAAGAAACCTAACATAACCTAACGCTATTTTATGCTTTTATCTATACTAATATTATAAAGCTGAAGAGTTTGTTTGTTTGTTTGCTTGAACGCGCTAATCTCAGGAACTACGGTTCTGATTTGAAAAATTCTTTCAGTGTTAGATAGCCTATTTATCGAGGAAGGTTATAGGCTATACACCATCACGCTAAGACCAAAAGGAGCGGAGCACTTATGAAAAATGTTTCAAAATCGGGGGAATTTTTTTCCACGCGGACGATGTCGCGGGCGGAAGCTAGTAGAAAATAAAAGTGCGAGAGGAATAACTACAAGAACTGGAATGCATGAGATTTGGTTAGATAAGGTCTCCGTCGACCGAGAGGAGGAGCCAGTGAATTAAAAAAAAACCTAACCTAACCTATGAGGACCTTGCTTTGATGCTGTAAATCGTAAAATGGTGATGAGATGTAAAATCCGTTGCTGAATAAGTAAATTAGTTTATAATATTTAAATAAGAAAGACAAGTTAAGATAATTGTTTATCTTTACTTGTCGCTTTATGTAGAATATTTAGTTGGCGTTGTAAAAAAAACCAATTAGTTTATTAGGAGCTATCTCATTTTCCTGTTGCTTAGTTATAAAACAAGAAGTTTGATTACGTGGCCAATAAAGAAATCTGTGGCTGGGCTTATAATTCCCCAATTTAAAATACTGATATCGAAGCGAGTAAGTATCAAAGGAAGTAAGTATACCAATATTAGTGCGAAATAACAAGCATGGTCTTACAGACATGAATTATGTCGACGTCAACATTACAAGGCAATATAACGATACAATCGTGAAAATGAAAACCGTTAATCCTAAACTTTCCTTTTACAATGTCATTAGGGAAATTGGCATCGTTAATTTATAAAAGGCCCCCTTTAACTGCTTTGATATCGACGAATTTAAATCGGTAATCCTGCGGTTTGTTTTATAGCGTCGATATCAGACGATTTATATCGATGATCGTAAACGTACAGTTAATACAGCGAGATCGATGCTTAATTCACGATTCGAGTTAATACAAAGCTTTTGAAAGAATTCATGTGTTAAAAAAAATGAATTAAACTGTTTGATATGGTGGGTAAAACGTACTGTCTGTTAAATGGTTCTACGGTGTTGATATTCATTTCCGTTGCATTTACAGTATTCAATACATTTTTGAATAAATATTAGTTAGGTAGGAATTTCTCAATGTATTCTTCAGTAAGTTTCCACACGATTCAAATGAAAAAATAAGAAAACTGTCATAATGTAATAAATAAATAAATA
This sequence comes from Tholera decimalis, assembly GCA_943138885.2. Lineage (NCBI taxonomy): Eukaryota > Metazoa > Arthropoda > Insecta > Lepidoptera > Noctuidae > Tholera > Tholera decimalis. The sequence goes on from OW964559.2 coordinate 22,452,926, forward strand.
ATACTTATATCCCGTTCTTTCTTCGTTCAAACTTCCGAGTTCAATTCACAACAACGCCACTCTTTATATTAATTTAAAAATAATCCCTTTACAACACAACCCTGCTTATCGATTCCGAAAAACCGAAAAAAAAGACGAATAAACCGTCCATTGATTCCATTCACATGTTTTGATTGGAAGTGTCAATAGGGGTGAGAAGTTCGCGAGTATAAAGTTACGGCTAAAACAAACTAAAGGCGCACTGTTTAAGTGCGAACAAAAAACGAACAAGATTCACGTATCGAATTACCTTTGACTAAAGCGGATTGCATTCGAATAAAAGGAGACTCGATAAAGGCGACGCTCGGCCTTTGTCTTTATTGTTTGTGACGCCGAAACAGTTACGGGAGCTCAATCTATTGATTTTTGTGTCAAAATGTAAAGGACAATAATAATCCCATAAAAAACAATACTTGTCAAAAAACCAAGTCTCGCAACTTAGTTGTTCTACCGTAAAAAGTTGTGAGATCCATGTAATACCAAGTCGGTTATTAATTTATTCAGTCCCTACTTAAGAGACCTTCTGTCTTAAGTTGTTACGTAATTATCTAACCTAACGACATCTTATAGTGACCATATCAATATTAAAAATCTTTACCGTTTTAAATAATTGACTCGGCCATCGCATGAAAACACAATATATCTCACAAGTAATACATATATAAATTAAATTGTTTATTGCGATTGCCAAGTCAATCTATTTAGTCATTCTATTTTCCGGTACTACTTCTTGAACTTCAGCTAAAGTTTTTTTCAAAGCCCACTCCCTGTCTCTATGGGTTTTTTTCGGAGGCTTTGATACGCACATATGTATACGCACGTACGTCTTTTGCATTAGTTAGTAATAATTAATGCCGCACTCGTCAAACGTCTCGGTTAAAGTTAATCCATAAGTAAGTAATTATGCAATTTCGGGCAATTTACTCTACTTAATACTCTTAATACTTCTTGCTTTTTTATTCTTTATTATTATATCTAGGTACCTATCTACACTGGAAGACACGGTGGAGCATATGGTCGAGGTGTGCCCTGCATGGGTGGAGCACCGTCGTATCCTCATAGAGGCGATCGGCGGCGGCGACTTCTCGTGCCCTGCTCTGGTTTAGACCATGGTGCGAAGCGAGAGGGAATGGGATGCAGTCACCTCCTGCTGCGAAGCAGTCATGCTAGCGAAGGAGGAGGCCTCTCCCTCGCACGTTGAGGGAGAGGCAACTCTCTTCCTCGCGCTCCAGCCGCCGGGGGAGACGCCCCGGGCGTCGTGGATGGCGAGTCGATTTCGGGCCACCGTAGGCGCGGGCCTGCGGATGGCGAGTAGGGGTCGCTCACAGTCCGGTAAGGACCAGGCCCGGGTCGGCGGCGCGTTGTGTTCCACGCGCGCCTCAAAAAGCTGTTAATACCAGTGACGGGGCCTCATAGGGCCATTGCCTGTCGGGGTTTGCGGGAAAGTTCCATCGAGTTATCGCGGCCCCGGAACTTTAGGGCTTCCGAAGGAACAGGGTGGGTTTTTAGTCAGTAGAATTCTGATACACTCGAGCGGAAGAAGTCATTCGATTATATTTGTCACCAAGAAAAAAAAAAGTACCCATCTACATCTATTATTTCATTATGTTATACAGGTACACTGATTAATTAACTGCAAATGTAACTTTATAATCCTATATATTTATATAGGATTACAAAGTTATTTATGCAGTTGATGTATCTAGAAAACTGGAACGAAATTGAAAAATATTATAGTTTTTCCTTAATTCATATACTAAACACTAATTGTATTCTAAATTTGAAGCTTCTATGTCTGCTAGAAGTACCATAGACTTTTGATGATCGGTCAGTCAGTGAGTGACAAAATTAAGAAATTTGACTCGTTATAATTCTTAAACTACTGGTTCAAATTGAATGAAATTTGAAATATACCGTGTGTATACAATTCCTATTTGGTTACTGAAAATTCAGGCTTCTAGTTTTATCCACGACGAAGTTATAGGGGGTCGAAAATGGCCTGAATTGCTTCGAGAAAAGAATGGTACGGCCGTGCCGCTTTTTTGCTCGACTTGGCGGGGGCACTGCCGTGCCCCCAGATAGTAAATATAAATCAAAATATACCAGGTGTTGTCTTACTTTTCGAGACAGGAGAAAATCAATAAAAACTTAAGTAATATGTACTAGTATGTAGTCAAGTATCTTACAGTTGTTAAGCGTGTTTTAAGTTTTACCTTAGATATCAAGAAACAAACTTTTTTTTAAATAAAAGCTTAATCTATCCCTAAAAAGCTGTTAACAAAGAGATTAAACAAAATCAAAGCGCCGCGAAAACAACAATTGACTTGTTCGTTAAAGTAAATATTTAGAATTAGCAAGCAGAATAGGATGTACGCGTCGAGAACAAACAGCGACTTCTAACATTATAGCTGAAACCAAAGCTTAATTAAGACTAGGCACCTCTGCAGAGGAAACTAATTAAACTTATTCCATTATTCGTGCAAACGAAATTTTAAGAGAACGTCCGGGGACAAGCTGCTGCAAGAAAGATTTATTATTATTGCGTTAAAAACATTTTGTCAGGATCGTTTCTATTACTGTGTTATGAAAAAAAAGATTGCGGTATGGTTTGTAGGTAATAAGGATAAGGATTTGATGAGCAATGCTGCACTCCGAATGGGTAAATATTCATGGTATTGATAAATGACCAATCTGATTTTAGCTTTGTTTCAAATCTAGATACCTATACATTTGGATAAAGTTTATAATAGTAACAAGAAACCAAATAAAATCACGGCTAAACAAAAAATTTATATATGAATGTATGACGGACAATAAAACCACATCATCGGAGAATCAGACAAAATAAAACATATCACTGAAATCCTTAAATTCATAATGGAACTCAAAGGATAGACTTGCACGCCGCGAGGCGAAATCTCTCTCCCAATAAGTACAAACAAGCCAGTCGCAGAACTTGCTCGAGGTGCAATTTCCAAAAGTATTGATGACTGGGACATAAAGGGGGCGGAGCAGAGATTAAGTAAGTAACTTGTGAGGCTTCAATGTTCGGCCATTCGCCGCACAAAGGATGAAATTTTCCAGACGCGAAGAATTTTGATGCTTTTCGGCAACAATGGCGGGCGTCAGACGTCAGCGGAGTTCCTGATGAGTGTTTTACGAGTGGAATTTGTGGATTCTCTCCTCTTTGCCACAATTGTTTTAAAGTGAACAAAGCGGCCTTAATACAGTTAATGTGGCCTGACTTGAGGTCCCGCCGGCAAAGGAGATAAAGTACTGAACGAAATTTAATTTAGATTTCGCTGCACTGCTCGGCTTATGGTACTATATTATAACGAGCTATGTGGTCGGTAATTGTATTACGGGGTCACATCATGTGAAGAAAACTTTGTTGTCAAGAAAACGTATTCTTTAATTAAGTCTGGCTAGCGCTGGTCCCTACGCTTTGGGTCTCAAAAAACTTTTTTTCTACAAATTGCATGGTCTGCAGTTTATAATAATAATCACTAGGAAGATTTATGTGGACTATGCCTGCGCTTACCTTATTTCGTTCGTAAAATATAATTATTGAAAAATGTTTGGTTATTTCACGTGAACGGTACTCATTAACAGAAACGGTTTTCTCGAGCATATTCCTATTCCGTAGGACCCATAACCTCCTCTATCTTTCAGAGAAAGTCCCATTAAAATCGGTTTAGCCATTCCCGAGATTAGCTCAAACAGATAGACAGACGTATAGACAAAACAAAATGTATAGTTTGTTTGTCGCGTGAAATAGCACAAAACAGTTCTTTTATATTTACATATAGCCACCACTTTAATTTTATACGTTACTAGCTTTTGCCCACGACTTCGTTCGCGTGCAATTCGTAAACTTTCCCATGGGAACCTTATATCGGGATAAAAACTATCCTATGTCCTTCCCAGGGTCCTAAACTATTCTCATACAAAATTTCATCTAAATCGGTTCAGCGGTTTAGGCGTGAAAAGGTAACAGACAGAGTTACTTTCGCATTTATAATATTAGTATGAATATGGATGTATATCTCCCTCCTTATTATGATGTGGAGATTTTCCATTAATATAATTATAAACAATTTCACTGAAATAAAAAGGGTTAAACAAAATACCAAAATTATGCATGATTTTGCAAATATTTTAGTAATTTTTTTATGTAATGTATTTTTTCAGTAGATTTGCACACCATATTTGTACGCCTACTGGCATAACATAGCGCTCTTTTTATTAATATAACACCTATAAATAATTATACCTACTTTACCTATGTTAACAAATAAATAAATTTGATTGGATTTGATTTGAAAATCTTATCACTTTAAACAATTCACATAATTTAGAAGTCCTCATTGATACAACGTATAAATAAAGCCATCAATTTCCGTGACATCCATAGCATTTAATAAACTTATTATGTCAGAATTCTGACAGATTATTATTTCAATGTAAATAAATAAGTGGATACAAGTAAAATTAAAATAATTTTATTAATTGGTTCACAACGTTTCACGTAAATTGAAGTTTTCGATGAAATTACGCTTCGGGCGTAATGCAATTATTATTGTTGGACTCCATAACGAAACAAACGCATTGTTACTAATTAGCATGTTTGTTTACAATTAATAATTATATACATATTTAATCTTTTTATTTGTGTTTACTAAATCCCATCTAATTAAGCAAGAAGCAACGTGTTATGTATTGAAACTGACTTCAGAGACATATTATTTCACACTTGATATGACACGCGTACGATGGGCTGATCAGATTTCCGAAGTACTGCAGATGCAGATGTCCCAGGCTCTCCATCAAGGTGAAGACCGTAGTAGATGGAGGAGCCTCAGCCTGTTGCAACGTTTCCGTCGTAGCCACGATCCTCAGCACTGCGGGACCGACTTGAGGAGAAGTACACACGTAATTCAACACACATGTCAGAAAATAGTTTCATTTCAAAATTCACAATACTATGGTCAGATATTTTTTTTTATTTTCCAAGTACATTTGCGAATACTTGCCAGCAAGAGGTAATAATGTCAATGGCTCTCCCACTATGATCTCAACGAAATGCAGGGGATTTTGCTCCGACATGAATGATAAATGCACCAAACATTCAACCGAATTGACTGCCACACGCGGGCCGGTCTATCTGTTCACCTCACAGAGTATGCAAGCATAAAACCATTTTATAAAACCCCGACTTTTTCCCATTACTTCACGCAATATTCACTAACAATGGACGCTTTATTTTCATATGAAGTCGAATCGCTATCAGCGTAGTTTCATCGGCAAAATGTATCCAAAAATAGCTCGTTCATAATATAAAACTCAAAATATGTGCAGCTGCAGTGAATTATTTAACTATGCTTGAAACGTTAATAGGCCTATATTTAAATACTGGAATTGGTTAAAAGTTAAATCATTTTATGGTTGACACAGCTCCCGATTCGATGTTGAAAGCAAACGTAAAATATTTTTGTCATTGACACCCCATTAACCGAAATTCGCTCCTTTAAATGACTGGTAATAAATAGAGATGTGCGTCTCATAAATATTACATTCAAACGCTTTTTATAACACTCAGTAACAGTCCTGAGTTACATTTAACTTTTGCTAAGCAGAGCCCACAAGGTTTGCTTGAGAATATGGTTATTTTGCGGGGCATATGCGAGGGCGAGAAAGAATGCGGACCGAAGTAACTGTTTGCTCAGCTAGAATTTCTGTTTTATGATATTTAATCGCTCTTTTAAGTAATATAACAAACACCAAACAGCGGAAAACAGTAAAACTAAGTGTAACAATAGTCCAAAAAACAAAAGACATTTCTAGGTTGGTCGGGAGGATTGATTTCTTAAGATCTTGATTTTTACTACAGTATAAATATTCTTTTTCAATACAATTTTCTTATTTTGCCTATGGATTCAAAAACCATTTTATTTATCACAATTAAGAAATTGGAATGTACTGAATACTTCATTTGAATTACTCGTACCCTAATAGTTCAAGTGTAATTTCATATCGCATAAGTTGCATCTGAGATTAATTTCTAATTTAAATGACTAGATTAAATTAATTCGTAAAAAAGTGGTTCAAAATCCATACTAATATTATAAATGCGAAAGTAACTATGTCTGTTTGTATGTTACCTTTTCACGCCTAAACCGCTAAACCGATTTAGATGAAATTTGGCATGGGAATAGTTTAGGACCCTGGAAAGGATAGTTTTTATCCCGGAATTCCCACGGGATCGGAAATTATGCGGGAAAAATCTCCCACGCGAACGAAGTCGCGGGCAAAAGCTAGTATTTAATAAAAGCTTAAATTATGATTGGCAAAGTCTTAATTAAGTCTATATATATACGAAAATATTATATAATTCGTATAATTTAATCCATAAAAACCGGCTAAGTGGGAGTCAGATTCGCGCACGAAAGGTTCCGTATCATTATCTATAAAAACATTTAAAAAACATGTCTGTTGTATGGGAGCCCCCTTTAAATATTTGTTTTATTTTAATTTAATTATTTATTTTAAAGTGAATATATAACTAAATATTCTGTGTATATTTCAAGCGTCTACCTGTTGCCTTTATCAATATCGAGCAAAAAATCACGTTTGTTGTATGGGAGCCCCCTTATATATTTTTCATTTTTAGTGTTTGTTGTTATAGCGGCAACAGAAACACATCATATTATTAATCCATTAAGTCCGCCTTTGTACATTTTTGTGTTGCATAAAGTTTTATTATATAAATAAATCATCTAACTATCACGGTTCATCTCATATGCCTGGATACAGACGGATGGACAGCGGAGTCTTAGTAATAGGGTCCCGTTTTACCCTTTGGGTAAATGGGTACGGAACCCTAAAAAGGTTATTACTTTACGCAAGAACTAATATGCCATATTTAACCGACTTCATAAAAGGAGGTTCTGTATTCGACCAATATGTATGTTTGTATACCCGCGATTTTCTCAAAACTACTGATCCGATTTCGTTGCCTTTGCATTTTCATTGTTTGAAAGTATATTTTATAAGGAAGGTTCTGATGAAGATCGGAGATAAGTGATGAAACTCTTGAAATATAAACAGCAAATCTCCTGCGATTGCTGCCCTCGTATATCTACGTAATGTTTAGCATAATCAGGCTATGAATTTCACCAATGCTGATGCACTGACCTTCTCTACGGATAAACAACATACCTAATGAGAATCGGCTAGACAGTAACAATACGCAAGCCCAATGCGGATTAGTGGTGCAGTCGTTTCCCAATGGGGCGACGACAATCTGGTCAAATTCAACGCTCTGAAAACACAGGCTTGTCTTTTCAGCGCTAAAAGGAGCCCATATCAATTATTCCCTATTTTCCGAAGTGCATCTGTGCCAGTTACCAACCACCTCGAGCTTTTGAGCATGGAATTGACATCAGACCTCAACTTTGGCTCAATCATAGAGTCCAGAGCTCAGACTGCAGCAAAAAAGCTAGGAATCCTACACAAGGTGAGGCGGTACTTCACGCCTGGACAGCTTCTGAATCTATATAAAGCACAGGTCCGTTCCTGCATGGAGTACTGCAGCCACTTGTGGGATGGCTCTGCAAAATACTAACTTGCTGCACTGGACTCGATCGAGCGCAGGGCTAAAAGGCTTATAGGCGACGAGGCGCTATCGGGAAAGCTTCATAGCCTGGCTCATCAGCGAACCGTTGCCAGATTGTACTTCGGGGAGTGTACGCAGGAGCTCCATGACCTGATCCCTCCATCTCCCTTTCACTACCGGTCTACCAGATACACGGCTGGCTACCATCCACACTTGGTTGATATACCATCTTGTACCAAGCGCTTTTCCTCTACATTTATTATGCGCACTTCCAAGCTGTGGAATTCTCTGCCGGCTTCTGTGTTCCCTGTCACTTATGACCTTTCAACCTTTAAAGCAAGAGTAAACAGGCATCTTCTGGGCTCGCTCGTTTCATCGTAGACCTCATCTATCGCTTACCATCAGCGGAAATAATTGCTGCCCATTGTACACTAGTTTAATTTTTTTTTTGTATCCATAGAAATATTGTAAGGTGTACAATAAAGTATAGGTATGTAGCGTTTTACTGTATCATTAAAAATAACCTGAAGAGTTCGTAACAAAATAATAACAGCCGCATGGGTCGATCTTCAAAGTAAAGCAACGCATGCCGTGGTCAGTTTCTGGATGGGTGGGGATATTAACATATCAAGATCCTTCCGAGATCCAAGACGCTAAGCTATTGGTTCCGGCTGTCATTTGAACATTATGTTTAATTAATTAATTAATTATTTAAACTTTATCAACTATAGTACAATACAATAATTTATTCGTTCAAATTTGGTACAGACGCCAGCACATGAAGCTACCCGAAACTGTAAAATTTTCCCAATCAACCTTGAACCTAATTTCTTTAACAATAAAGTTGAAAACCTATTAAAGAAATTTGACAGATTGTTGTAGCTCGATGTGCTGGCGTCTGTACATGCAGCTAAAAATAGAAATATTCTTAGTTGTACACTAAAATATGACTCACTACTCGAAATTGAACCATAACTTAAATTGTCACCAATGCATTCTTCGATCAACAATTATTAAAATATTAGAATTCTGCAATTCTTCTCCTTAAAAACTGTAACTGTACAAAATTTTATACCCCTCCATCTGCGGAAATTACGTTTCGTAAAAACAGGTATAAACTTTTTGCTTCTCGTATTAATACATTGTCTCGCGAACTGTGTTGTTCACATTGGTGAGAATATTCAATATAATCGTATTTTTTATGAAGGCGTACACGAAGACAGGAATTATAATAACTTTTTAATATTATTTGCATGTCGTTTGTCTGTTGGCAATAAATACTTATTCTTTCTAAGAAAACAATTTTTGATGCCTTGTGTAAAACTACCGACATTTTTATGAAAGAATATATTAATTTGTCAAAATTAGAATATTTTAATGTGACACGCTGATTACCTAATGTAGCTATATATAAGTAAAAGAATTTTTCATTTCAATCCGGTAGTTTTTGAGTTTTTTCATTACATATAAACAGAAATCGTAACTATCCTATTTTACTATTGCATATAAAATGATCAGCTATGCCCCGCGGTTTCACCTTCGATAATTTGAGAAAAAAGAAACAAAATTCATAACAAATCGGTTAAATAGTTTAGATTTCTTCTAGAAATTTTTTATCCCCTATTACCTTTTAGGAGTTGAGTTTGAATAAAAGTAGCCTATCTCTGGGTCTTCAAATATTTTCATTCAAAATTTCATCCAGATAGGTGCTGCAGTTTAGCCGTAACAGACTGTCAGACAGACAGACTGACAGACTTTGGCATTTATAATATTATAGTATTTTTTTTTTTTAGAATTGGTTCACGTTTGACCACCATCTCACCTGATGGTAAGTGATGATGTGGTCGAAGATGGAGCACGCTTACCTAAAAGTAACCTATTCACTCTTGACTTAAAGACTCCTAGGTTATAGCTATCGAGAAACACAGACTCCGGCAGGGAATTCCACTCCTTAGCCGTACGCACAATGAAGGTATTCCCAAAACGTTTGGTGCGTATGGGTGGGATGTCCACCATGTAACGATGGCGCTTCGCCGTTTGTCTCGTAGTCCGATGATGGAACGGGCTCGGTGGAATTAGATTGTGTAATTCCATCGCACACTCCCCGAAATGTAACCGATAGAAAACCGATAAACTTGCAACTCGTCGTCGATGTTCAAGGCTCTGGAGCTTTGATTCGACCAGTGCATCGTTGCCAATGAGTCTTTTGGCCCGCTTCTCGATAGACTCAAGCGCGTCCAGTTGGTATTTAGCAGATCCATCCCAAAGATGAGAGCAGTACTCCATACACGACCGAACCTGGGCTTGATAGAGATTGAGCAACTGTTCGGGTGTGAAGTACCGTCTCACCTTTGCTAGGATTCCCAACTTTTTTGATGCTAGTTGAGCCTTAGCCTCGATAAACGGGCCAAAATTGAGGGTAGAAGTTAATGTTACCCCCAGAAGCTCGATACGGTATGAATTGAGTTATATTAGTCTAGAGAGATAGTGATAATTTCATACATAACAAAAAACTGTTACAAATAGTATGAAGTCATTGTTATTAATTTACAAAGTACATAGATAGATGAATAAAATACAATTTATGGTACACCAAAATATAAATTAAAATATTCAGATACTACGATTTTAAGAAGTTGAGAACAATCGTTTAGACGTTATTTTAGGTGATTCGAGATCAGATGTGACATTTACAGAAAACAAAACAGAATCTACCAGAATAGGTTCAGCATCGGAATACATTCATATTAGCAACATAACAACCGTCATACATAACGTAATCGTGTACTTTCCCTGAACCAACAACACGAGATAAAACGTTCCAATCTATTCCAAATACCTGAACGTTTGATTCCAAAAAGCGGTCTGACGAAGGTAAGCTTCCTTGGAGGGTGCTCAACCCTTTTGTCTCCCGAGAATACAATGGACCATCGCAATGGTTTGAAGATGCGACATGGGACACCCCTCATGACTACGTGACTAAATTTTAAGCAAAATGTTTTGTGGCAAACCTATATACGAAATAAGTAATGTCATCCCGTACGTTGTTTGGTGTCATGTGTCAGATACCTTTGTGTGGGACAACGAAGAAAATGGTACGATATAAGTACACGGGACATCTCCGCTAGGTGAAATATATCTTACAGAAGGGTCAGCCTACTAAGTAGACAAAATAGTGATGTTTTCGAAATGTTTCAATTCATGATTCTTGAAAGTGAAATCAGTATCAAGACATAAAGAATTTATACATTTCACTATCTACGTACACTTTTATTATTTTATTCAACTTCAGTGCTTAAACCTAAATGCTCACTAGTACGCTAAAAACTCTGCAAAAATAACAAGACACTTCATGCTTGTTTGTCCAAGTGTCATTTCCGTAAAAACTTTGTCTTTTTTTACTCGAGGCTATTATTAAACGCCTCGGTAGCATTGTCAATAGAACTTGCGATCAAATTAAAAGATAAAAAACGGCATCAAATGAGTGGTCAGTGAGTCAAAGCGGTCAGGTTGTTCGTCCAAGTTTCGTCTAGTCCGGACGTGGCACCGTCTGCCTCCTTCACTTATTGTGTGATTCTTTTTTACCTTTTTGCTTTTGCTTGGTTGAGTGCGCTCTTTCTTTCAACTCGGCCTGTACGTATTCGTTTTTGTTTGCTCACCACTAGCATGGACATTTGCCTCGCAGACTCATCCAGCTTACTCTTGGATTGTTTTGAGTGTTTCAGTTCATGGTCACTTAAGTTTGAAATAGCGAGCTCGCTACTTTAGTTAAATATTATGTTCTTTTATGTTTATAGCCGTGTCTTGGCTGTAACCACTTTTTTTTGGTTTGGTGGACTACACTTTATTTTTAGATTGTGTTGACTGTAAAGTTTTATGAAAATAAATACATTTTTAAAACCCAGTATACAAGTAGTAATTAAACAAGTGGAGTTAAAAGACTTAGATTCGCAAAGGTTCAGCAATGTTTTCCATAAAACCGTTTTCAAGCTTCTGTGCAATATATCATAATAGTACCGAAAATAAATCAAAACTTCAATGCATACATAACTACTACGATTAATCAAACACAATTTAACTAGTTATTTGGTGAAACCACTTGCACAAATCATTTGGCTCTATATTTTATTTGCAAATGTAAACTCCCCTCGCAACGTGATGGAAAACGATTGGTGAACTCAGGGGCCTTTGCTTCGGCTCAAACGTCATCAAAAGTGTCAATCACGGATGTTTTGGAATAGCGAAAACCGATTATCGGGCGTATTAAGTCCGTTATTGTTATCGAAAGAGCCGTCCCGACCAACCGACCGTGAAGCAGATTAGGGACATCATAATATACCATCATATTTTGGCGTCAGCTGCATACGTCGCATGCATGTCTACTTCCATTTTTTGTTGGAATTCTTATTAAATTTTGTAAATTTTCTGCGGTATTATTGGATCATTATAATATCTCAATAGCATTAGAACTTGGGGATGTGGATGGCAACCAGTAAAATTTGCTAGGTAAACGCATTCAGATCAGATTAGACTGTTCAGCTAATTGATTGCGCCACAAAATACATATAGGTACATCATATTTTAATCTCTTCAACGAGAAATATTTCTAAATGAAACCGTAAAAGAACACTCCGGCAATTTGATCGGGCAGTTTAAAATAATTAAGTATAAAACAGGATACAATTCCTCTTCATGTATCTTTCGAGCAGCTTAAAACGCGCTACTCCACAACATCAGTACAGTTTTATCAGTTTTTACTTCCCTATTGCAATGCAAAACAGTGTAGCATGCAATTTTATAGCCTAAACGCCCGAACCTATTTAAAAAATGGAGCCAAGCACCACGAGAATGTTTAAAAATACTCCAGTTTTAATGTGAAACCGATATCGAGGAGTCTAATTTAAAAGTATCGGAACATGTTTTCTGGCGCATTTTATATTGAAAATAAGATATGATTTTATGTACTTGTAAGTTTCAGCGAGATTGTAAAGTTTATCAGTGAAATTTTACTAATTATAACAAATGACAAACTTGCGAGATTAATATGGGCCAGCCATAGACAAAAATGCGTCACTGAGTTGTTCCGTGGTTATTCTCTTATATTTAAGCTTTCGGGGAATTCCTATCGCTTAAAGAATGCCTCTTGGTCCGGGCTCTCTGGACAGAGGGGTTTAAATAACAGCAGACTATTCAAGCCACAAACTACATATAATAATAATAAAACAGCCAAAATTAGTAGCGTGTTGCTAATTACAAGGGTTGAAACCTTCAAATAGCCCGCGCGGATAAAGGGATGAATAAGTTTGTGATCATTCTTTGGTGGAGTATTCAAGCGGCCTGTCATTAGTGGAACCAATGTTTTAGGAAAGTTTCCCAAGCGTGTGACCGTACATAATATAGACAACGTTAAATAATGTCATATAAAAGGGTCACGTTTCGCTAAGTACATTTTAAACGGTCCAATTTAATATTTTTGAGTGGTCATGTTTCGTTCGAGGTTTTATTTAAATGGCTATGTGTATTTATTTTGTTATTTGAAATATTATTTTTTTTAGGAAATTTTTAGCAGTTGAAATAGTGAACACGTGTGAATACTTTAAAGATATTGTTTGACTAGAATGCTTCAAAAGAACGTTGAGGTGCACCAGCAAATAAATTTACTCGTAAATTGTTCGCATAATACTAGCTTTAACATTAATCTCTATGTTTAAAATGTGGTTACACATAAAGTGTTATTCATTAAGTGCAGCGATGGTTAATGATTCAAGTTTGGAATTCATTAAGCCCACAACAAACTGTTTAAGCCCATAATGTTTAATGGAAGCGGTAAATTTAACATTAATATTGCGGTTTTGGATGACCACATCTCTAACCCAACTAAGCCACAACAGTAATAACAATAATTTCAAATTGTCACCTGTAAATTTAGTGACGTAATTGGGTATTCAAAGATGTATTGGAAAATAGTTCATTTAATTATTATCATGTCGCAGCCCTCAACAAAAGTTTTACTGAAAACCTTAATTTTAGGAGCCAGATAAAAAGTGGGACGTCATGTGTGTTCCAAATAAGCTGTTTTTTAAATTATGTAACCGTATACGATGTAGGTGATTTCAAAAATAATCAGCTATTTTTTTATGTTTTTGGAGATACAAATGCTAAAAACTCTCAAAACGATAAAATAAAACTTTGTAAGGAAAATGTTCTACGACCGAATTCCGAAGACATGCGACCGACATTCACCAACCCACACAGGATCGTAGTGGATTTCAGCCTAATTCCTCTCATAGAGAGGATGCCCGTGTCCCAACAGTGGGTTTGTTAATATAGGCTAATTATGTCACATATGTGTTATGTTAAATGCTAAAAATTGCATGGCATCTATTTTAGTTCAAACACAGAATCGTTCGTTTTTAACGAGCATTTTTAGGGTTTCCTTTATTTTATCGACTAGTTTTCGATTTTGGAATCATCTCCTGAGTATTCACTACATTTATATTAAGTCTTTAATTACTTATGTATATTCACTCCACATAACAAAATAGAAAAAAATAAGTAAGAGTTGTCCGCTTTAAAACGTTAAACATGCCTCAACAGTCATACAAAATATAGGTATACAAACCTAAATGTGATTTAATCAGACATTTCGTAAACTTTTTTCATAACATTATATTTATGGCATCTGATAGTCGCCATATTGAATTTTGATCATTCTGATTTTTAATTAAGTAAGCATATAAAATCCCACGCTTGTGACTCTAGAGCGCCACAAAAGACAAACATACATACGTACAGATGCCAGCACATCAAGCTACAACAATCTGTCAAATTTATTTAATTGATTTTCAACTTTATTGTTAAAGAAATTAGGTTCAAGGTTGATTGGGAAAATTTGACAGCTTCGGGTAGCTTCATTTGCTGGCGTCTGTACATGGGCTAATAAATACATACATTACCGTACTCTTACGTACTCTAAAGCATATGTTGTTGATGTTGCGTCGCTTGTATTTACTTCTATTAAACCCATGGGGACAAGTTAGATCCCGAAGATTACAAATCCTTTGCCCATTTACTTATTTATGTATTATTATGGGCTTATATGATCCGGTTGTTTCAATAGGAGAATTCTCTTTTCCTAAGTTATTTAGTCGGACAGAGTATGGAACGCCACGCTGCGCTCCGAAATAAGAATCATAGACCTGACCGCAAAACCTGCCAACGTTAAATGAGACAGAATGGTCATGTCAGTTATATGGATGATGACCGGTGAGCAAGCAAGCAATGGGCGGCAAAGAAAAGTCGTCGTCACCGTGCACGGCCAAGAAGGTGGTGGTGTAACCAAAGGCTGGTTTGAAGAAATTCATAATATAGAGGCCCAGCAGTTAGACACTATAGGCCATTAATGAATTATAATTATCTAAATACATATTCATTCGAATATCATCCATAGTTTCTCATCTTGCATGTCATGTGTGTGGCATGTTTTGAACAAATAAAATTATCTTATCATAATTATATGCCTAAAGCACAAGCACAAGCGACTCTATTTATTTTCTTTCATCTTAGCTAAAATGTGATTATTTACTTAAACGTACAGATTAATTATCCATAAGAAATTAAGCTACTTTACGTTAGCAAATAAACTTTTAAACAGAAATAGAAAAGTATTATTTAATTGTAAAAACTTTTATTCCAGAAACTCAATAAAAAACTTCTAAATAAGACAATAGTAAATTCGCTAACTCAGAAAAAAATATTAACTACAACTGTATTAAAATCCTAACTCTCTTCGTGACGGGGAGAGCAATGAAACAAAAGATGTGCTTTATCTCTTTCCCTCCTGTATATTTACATGTATTTCCGTCTCACCTGATGTCATGTACCCTTGAAAGCATCTCAATTTTGAATGTGTTAGTGACACGAGTACTTGGTACGCTAGTGTGAGTAACTTGAGTATTTTGTGTCATGAATCTTGTGAATCACAGGTTTTGACATAGTCATTATACTTATCCAATGTTCTCAGATATAAATAAAGAACAATCAAGATTAATGATAAGCTTTGAGTGATGACTCAATCAATGGATGTTTTAAATTGAACCATTATGTTTTATTGGATTGATAATACATTAATGCGTGGGTATCATGATCATTATAAAGACAAAATATTATTTTTAACTTTAATGTTATTAAAAATATTTAAAAAACATGATGACAAAGTAAACAAATTATAACTTTTGGTCATTTGCGTATTGTTTATTTTTTTGAACTAATACCGATACCAGTCTTGTCAAGCGACATGGCGTTACCCAACTACTAGGTTATGGAATCGCTCATATAAAACGCTAGTACTCAGCTTCATTCGGTCAGACGTGATCCTGACATAGGTAGTTGAGAAATGGCTAGGCAGATGAGATAACAATGATGCAGTAATTGGCTAATAAATAAAAAAAACTTACCTCGTCTGTGTCGCATGTGATATTTACTCTTAGTAACAGTTGCAAAACAGCAAGGCTGTTCATAGTAAAAATTATATGAGTTGTCCACTTCTGTAGTCTGTTGCACTGTCTGCGAATTCACGTGCCAACTCACAGCTATCAGCATTAGGACCGACCATCGGACGATCACGGCTAAGGCACTCATAGTCCGACTATTCACCTCATACATAGTTTATCACAACACCAAAACCACCAAAAGTATATCAAACAAAAGTCAACGCCTCAATTCCACGACATTCTTTTGTTTCTGCAAATAAAGATACCTTTTGTAAATATTAAACCTTGAAAACTCTAAACAACCAACCTCCGGCCTATTTTGTCTGCTATGAGGGAAAAAGAAACCCTAAATAAGTAAATTTTCGAGGCATTACTCATAGCGCAGTCAAAGTTTATACCTTAGTAAGCTGATTACGCCTAGCTTTTAGGCCTAAATTTGACCTGACTAAGCGACGCGACGGGTGTTGCTATTAAATATATATATCTACTATGTAAATGTCGGGTTTGGTTAAAAGTTAAATTAAAATAATTGCTTGGTGGCCAACAAATTGATCGTATACACACATAGAGTGTTATAAACTTGCAATTAATTTAGATTAGGGCAAAGTAATTACTGTACCTATGGCAAATTTTACTACTCATGCTCAGGTATTTTTACGTAATACACTTAAATACTATGGTTTTGTGTTTTTTTACATCCAGTTTAATTAATAATTTGTCGAGATCCATATTATTTTTTAACTTAGTTAATATCTAAATAGGTCAATAATTATCTAAAATTTAACTGAAACTACAGAATCTGTCACTTCTTGTAAAAATTCACCGTATGTAATTTATAGATAAATTAATTCAATTCAATACATTCCAATACATTTTTATACGTCATCTATAATTCAAATTTCTAACGTCAAATATGAAGCAACGCTGTGCACGCAACGAATGCTAAAATCCAACATTTGGCAAATCATTACACATTTATGTTCGTAACACCATACCATAAAAATACCATGATTTATTACCAGAACCATCAAACCAGAACCAAAAGTAACAAACGAAGCAAATATAGCAACAAATGTCACCCACCCATTGTACCCTGAATGAAAATATAATGAAACCGATAAAGCAAAATTATAGTGAATGAGAAAAAAACATAGCGTACGCCTATGACAATATAAATGACAATTATGCTTGTTGAGTTTACATTAAAAAGTACCATGTAGGGTAGCTTAATGGCAGCAAAGACCATTACACGAGCCGATGGCATTAAGCACACCTCTGTAATGGAAACCGCATGGCGATATGCAACAGGGGTATATCGACTACCCTTTATTGCGGGAACATAGAAAATACTGTGTTTGTTTCGTTTTTAATTGCTATCCGCTAAATATTTTGGGTTGAGCCGATAGGCTATTAATTGCAAATATGTATGTGTTTGCTTTGTCGAGAATCTAAACGAGCTTAGGGATGGGAAATGCCATTAAAATTTATGTTTTATTTAAGGTTTCAGCAATTACTAGTTGGGTAAGAGCCCTATCTTTATTTGAAAAGGCACAAAATAAAAGCTAAGTAGGGAAATCATATGTAAGAACAAACCCAAAACGTAAATATGCCAGGAAGTCGAAGTCTTGAAAATTTCCGTCCATGTTATTTGAAGTTAATCCATTACATTATTATCAGCGATGATCCGCTATCGCAACAGTTACCCTTGGAAATGATCACCCGAAGACGCCACTGAATAAGTAAATAAATGTCTTCTACTAAATTTAACTCCAATCTTTCGCAGTGGTCGTCATGTGACCGATATCTTTCCTTGAATGCGGTCAGGGATCGCTCGTTGAAAGAGTCCAGAGATGAATTAAATAGATAGGGCCCTTCAAAAAAGGGACTATGAAAGGAATTTAGACGTGTCAAGTAAGTTGGGTTTATCTGAACTGGGACATGTAACTTAGTTCATCATTTATTATAGTTAATATTTAATCATGTTCTACAAGTCTTTTCATCGAAATTTACCTGATTATTTGAATCTAAAAACTGATTGCACATTCGATTGATACATAGCTTTTATGCCGATAAATTGTACGCTAGCTGTTAGTCTAAAAGAAACCGACCGCGGCCATAACTATTATATCGTATCGTATGATCCTGGTACAAGAGTGATTAGTTCCGCTCTTTGATTCTAATGACTATACAATTTAATTTGAAATAAAATTGGTATATTTTCGATATGCATTGATGTATTTTTGGTAAAGTATTTCTATATTAAAGAAACTAACTCTCAATATAATATTGAATTCAATGGAATATATTTTATGTATTGAAGATATCATATTATATTATACTTCACCCAAAATGTGCATGATAATGTACCATTGGTTCGACGATGTCATACAGGAGGGTTTCAATTTTTTTATTTCGAATGATTAATGATATCGGTTTTACTTATCACATCTCTACGGGTTAAACGCCTGAGCGATTTTTGTTCAATTGACAGTAGATCCTTTGGAGTAAATATCTCCCCCAATTTTGAATAACACTTAAAGGGTATCAACATCAGAACTCATTTCTTAGTATATTTGCAACTTTGGGGGTCGGAATGTGCTGTAAAATTCATTTGAAATGATAGATGAACTCTAAATCGTTTGCGACTGTTTGATATCCGAAAGTCATGTTATATACTCTGTCAAGTTATGTATTACTAAAAAGATAAAATGTACAATGTGTGAATGAAAACGACGTCTTTGGTTATAGTCATCTAATAAAGATAATTTTACTTATTTAACGAAAAATACAAAAATAAGTGGCAAACAAAATTCCAATGACCATTTATACAAACATGTCTCAAGAGAAGATTTAAATACAAATTTTTAAGTTAACGATTAAGTCGTGCCTTAAATAATTCTACAAAAAATTTGAAGCTTCTGTCGTAATTCTTAGCCCCTCGGCCATCGGAACCGGTCCCATAATGATGTCTTCATTACCAGGTGATTCACTACGTCTTCGCTCATGCACGTTGATAGGCGACTTTTTATCTTGTAAATTATTATTCTTTCTTTCTTTATCTACATCCTGTATCTCCGGATTCCATTATTTGAATCATGATTGTGTTACGCGTTTGTTTGCTATTTTGATTTAAGTTGGTTACTTTAATGAATTAAAATACGGACTTTTTCTGTCTCTATCTGACGTTGAAATTTTTAAAAAGCTGGAGCCCTCAAAATCCCTTCCCCAAACGAAATCAAATCTTGACCTTTTGTAAACTTACCTAAAATTTTAATTTAATTAAAATTAAACACCGTCTGTTCTGGAATTCTCCAAGAAATTCGTAGAAATATGAAATGCTTGTAATTTTATTATTTGGCTTCATTAAGCGGATTTAATCTGTTTTAATTTCTGTCGATCTCGTTTCGCGGTAGGTACAATTACACCGTTACTGGCCATTGCACGACAGCGTCTGCTCATTATGACCGAAGAATGTTAAGAAATTTCATCCGACAACCCATTGAGGGAACCCTCCCAATTGTATGAAGGTGTTCCAATTGAATGGTGGGTAGGTGGAATGGGGTACGATTATAATGAAATTTCGCCTCGATAAAGACCAGTGAGGCCCGAAACACAATACTTGATGTTTCCTCCTGAACCCGTATCCATATCACATCATTAAGCTCGGTAAAAATATCTGCCGACACATCTAGCTTAAATAAATTAACATTTGCTGGCACACCAATTAAAATTGTGTTATGATTTTTGTGATTATATTTTTATGGTGTTCTTTTGTGAAAACTTGGTAATAAAGTACAAAAATAGTCAAGTTTAGTTTGGAATTTTGAGATTAAAATTGAAAAAAAGAAGTGCGTTTTTCTGTTCGGTCCGTTAATTCGTTTATTTGGCTAAACGTGTTTATAGGAAATTGTACAAGGGCGAAAAGTAATCTATTTCTTGCACGTTTTAATTGACGTACCTTTCTACATAGATAAATAGATATACTCTTTATTGTACACCATAACAGAATTAAATAAGGTGTTACAATGAGCGGTCTATATTAATTTTCATTTTTAGTTATTCAAAATTAATTGTATATGATATCAAATAAATTTTTTAACGAAATTTATAATTATAACAAGTTTTGTTTAGTTCAATATCAACCTTGCTACTAATTAGCAGAAGTTAGACAAACAAATTGCCTATATCAAAACATTTTCTGTAATAGCTTTGATATATTACAATAAATTTAAATAACTTGATTCAAGCTCGAGATAGATATTATAGAATTATATTTAGTAGTATTAAAAATATTATTTCATATGAATTGTTAAAAACAAATAACTAGTCAAGCAGACATTAGGGCAGCCGAAGGAACAGGGTGGGTTTTTAGTCAGTAGAAGTCTGATACTCCCTTCCGCTTAACCCAGAGTGGAAGAAGTTATTCGATGATTTTCCCAACCAGAAAAGAAAGGTACATATCGTTCTCAAAGAAAATATCGCTCTCAGCGATAAGACCGCCATTGTAACCATTTTTTTTACAATATTGTTATTTAAGTGTGATTAAATTATTGGTGTACAATAAAGTATATTCTATCTATCTATCTACAAATTATAATGTGGTGTGTTATAAGGAATATAAGAAATACAACATAATTATACTCAGAATGACTGACGTAATATTTGTGTGAAGGTTAGCCTAATTGTCCCAGAATATTACTGTGGGGTTATAACATAACTAGCTTCAGCCCGCGAATTCGCTCGCGGTTTAAGGTTTTTTTTTTTTCATCAAAATTATAGTGGCATTATAATGTCACCATGGAATCTAAACAACTATCTTCACATCAGAAAACATATCGAACCGTTGCTCCGTTTTAACGTCAAAGAAAGACAAACAATAATTCGCATGTATAAATTTAATATGCATTTGCTTGCTTGCAATTGCTATCCAAAGCTATTATTGTTATTTACTCTTATTGTTTTGGCATAAAATTGTAAAATCTGCTAGTCAGTGTTTAAGCAAATAACAATGCACAACTTTTAGCGTTTCACTGTATATTTTGTAATGGCCTCTGAAGTTCGTGGCTAAATAATAGTCTACTGGGCCGATTTTCAAGGTTAAGTAACGCTGGCCGAGGCCAATCCAATGATGGCTGACATCTTATCTTATATTTTTTTAACTTACCTTTTATTATAGCTGAATTTATAGGTTTATACGGAGAGAATTTTTGGAATCGTTACAGTATATTTTTTTTTACTCAATACTCAATACTTTTATTGCATTCCATATGTAGGTATTCTTAGATGGTAAACTTATAATTAGATCATATGGACCCTGACGGGCACAGTGATTTAGGAGAGGAAGCATTTGTTAATTATATAATATTAATTTAACTTACTTACTAACTTAACTTAAACATTACATTACATGTCTATCACTTAAATATTCGTTTACTGAGTAATAACACTTCTGCAGTAAAAATTGTTTTAGTTTTTTTTTTAAAAATAGGTTAATTTTCTCTTCGCTTTTTACAGGTTCGGGAAGTTTATTATATTTTGGTTTTTCTATTAAGATTCACATGTTGCATTTTTGTATTTATGATAACTTCAAATTTAAACGTCTGATTCGAATGGATTAAAATGTATTCTACTGCTAGAATACTACCCTTAATGATAAAACTTTATTTCAATAAGAATCAATATCACGATACGAATGTAACCAACTAACTTCTGTTTCTCCCCGGGGATCTAAATAAATTTTAGATTGAAATAGCTACTATTGTGACTTAATTATGATAGTTAGATATAATCTTTCCTGGACTTTTTGTAGTTAATAATGAGTACTATATATACAACGTGTAACGGAAAGGGTATATACATACCAAGAGCACGGCTTCTTTGGATGATATCAAACTATATTGGAAGGGTTTTTTAATCCTATCTCTACATGTTCGGAAGTAATGAGAATTTTTAATACATTGATACCAGAAACCGAACTTTTCAAATTGAAATAAGCACATCACAGAAGAGATTTATCGTGATATTTGCAAATAACGTGGAAAGTTATTGACCTACGTAGTGTGGTGAGACGATTGTTATGATTTCAATTTAAGAAACTTATGAAACTGAAAATTTGGTATCAGTTTTTAGAGTATTTTATTTTGAGTTGAAACCCTTCCAATATCGTTTGATATCATCCAAAGAAGCCGTGCCCTAGGTATGTATATACCCTTTCCGTTACACGTTGTATAGTCATGTATATAATCATGTTATACATAACTATATGTATCACCGATAGTGTTCTTAGCGCAGGCACATAAAGATTTAAAAAATGTTGCAAAATTTTGCTAGTTTTAGTTACATTATTGCAATTTTCGTAAGGATGTCTATTATTGTTTAAAATAAATTATAACCTTTGTCTCTTTCTAATAATGTCGCTTCCTATTAGTATTAATATCTAGATACTGGGTAAAAACAGCCAACAATACAGGCAATTTTAATCCCTAAATTGATATTATTGTATAATTTTAAGCTAATATAAATAACCGAATTAATTTAAGTATTAATTAACGAAAAAGATTCGTAAACAATGTTTATTTTATATGCTTAAAGCGATTAGATCATTGCCTCAGTCACAAAGACCCAATTAAACGTAAATAATGTATAATAATTCACCTAATTGTTTTGGAAATGAGAAGCAAGATATCTAGGCAAACGAATCGGCTGTCCAGGAGAGATAGGATGCGGACTCGTTAAATACGCTTTGAATTATTAATACAGCACTGTTACAGCGAATTGTAAGCTTCTTATAAGGGAACTGTATAAATATTGGTGAGGCGATAGTAAGCTAAACACAAATAATGGCCACACTTTGTAATGTCTTGCTTAATGTTTCAGACAAAGTTACAAGTGGTTACCGGTTTTACCCGACTGCAAAGGGAAAAATAAAATATTTGGCCCAGTGCGAGTCGGCCTCGCCCATGAAGGGTTCCGTAGTAACTATAATAAATATAACATACTTAATATATTTAATTGAAAAAAAAAAAAACTAAAAACCTTACAAATTTCTTAAAACTAGCTTATTTACAATTTTTATAACTACGCCAAATAACTTTGTTTTTCATAGTATTTGTATGAATTACAAAGTTATATTTGCGGTTTTCGAAAATATACTGTATCTCAAAAACTGCTGACTCGATCTCGTTTAAACTAATTTTGGTTGAAAGTTTACATTAAGATCTACAATATATGTTTTTGTTTTTAGATTTTTCACTTGTATATTATAGAAGTTAGAGGGGGGGGACACACATTTTACCACTTTGGAAGCATATATCTTTTAAACGATTGACTTTATGAAAAAGTGGTTTATGAAACCAAAATGTCATTTTTAAAGACCTGTCTATAGATACCACACACGTATAGGTTTCATGAAAAAAAATATTTTCAGTTTCAGTTCCATGTATGGGGAGCCCCCTTTATTTTAATTTTTTTTTTTTTAATTTTCTCTTAAAATCGAAAAGCGGTTTACAGAGTACACCTACCTACCAAGTTTTACATGTATAGTCCTAATAGTTTCGGAATAAAATGGCTGTGACATACGGACGGACGGACAGACAGACAGACAGACGGACAGACATGTCGAAACTATAAGGGTTCCGTTTTTTGCCATTCGGCTACGGAACCTTAAAAAGGGATGGGACTCGCCTGCTTGTGACTTTTTTAAATGAAAATGTGTTTAAATTACTTTTTTTTTGTAACCTTTTTTGGATGTTTATGCTTCAGAAAAATGGTAACGATAGAGTACCTAATTCTTATAAACTTTGGAACATTGTTTACCTTTATACTTAGAATATGACAAAATCTGCTCTAATTATTAATTTATTTTAATTATTTGAGACTTTTAATGCCTGCACATTCCTCTAAATTCTATGGCTCATCTTTACGGTGCAAGCTGTTCGTTTGTGGAATGCATTGCCGGTGTCAGTAAGATAAGCTCAGTCACTCGCTTCTTTTAAGAGTTCGGTTGCTGATCATTTTCTTTCAAATTTATAATTGTTCTTTTGTTTCCTCTCCACATGATGTTAAAGAACACATTATAGTTATATAGTTATTACTTATGTATTGAATTGTATTTATATATTTGTATATATATATATATATTATTTTCTGTTTTATGAGTACACTATTTTAGCCCTCCCCACTTTAATTAAAGTTTTGATAGTCCTTCCAAAGGTTGTCTGGAAGATATCGCTTTTAGCGATAAGACCGCCATTGTAACCATAGATTTAAGAAATAATATTAAATAGGTGTATTTAAATTTTGGTGTACAATAAAGTATATTCTATTCTATTCTATGTTTGGCATTATCGTATTATAAATATGCCTTTTGGGCACCTATGAAGTACTATGATTTTCAAGTGTAGGTCTACTACCAACATTGATCGGTATAACATGTATCTATACATAGGTTCATTTTATAAAATAGTGGTGGCCCAAGGGTAAAGGACCCGACTTACAAGTGGTAGTTCGAACCCAGTCAAGTAACTTTAGGTAGTTTATATCAACATCACTGTCATCAAAGTGGTGAAGAAAACATCGTGAGAAAACTGGCATATTATAGGACCAAAAATTCGAAGAAAAGATATAAGACATCTACAAACCCGCACTGAGCTTGCGTGGTGCGGCCACAGGGCCGTAATCCACCACGCAAGCTCAGTGCGGGTTGGGCCTTTTCGCTATACGAGGCGCAGCCCTCGTATAGCGAAAAGGCCCAAAACGTCATAACCTGTGTTTCTATTATTCATTTATTTATTTATTAAAACTTTATGCAACACAAGTACAAAGGCGGACTTAATGCCATAGGCATTCTCTACCAGTCAACCATGGGTGGTTATTGGTAGGTATCTTTTATACTTATTATTTACCACATTCTATATCAAGGCCTTGGTCCAGCAACCTAATGAGAGCGCACTACGGTTTTGGTCAAAGCTCGTGGCTATTAAGTAAGCTATTGGATGACACACTGTCGGCATAGTAATGGCCGGAGTCCACATCCGAAATGTCGAACACCTCACGAGCTGATAAACTACACTCTAATAAAGTCATATTTTTATCTGCAGTATTTAAAAGAAAATTTAACTGCATGGTGGTATCCCAAGTTCTCTCAGACCTAACCTAGCCCAGACCACACCATAAAATAGCCAATTTTACGATACGAACATGACAGTTACACTCCAATTGAGTGTCATAGGTTACTTATCATGGACAGAAGTACTGGTCCCGCTAAAAAGAGCTCGGCAAAATAGCCGCAGTAAATAATGGTTGATTATTAAAACTGAGATCTATAAAGACTAATCACATTACAGTTTAGCTTATTATAACTTACGTAATTACGGTTTATTCACACTGTCTGTCTTCATATTCATCTCTCCTTAAGATTTTTTTCCTTTCGAAATAAATATCGCCTTTATGCACTTTTACAGTAGGTATTCGATATTTCCCTTTGTAAGTGTTTTTGATATATACTTGTGATAAAAATTTAGTAAAATTAAAATCACAGAAATGATGTTTTTTTTTAATATCTAGGTCACTATAAATATGGTTGCATAACGAAACAAACAAAGTTTATTTTTAAGCCTCTAATTGTAATCTGTCTGTAATATTTTGTAATATAACTGATAATTCTGATTTGTATACTTTTCAAACTATGGCTAGACAATTTGTCTAAGTTAAATTTGGTTAAATCTAGAGTTTAACAATTATTTTACTTCAAATCTCATTCGGAAGCTAGAGCTAAATTTGGTTCATTACACATGACTAAAACATTGTTTAAAAGATGATCATTTAGAATACATAACAGCTATGTATTTGGAATTTTTATTCATAAACAAAACCACAGCTTGGATAAAAAAAAAAAAAAAAATTTTGGTAATGTGACCATTAATTAAATAAAATTTTCACATTTAACTTGACAGCTGTTTATTTAATTTTCATTTCTCTATTTTGAGCAAGTGCCAGTTTTTGCTTTGTTAGCGTCAAAAATAATTGTAAGCATTGGTGTGGTGGCTAAATAATACCAGCCGCACGTACGATATATACTCCGAGATTATGGAATGGGTTCGAGTTCGTGAATGGATATCCATCTTAAAATATCGAGATTTTTTCGTGCCTCGGAAAGCACGTAAAGCTATTGTTTCTAGCTGTCATTTGTACATCTTTGATAATCGTCACCAGAAGCCATTAAATCTGACACCAGTCTTTTTTAACACGCTTTTATTAGGTCGACCTGTATGTAACTAACTATGTAATGAAATCTAAGGTAACTAATTTAACCATCTTCCAAGGGTCGTAGCGTAATGAAAATTGGCAGCTGTATGTAGTTCTGATGACAATACAATAACATGTTACTGTCAAACTGATCTGATGATGGAGCCGGAAGATATGAACTAGAACTTCGCGATAGAAAATCGTATCATAGCTGTTTTGGATTTCTTAGAAAAGTCTTGTAATGAACTTTGACCACGATTAAGTTTCATGGTCTGATGATGAAGCCGGAAGATAGGCACCGGTATTCCATGATGGAATATCGTATCATAGTCGTGTTTGCACTTGTGAGAAAGGCCACGTAATGGACTTTGAACACGTTCTTTTTTGTTTTTACGTGCATTTATAAAAGCGTGTTTTTCTAGTGTTTTTTAAACTATTAATTATTTTACTAATAATAGGCTCGCGTTTGACAACCATCTCACCTGATGGTAAGTGATGATGAAGCACGCTTACGCAGAAGTAAACGATTCACTCTTTACTCAACGACCCTCAGGTTATAGCTATCGGGAAACATAGACTCCTGCAGGGAATTTCATACCTTAGCCGTACGCACAATAAAAATATTCCCAAAAAAAAAAATATATGTTTTTTTTTTTATGAATGAGCCCGCTCTTGACCTCGATGACACCTGATGGTAAGTGTAAGATGAGGTCTACAATCGAACGAGCGAGCTCAGAAAATACCTATTCACTCTTGCTTTAAAGGCTGACGGGTCATATGTGGCAGGGAACACAGAAGCCGGCAGAGAGTTCCACACCTTGGCTGTGCGCACAATAAATGTTGAAGAAAAGCGCTTAGTACCACAAGACGGTATATCGACCAAGTGAGGATGGTATCCTGCGGTACGTCTGGTAGACCGGTAGTAAAAGGGGGATGAAGGGATTAGGTCGTTGAGCTCCTGCGCATACTCTCCAAAGTATAATCTGTAGAAGCTATCTTCTACAGATTATACTTTAGAGAGTTACCGGCGAAACGTTTCACCGGTGAGCCAGGCTGTGAAGCTTGCCTGCCAGAACTTCGTCACCTATGAGCCTTTTAGCTCTGCGTTCGATCGAGTCAAGTGCAGCTAGCTGGTATTTGGTAGTCTTACCAAAGAGTATTGTGTTACCCAGCTACTGGATTGTTGAGTTCAGATAGGCAGTCGCTATAATTATGTAAAACACTCAGTACTCAGTTACATCCGGTTAGACTTGCACTCGATACCAACATAGTTATGAAGAGGCTAAACTGATGATGACAATCACAAATCACTGCAATCCTTCTCATGGTCACCTTTAGGCCATAGATATGTTTCATGAATATAGTACATCATCATTATAATACTTTTCCAATATGGGACAATTATATCATTTTTAGTTACAATCTTTCATTTGCGTTGTTGATAGTCACTTCGCATTAAATATTTTCACACAAAAATATTTTGTAAAGCTTAAAAAAGCAGTCTCAAAAAGGACGTCTTTTTTAGTCCTAGCTATGGCTGTATAAAAAACCTGATCAATCGTTGAAGCTCATCTGGTAAACGTCAACTTATTCAATTATCCAAAACGGATTAATAAGACGAGATTATGTTAGGGTCAACACGATAACTTATTAATTCTGTTCGGTTACATAAACCTCAATTCTAATTAGTTTCTGTTGTACAAAATCAATTAAATGGTACTAACAGAGCTATTGGATCAGACCGCAACCTCAAGAAATGTTAGTAGACTCAAAGGGATGGACAAACATCTCTATACAGACCTATACGAACACAAATTAATATTAAATTCCGCCATAAGTTGGATAACTTTGTGTTATGGAAACCTTGCGATTGTGTTTATATTGCTTAAGACAAGTCTGGAACTTGGTGCATGCTAAACTTTCTCGTATTTTCTCTTTCGCTTTTCTATAATATCTTGACAAGTCAAGCAGATTAACATCAAACGAATAAACGAATAATGGGATCAGATCATAAGGCTGATCCCATTCTGATTAAATAATTTGTAACATTTATCATTTTCGATGTCAACATATTTACTGGTATCCTTTAAAATCCAATTTTATATTCTATGACCTTATAATAACGAATCATAACTAAAAACTCACATACTAGAAGTTAAAAGTGAAACGTTTGATTAAAACAAAATATTAATAAAAACTAACCTCGTAGTTTACTGCAAATAGATTTTTCAACAAAATTTAGTCACAGCGCGGAAATAAAAACGGTTATCGCAAATATGATTCCTGTTTATTCCCCAAAAGCGATCCATAAAACTTGTATAAATGTCAATAGTTTCAATAAATGCTGCGTCCGCCCGGACTGGTGTGGCTCCCACCGCTGTATTCGAAACACGTACGAAATACACGTAAACGTCTGCTTCCCATCTTATTGATACAAATAGAGATATCAATTGTTTAGGACAAGGAGAAACAACAGTGTGGCAATGATAGTAATTCTTCTGACGGGATGTGAGGGGGCTGTATAACCACTTTGATATCTGCAGGATAAAGTTTAGTATGTTATGGAATGAGATTTTTACGGACTTCGGGACCGTCGTAATGTTATTGACCTCTTTGATGGTGTCGACCCGGCTCTGGACCGTATTTAAGAGCTGATTGAAATAGGCTCAGCTTAGATAATCATAATCGTGTCAATGTTTGCCTTTCCGTGACTAAATGTTTGCTTGATAATTTATGTTGTTTTGTTTACTTTAATTTTCATCAGCTCTCTTTAACGGAGGTTTTAAATACTGGATATCATATAGGGATTGGAGATACTATTCACCTGATTGTCATTATTCGGTATATCTGATTGATTTAAGGCGTTTGTGGTTACATACATAGATTACATATTAGTTTGCGTTAAGTGTATGACGTTAAATTAAAATGATACCAAAATGAACCATTTAAGAATTTTAACCTATTAAGAATATCTGTGCAATTAGTTTAGCTTTTTCAAGTTGTAAAAGTTGTTGAGGTTTTTCAAAAATATTTGTTAGAAACTTTTGGAATTTACTAAATCACTTATGTTTCCAAAACCATTCGTTGAAATTTTATTTTGATGATCCTTTTACAAACAAAGCGTGTAATATGATTCAATTCTTATTTTTACAGTCGTATATGAAGAAGAATAACATTTTGGACATTTCTTTCATTATAATGCTAAGTGCGTACGTATTTCTTATTTGTTGGAAGAATCTAATTTATTAAATTTTGTAGAATTAATGTTTTCATGTGTCGTATATCCTTTATCTTAGTTTGAGATTAAAGGATGTTGGTGTGAAAATTAAAACAAAATCTGTAGTTTTTTTAATACATTATTCTTTAGTATTTGAACTTTTTTCAACTTTAAATTTGATCAGGTAAGCATACATTATTTGGGAATAACTTGAATCTGTTTTGAGGAGCTTTATAGAACTTAATATAGACACTCTTTGAAACCCTGCCTGTTGAATTCAAAGCTCAAGATGCCAACCACACAATGTGATTTTAGATTCTTAAAAATCTTAAAATTTTCACTTCTTTTTTAAATGCTCGGGTTGGTTGGTAATGACTTTTTGATTAAAATAAATTACATTTTTAGAATCCAATCTTTAAACCATTTATGATCTAGTAACTGTTTGATTGTTAAAGAGTAGCTTTGTGTGAGATTCAGATTCTTAAATATTAGCTTCATTGACGTACATTTTTTTAAGAACAAGTTTCTTAACTTTGTTAAAACAGCATTTTTCAAGCTAAGCTGAATGATTAGTATGATTAAAAAACTTAAAATCTCAAACTCGAAATATAACAACGATTTTACTAATTATGATGCTTGTTTGAATTACTTCTAGTAAAACTTAGTTATGATTGAAGTAAGTAAAAGGCCTGACAATGATTTGTAAAGGAGAGAAAAGTTTGTGGGTTAGCGTTTACCGTGCGTTTGTGTACCGTCTGTTGTATCTATTTGTGTCCTAAGGTTGTTCAACTCGACAGGCCGTTCGCTTACAGTATTTGAGATGATGATTACTCAATAATGTTCTAGGTTTAAGTATTTCTTAGCTTAAAAGGTATATTTCCTTTTGTTTTCATTCTGACCGTAGTTTGTTGTCAAGCTCGAATCTTAAATTTATTGTATATTGTTATTGATGAAACAAACACGCCTTTGAAATGTTGTAAATAAACCCAACTTATTATTCAATGACTAAATGAGTAATGCCTTCGTAAAACAAGTTTTCATTTACATCATCAAAATGTCTCATAATGACATTATAATATTGTCTTGTTCTTTCAACGTTCCTGTGGCCAAAATTATCAAAAGTATTTATTTGAATAACAGACAAAATATGCTAGTTAGTTGGTTGATACATAACTATAAAATGTCTCAGAAAGACATTATAATATTGTCTTGTTCTTTCAACGTTCCTGTGGCCAAAATCATCAAAAGTATTTATTTGAATAACAGACAAAATATGCCAGTTAGTTGGTTGATGCATAATAGCCTATACACGAGAATACGACGACCAACCTCCTCCGTAGTCCGTTGAACCAAACACGTTGCAGTTTCACAGAAAAAAATAAACAACACACTGTATGCAATGAGAGTATAATCACTTTATTTATCAGCAAAATGTTTAGCGTCACTAACTTAAATGCAGTTCGGTAACTTTGAGTTATAATAATTTAAAAAACAAGTTTTTGTACTCGTAGATTCACGAAGAAGTTGGACGCGAGCGTCCCACACGCGAGCATCAAGCGTGCCGACCGGCGCAGAACTAGCTCGCTGTTCTCATTCCGTACAAAACTTTTAAGTCATGGAGACGGCAAAGCTATGTCGCGCTTCTACAACTCACGCACACAATCATGCCCGACACCCTATGCACAAACACGAAAGCGAGCTTCCAAGTTCACTAAATAAACGAACACCAACACAAACGTGCATCAACACCGTCTACCCCCTGTTCATGAGACGTCAGAGCGAGACGCGTATATCAACAATGCATTTAGGATCACAAGAGCGAGCGAGAGGTTGATACCGCAACAGATGTATATCATTTTACGCAGGTAAGTATTGAAAATGTTGGTGTGTATGAATGAGACGGCATACAAATTTAGCTTAGGCAAAGCCGGTTGGGAGCGAATGGGACAGGAACTGTTCAAGTCACCCACTGTACATTCCTTCCTGATACCGGCGCGCCGTCGTACCTTTCGATCGTTCAAGTGGCAGATGAAGCTTTTAGGGCTGTCACCTGATCAATTCGCGAAGCGGTAAAAAATGGAAAACTTTAATTAGTTACTAAGTATTTTAAAAGTGTTCAAGTATTTTTTGCGATGTTTACAATGCATGGTTAATTTTACTTTAGTTTGAAATGATCGAAAATAAATAAAAATATAATATGATGATAATGCCAGATGCTCGAATGTTTTTTTATTGTAATCTCTAAAAAATATAAACAAAACAAACTATACTGAAATCAACTTAAGAACAAAGAAGGTTCCTACAAATTTTGCAAGCTTATAAATGATTCAGGCGCACAGGTAGCATCCTTACGTCAAGATGTCACAAAGTAGCAGGTAGTGGAGTAACGTATGCTGCAAAATTTTGAGAATATTTTTTTGCATAAAGCTGCTCCACTACTTTGTGTTTACAATGAACACATCTGCTTTCAAACGTGGTTTTTGTACTTCTTTATTATTTCTCAATTTATTTTAATTGAGGATCGTATTATACGTAATTGGGATCGTTATTTTGACCCTTGTATTCAATTGTTAGATACATGTTACCCCCTTTATGAAGAGTTGACACCTGTTATTTTTTCTGTTATCTTAATAGCGCAATTAAACACACATCTGGTTTTGTTACTTTATTTTATTAACTTCCATAGTGGTACTGATTTTAATGACTCACGACAGTATTTTTTTTTTCATTTATACAAACACTTTGTTGTAGGAATTAAATTCATAATTGATATGAATATGAATAATAAAATTAGAAGTTCGAACAAGTTATAAGCCCTTTGGAAATAGGCTAATAAAAGATCAGATAAACAGACTTATAAAATATGTAGAGACTAAATCTTTTATAAGTCTATCTGACCCCGTAAAATTATGGACAGTATTGACCTACTTCTAATAAAAGTCGGCAAAAGTTAATTTTAGGTAGCAAATGGTTTCCAGGCGCTCATAGTCTGCTTAGATACTAAAAGATCGTTTGTCTTTTTATATTCATTTTCATAAATTAGACTCGCAATCCATTACAATACGTTTTAAAAAGTAACATTAAAAATGGAACATTCCATTTTATATCAAGTAGAGTTAGAATTTTTTATCAACGTTCAGTATCGAGTATCGAAAAAAAGATTATGCGTGCGATCGGAGAGCGTCAAGCGAAACACTTCTGCGAAATCGGAGCCATGCGGCGCAGCTGACGGTAACGCGGCACGACACCGGATCACAACAACACAATCCTTCCTATGCGGCCATGTAGCTAACACACAAATTAGTGTAGTATAATGTTCACGCCCTTTATTTTTATACCTTTGTCAAACTTCACACGAAACGACAGCACAATACACACACTCCATAAAGTATACCATTTCTAACACGTTACCTGAATAAGAATCAACCAGTTTACCTATAGCCACATACCTCTCGCGTCCTGTTTCATAATCCTAAATAAAATTGACGTGGCCATCGCTTAAAAAACACAAAAAATAACACGTGAAATATGACGTGTTTTTGACGTTTTGACACGGGTAACGTTCGCGGTACACTTCATTAACTTTTCGAATACGAAATCCTGATGGAACAAGTACTTCAACGGACATAGACGTGAATTCCGTTTGTCAGATACCGGTAATCCTCGAGCTAAGCAAAATTGGTCCATTTTATTTTTGCAATCTTTCATACAAGAATAAACATACAAAGATTCTAGTACTGCACTGAAAGGACTTATTCTTTGCAGGTGTTTGTACGACAGCCAGACCGTTTATGGACGCTGGTCAGGTTGATTTTTAAAACATTCATTAAAATATTGTGCAATAATTTTCCATAGGGCTAGAGAACTAATATGATTTCTGCACAAGTAATAGCGAACTATATGAAACAAATGTGTAACAACATGTCGAGCTCAATGGAACAAATGTTTAACTGAGGAGTTTCAAAACAGAGTACTCGACAGTATAACGTTCAATTGTTTTGACATAAGGCCTCACACAGGCGAAGCGGTGAACATGGAGTGAAAAGAGGGCCTGTGGCTCCGTAAGCGCGAAATAATGACAACGCATTGTAGCTTCGCAGGATCAAGTAAGTCGCTATTATTTATTTCTCCTGAGGAGCTTCACAATGGCGTACCACGGCTTTGCTGTCAGCGATACAATAAGCAGCTGTTCTCGGTTTACTTTGAACGAGCTGCAAAGTAAGACGTACAGCAGATGACGTAATGTTACCTGCCTTTAAGACACGATAAAAGAAATGTGACGTTGACGTCATATCTCAACTTGTAGTCCTTCGTGCTTATCTTTTGTGTCGGCCAATATTGTGCCTGGAGGCAAGTCGTCTGTAAACTACGATGCTATTCATACAACATTTTGTAAGATGTTAAGTAACATTGATGAATGGAGTCTGTAGAGGTCGTAAGTCGAAATCCCCAAGGAAATTTTCTTGAAACTTTAGGTGGATAAGAATACGCTATAGAAAAAACTTAAACTATCTAAAACTAGTACAATAATCGCATCGCTCACATGTCCATGAATTTTTACGCGGAAACTACGAGTTCCAACGGACAGCCAGCTTCGAGTGGCCAAAAAGCCAGAAATAGTCGGTAAAGCGACGGCCAGAACATAATAGCAGCAATAACAAAAGTGAGTCGAGCTAACCATTGATTTGGATTTTACGTTAGTCCGACAAAAAATAAGTGCCTTTGTGCTGCATCCGCAAAAGTCTGACCAGTGGCTGTCACTCGAAAATGCATGTCGGAATGTATGGTAAGCCCGTTGGTATTAATACAGGGCGACAGGTGAATACTAAGTGATGTTTTATTGTTGTGTGAGAGCACTTATCAGCTTTGGTGGTTTACACGACTTCCAGGTGAATTTTTAGGATTTGTAGCCGGAGAACAGTTTGTACAGTCGTTTTTCGAATAGAAATAAATTCATTTGAGACCTAAGACCCAGGTCAATTCATTTAGATTAGGATTTAGGACAGAATATGTTGTAAACTGAACGTAGTACAGCAAAATGTCGTGTCCGCTGTCGATTACCAAAACCATTTATTATGCTAAGCTCCTAGCTTAAAACAGCACATTATAAAAGCCGATACCAACGGAGTGTGAAAGTTAGAACGAGGTCACCACTTAATTTAAAACAAACATCGGCTAAACGCTGTTACAACAATTGTTGAACAATTTAACAGCGCCCGGCCAGTTCATCCGTATTTCCTACTTAATAAGTGTCTGGGTGGAGGAGGCGAGGCAGGCCGCACTGACGCTAACTTGACGTCAACCTGACGTCGCACCAGTCGTGGCTAAAAATGACGCAGTTGTTCCACCTGAAGGCTTCTGGCTACAACATTGTGGGAGACACATGTCTTTTATTTTTAAATTGATACGATGAAGTGCCTTTTAAGGAAGCGGTCAGGTAACGTTGACTCTTATGGATGCCTTGTGTCATCTTATTTAAAAAGTTTTTGATATTCCAGAAGATTTATTGTGTGACTTTAAAGTTTGAAGTCTTTGATTAGCAGAGGTAGGCTACAAAAAGCCTTTTAATTGTCTATTAGAAACTTCATTTGTAAGATCGTTTGGCAGAACGAAGCTGGCTGTGGCCGTCGGGTCGAATAAAATGTCTCTCGCCATTTAGTCTTAGGATTTCCAGCAAATTACAACATTTATCTAAGTACTATCTTCTATACAAGGTGTTAAACTAATATTTGGTAAAAAATAGGGGTGATATTCTGTTGCTGGTATACAGAAAATAGTCAATTACAAAATAATAAAAGACTGTAACATAAAATAAGAAAAAAATCTTTTTAAAGCAGGCTGATGCAGTTATTGGCATTTATTCTGGTATAATCGCACATTTATTATTATTATATATTTATTTTTAGTCCTTCCCAATGTTGTCTGGAAGATATCGCTCTCAGCGATAAGACCGCCATTATAACCAAAGTTTTGGCAATATTGTTATTTTTGTTTGTGTACAATTTTTGGTGTAGAATAAAGTATATTCTATCTATCTATTTATAGTGTCATCAACTTCATCAAAAATTACAAAATCATTGCCTCTCATTTGGAATAACTCCTGTATAATAAGTGCATTTTTACAAACGCCCAAACCCGAAACAGTAATTTTCAGGCTGTACCAGACTATGCCCAGAAAAGAGATTAGTGAAAAATGCTGGAGGAAGCCTATGCCAATAGGCACACCGAATTAAGAGATATCCCCTTAATAAAAATAGAAATAATTCAGGATAACAAACTTTATTATTTTTATTATATATATGTATTGATCAAGTTTGGTACGGAAACTACATTTCTACTACTGTCCTAGATATGTGTCTATTATATTCAGTGGACTCACAAACCCCCAACTGACTAAAAGCCTAATAGTGTATTTAAAATAAGACAGACGAATTTAAGGCAAGGACATGTTAATGAAAAATCAATCAGGTGTAACGGGGATCGAATTGAGTTCGTTGCTGAGGGTAATCAATCAGGCGTCAGTATTATTGTTGTGATTTGTTGCGGCATCTATTCGGTAGCAATCGGTCGGCCCTCCAGTTGCCATTAGTTTGATTAGCTCGTCCGTTCCACGTACGGTGATTGTGCGAACGTTTGGCTTTGATTGATTCCTTCAAATGGCACCATTTTGGGACCATGATGTAATCTTAGACGATACATGTTACTGGTCCCGATACGAGTGTATTCTTTAAGCTTAATTAAGACTAGTGGGCGACTAATGGTCGAAATTCGACCAGATTTTGAACGATTTATAAAGCATATTTTTATAAAAGTAGCTTTCTGTACTTATTCTCCACATAAACTTGAATTGTGCCAAATTGTATACTTCTCTGTCTTAGTATTTTTTGTAAGCAGGGTACAATTTTTTTTGCTTCACGTATATAATAGCGTTAATTCGCATAAGATTGAGATCATGTATAATTGTTTTTACTTAGCCATTAATTAATTTATTCTGTTTTAACACTTATAGCAAGATACGTAATTATTGAATATATAGAATATATAGTTTTAATAAATATCATTTAATGAATACTAATCATTAAATGATATTTATTAAAACATAACTTTAGTACATTATACATGTTAAGTCAACTAGTTGAACACTGGTAGGTACTTAGGTACCAGTGTTCAACTAGGTAAGATTTAATTTCTGATTAAGATAGCAGAGCTCTAATTAAAAATTTGATTGGATATAATTTTTAATAGGCAAAATTACTATCTTATTTCTTTCTATTTTTTTTTAAAGAAAACTAGTAATGTGGCTAGAATTCACATTACTAGCAATCCTGTTAACCCCTCCAACTAAGCTAAATATGGTTGTGTCTGGAGTGGGTTCACGGTTATAGTATAATGGGTGGAGTTCGAACCCGCGATCTCTCGATCACAAGTCCGAAACCTAAGCCATTAGGTATTATTCCTTTATTAATGTGATTTAAAGGTTTTTAGGTGTGCCTTTAATATGTTTGCGTGGAAAAAATTTTATCTGACACTGCTCAGAAATATAAATACATTTTGCAAGCTAACAATGGTGGGAGACGGCCTTAATATTTTTTTTAAGTATACAGCGTATAAATGAAAAAAAAAAAACATACGCTTTCTTTTTGTTATGAAAAATAAGCAAAAA
Organism: Tholera decimalis; assembly: GCA_943138885.2. Classification (NCBI taxonomy): domain Eukaryota; kingdom Metazoa; phylum Arthropoda; class Insecta; order Lepidoptera; family Noctuidae; genus Tholera; species Tholera decimalis. The sequence goes on from OW964559.2 coordinate 22,490,197, forward strand.
ATATTATGATCATTGTATTAAGGCAAAACATATTTGGCATAATATCCTGATCTTATGAAACATACCGATTCTGTTTAAATAATATGTGGAGCTTTGTTTTCCTAAGAAAGCGGTGCCGTCATATAGCGGCCGTAATATTACGGACGCAAAAAGACGGCTGTCTTTACGGTGACGACATGTGGAAAGTTCCACGGCCGTTTTATCACACTGTCTGATTCATCGCTATCTAGTGTATTACATTCTCTTTTGAAACGTTCACGAAACCATCTGACACCGACAAGACGGCCGTCATGCAAATGGCGGCACCGCTTTTTGACGTTACGGTGTCAGTTACCGCTCTCTAGGAAACCGCGCAATTTTGTTTACATACACAACGTTCTAGTGACGTCATTCACCGCTGTATAACTACTATACTATTTGACGGCACCGCTATCCTAGGAAACTTCAGAGAATTAACAAACGAACGACTTTGGATGAAACTTTACATCAGAATAGAAGCATCGATAGCTAAATAGCTAATTTGTCGGCCTTGTGACCGAGAGGTCGCGAGTCCGAACCCCACCCATTACACTATTGCTGTGAATCCACTCCAGACACAAGCATATTTAGCTTATTTGGAGGGATTCACAAGATTGCTAGTCATGTGAATTCTACCCACATTGCTAGTTTTCTTAAAGAGAATAGAAAGATAGATAGTAATATAATAGATAGTAATTTTGCCTATTAAAATGATATCTAATCAAATTTTTAATTAGAGCTCTGCTACCTTAATCAGAAATTAAATCTTACCTAGTTGACCACTGGTACCTAACTACTTACCAGTGTTCAACTAGTTGACTTAACATGTATAGTACTAAAGTTTTGTTTTAATAAATATGATTTAACGATTAGTATTCATTAAATGATATTTATTAAAACTATATATTCTATATATTCAATAATTAAGTATCTTGCTATATTTTTTATTGTATCCTATCAAATTTTTAATTAGAGCTCTGCTACCTTAATCAGAAATTAAATCTTACCTAGTTGAACACTGGTACCTAAGTACCTACCAGTGTTCAACTAGTTGACTTAACATGTATAAGTACTAAATTTATGTTTTAATAAATATCAGTTAATGATTAGTATTCATTAAATGATATTTATTAAAACAACCCACATTGCTCAATCTTATTTAAAAAAAATATAGATAAATTAGAAGATAAGAATACGTGATACATTTAATTTATTTTGCCTACGAATCTGTTTGAAACCTGATCAGGTAAATAAATAGACCTTATTACAAACTCGAAATGTAGTAGGTACTGCCAGTATTTACTGAAAGAGGATATCAACATAAATAGGTTGTAATGGATTTTCTCCACCAACACATTTACCTGTCTTGTTTGGACGTGCGTCACTATAGAAAATCCGTTTCGTTTGCTAACATGAATAATTAATGTAACTATACTGTAACTAAGCGCTAGAGAAATAATTATAGCCGGAATACTTCATAAATTAATGTAGAAGTACCGTAAATTATCTTGGAACAAGGTTGATCGATAAATACGTTGTAAATTATTATTAATATCTTTAACACTAGGCACTAAATATTTTGAGGATAGATCTGTAAATAATTAAGCAGTGTTCATGTGATGAAGGGTTCTCACCGGACGTTAATAAATGTAGAGGCTTTTTAATTTTAGAACAGTTACAGTTAACAAAAATGTTTATTACTTGTTGGTAATAAACATTTTTTAAATTTTAATGAAATTTTTAATGAATTTTTTTAATGAAAGTAAAATCTGGGGATTTTGATTCTTACCAATTTATATTTTGTAACAGAGTTTTAACAAAGAATAACAGCTACGCACCTGGCACTTCAGGATAAAGTAACACTTGCCAAGGTTAATCCGCGGTTGGGTGCCTTATTAACATAGGTACTAAAACTTATACGTGCCTTGAAAAGCACTTGTTGAAGGTGAGTATGGGAAGCTCACCGTCCGATAAGGGCCAGGCCTGGGTCGACGGTGCTTTAAAGTTCTACGCTTTAAAGAGCAGTCAGCACCAGTGACAGGGCCCGATACGGTAATTGCCTGCCGGGGCTATGGGAATGTTTTAGCTAGATAACATGGCCCCGGAAGACAAGGGCAACTGAAGGAAATGTTTTTAGTTAGTAGAAAACTGACAATCTCTTTCACTCCAGAGTGGGTGGAGTTATTTAATGATTTTCTCACAGAAAAAGTTAGTATATAATTTGTAGATCTTTGACAGTCGTTACGCGTATGCTAGAAGCCATGAAATCTGATCACAGACTTGCCAAGTGATTATTGTGTTACTCAGTTACTGGGGTGTAGAGAGGTCAGAGAGGCAGTCGCTGCATGTAAAGTACTGGAACACCGCTGCATGTGCCTCTTTAATCTGTTCGATAATATACCATCTTTAGAGCTGTTAACTAACCCAAACATACAAAATCAAACAAACAATTTACCCTACGAAATTCAATGTCAACGCGACGTTGCTTGGACGAAATGGACAGGGGTAAAGACGGTAAGAATTGACAAAAACCCGACGACTAAAGGCCAGCTCCAGAGGTTATATAAGACCCGCATTTGAATGACGATGTCATGTTTATTTGCGTTGAAGGGAGGCGCGCATTCTTACCTGTGACGGAGAAAGCATTGCTTTGAAGAGGAGTAACATGAATCTTTAACATGGGTTTGGGTAAACAGTTTTATATTTAATGCCGTGTGTACTAAGCTTTGTTAGAATTTTCTTTACGTTGTTGCTTCAGTTAATTGGTTGGAAAATTGGAATAAATCTGTAGTATTAGTTTTGACGTAGCACAGTTTTGTCTTTACGTGGAAAGTAATTTATTAAAAAAACAATACTTACTACTGTTCTAATTTATGCTATCGGTGACGGAATATGTCGTCAGTGAACCATCCTGTTACTGTCTGATTGACTGATTCGACAGATTATTAACTAAAATAAAAATATCCTTCTATTAGTTTAAAGTAGCTTCATAATTAAAATCTAAAGAACATTTCAATTCACAATTGTAATAGAAAATCATTACATAATAAGCGTTTTTATAAATAAGTGTGTTAATTAGGTAGTGTCTATTGTTAATTATTAATGTTTGGATGTTCCCTCTATGAGAAACCTGATAACCTTAGATATGATGGGAGACCATTGCTGGCTGCTAGTTTACTTACCTAACATTACATAGTAAGTTTTTTTTTCTAGAACAGCATGTCAGCTTGCCGTGTTTTCCACGGTCAACCGGTTCCCAAGATAAATAACGATGTCTATTTCTGTTGCTAATATTTCAGTTTCATCTTCAAAGTAAATTCAGAAGCAACTCCTTGAAGTTTAATTTATGTCTTGCTTAACAACAGGACTGACATTATAATCTAGTCTAGTCTTACAAAATGATGTCTGAAAGAGAATTTTAAAACAATGCATGTCTATTATTTTAATTTGTAACACTCGCTTTAAAAAAGTTGGACATGTGAGAACGCGGTACAAGTTCTTGAAATTAAATAAAGAATTTAAATAGCTATAAACTTTTAGTAGAATTTTTACGTATGTTGTTATCTCTTTTTCTACAAAAGACAAAGTTTCAATTTGTGTATACAAATTGTACTAACCAGAATAATTGAATTCCTAATCACAACAAAACCATTTACTTGTCTAAATCACAAAAGTAAATAGGCGTCCATGTTTAATTTTTTCCAAAAGAACTTCGGTGCTAAATTAGTTTTCGTTCGGTTCGATACGTGAGCGGATTGTATAATTATATTCTTCCCTTCCCACAATACTAACGGGCAGGTTGCGGCCAAGATGCGTATCGTATCGATTCAGGGAATTTCGCTAAATCGAACTGAGGCCACAACTCACGAAGTGGACCATCAAACTGCAGGAAAAAGGACAAAACAAAATGTATAAAGGAAATTGCTTCCACAAATCCACTCGTATCTTAAACAATAAACGTAGAACGGCCAGCCCACCCTAATAGCAATGAAATCACGAAACCAAAACTGTCTCCCATGTCGGATACAGTTCGATCTGCGACTTAAGAATTTTATAGACTACCCTTCAATTGTCTCAAATGGACAGCGATGATAGCGGTCATGTAACTATTTTGTGAGCATTTAAAATGTTTTTTTTTCGGCATCCTTTAAGATTGTGAGACACGGACGAGTTTCGATTTGAAGAGAATGAATCATCATTTCTGTTTTTCATTATGGGTTTAGTCAATGATTTTACCATCATCTTTTACTATAACAATTGTGTAATTATCAAATAGATCTCGAATTACTGTACTAGGCTTACAGTGTCTACAAGAATGACTATCGATTAAGTCGTATAATAATACTTAACCTAATTAGCGAATTCGTTTTCTTATTATAGTGGTTTTACGCACAGGTTTGAGAGATTTTTTAATGTACAGCTTTCAGTTTATAAACACTAATGTCCTTATTCTGTACTAAATTTCCTTTTAGATTCACTATAGTTTTAGTGAAATAAGCAAGTTGTTAGTAAGTCAAGATTAATCTGGCGTATAATACAAAATAATAAGCCTGTGAAGGAAAGTGTTTAAAATAAAACCGTATCAGTAGTTTAGGTTATAATTTTAGTATCCAACCCATTTGATAGCCACTGCCCACTAATAAATTTATGTATTTGTGCTCAACATTGTATACAGAAGACTAACTTAAAACATTTGTTAATCTATGCAAAAAGGTATAAATACCAATAGCTAGTCATACTTGTTAGGAACTAGGTAATAAATATCCAAATATATGTTAAATGCCTATTTATAATTGATCTCATTTTATAATGTTAAAGAAATCTTCGAAGAATTAATATCAAATCTTATTTATTAAGAAATAAGCTAACACGTCACTTCCTTCATTCATAATTCTAATGTTGGCTGCGCTGGTGCTACCCTCCCCCCACAATGACATACGATTGTCAAAAGGTTTGACGTAGCACCAGCACAGACACAGTATTGCAACGGGAGCCGAAGTGAACGGTCAGAGGAATAAGAATACGGTAGTGATAGTAGTATTGTACCTATTAGTTAACTAAGGTATGTACATGTATGTGTAATTACTCTAAAGTTAGTAAAATGTAGTATCTGTAACGATACCAATAAATTAGTCTGTTTTTAAAAGGTATGAGATACAGATAATGTAAATTATTTCATTTATGCTAATGTGATACCAAATAAAAATATCTGAGAATTAATCGAGTGGTTTCCTTTCATACTAATATGTTGAACTAAAATAATCTAATTTGTATATGTATACTTGTGAGATATATTGTGTTTTCATGCGATGGCAGAGTCAATCTATTTATTTAAAACGTTAAAGATTTTTAATATTGATATGGTCACTATAAGATGTTGTTAGGTTAGATAATTACGTAACAACTCAGAAGGTCCCTTAAGTAGGGACTGAATAAATTAATAACCGACTTGGTATTACACGGATCTCACAACTTTTTACGGTAGAAGAATTGAGTTGCGAGACTTGGTTTTTTTGACAAGTATTGTTTTTATGGGATATGTTTTTCTACATTTAGGTATTTGAAATCAGTTTTTCAGGCACATATACACACAAAAATACAAGTAAATAAAAGGGAAAAACGAAAAAGACTGGGCCGACCTCACAGTTGCGTCAAAAAGGTCCATTTCAGCATTAAAGCCGGACAGATAATACTGTCTGACGCTGGTCTTTCGATGAACCTCAAGGGATAATTTACGATGTATATGAGTATTTTTGATGTACAATTATTATAATTATATTCTATTTATCTATCCATTCTAGTAATGTAAAAGTACCTACGTCAATCTTGCTTTACGATTTTAGATATACCTAATTCTGTCATCGGCGATATATCCCTTGAATTTATCAGAAACATGAGGTAATAAGCAAATCATACCTACTGGTAACATTATAAACACACTTAAAGTCAGGGATACAAACATCGTCCACACAATCTAGGGTCGTAAGTAGTCAATACAAATACCTAGAACCACACATTTTGCTGCATTTTATAAGCTTGTTTGTACTGAACAGACCTCGCAATTTATTTTATTTTAAACAAGCTTAATAAAATGTACTTTCTTTAACTTTGAACAACATATGCAATAACGAACTTTTCTCTAGTAAACTGCGTTATGTTATTTTTAGTTAAAGCCGTTTCAGTTTTATATTTTTTACTAAAAATTGTTTTTATATTTTAATGAAAACTAGCATTTATTTTTAAATGGGAGTTTTTCTGAACTGCCTCGTTAGTCGAGTGGTCACAAGCCCGATTGCTGAGCATGAAGTATTGGGTTCGATTCCCAGGTGAGACAAAAAGTGCTATTGGGATTTTCTATACGAAATTTCTCAGTAGTAGCCCGGAACTTGGAATGTGGAAGTGCGAGGGTTGGTTCACATCTGACGGAAGATGCGCCGAGCGTATCATCGGTCACGTCTATTCGGTCATATAGGGTGTTTTCATATCTGACGGAAGATGCGTCGGGCATAACTTCGTTTCGCCTCATTATTACGCGTCTATTCAGCGTAGGTAGTCCAGTTTCTTCGAAATCAAATCAGTGGTTATCAAAAAAAATTGGACCTCTACTACGCACCGTTTAAAAGAACTGCGTGGCCGCACGGTTCTCCATGTTTCAGTCACGCGGCCATTGATTTGATCGTTAATGTTTTACAAATTCCTTCGTAATGTTGATGTACTTTGTTGTTTTTCGTGGCAGAGCAGTCGATACGGGCACACTACTCTGAATCCATCAGTCAAATTAGACGTGGTGCGCCAGTGTTTTTTTTTTTTTTTTAAGGATGGCAAATCATCCAATGACTGCCTGCCGATCTGGGCGAAGTGGGAGGGTGTGTTAGATTTTTACTGACTAAAACCCATCCATGTTCCATCATTTCGAGTTCCGAGTATTCCGAGGCCGCGGTAACTCTTTCGAACAATTCCGCAACCCTGGCAGGGTGCGCCGGTGCTGCTCTTACGTCGGCCGACAATTCGTTGTACGAACGACGCTGTACGCTCGACGCACTAACGCATTATCAGTTAAGTGTGAAAGGTTGAATGTTTTCTCATACAATTCACTGTTCTGGCGTTACGCGACCGATAATACGCGACTCATTTTCCGTCAGATGTGAACCGACCCTGATACCCTCGTGCCTCGAAAAGTACCTTAAGCCATTGGGTACCAATGTCCCGGATGTCATTTGGACATCTTTGGCAGTCGTTACGGGTAGTCAGAAGTAGTGAACATCGGACACTGGTCTAGCCAAGGGGTATCGTGTTACCCAGTTACTGGGTTGTACTGTTGCTGGACTTATGTAGCCGACCCCAACATAGTTGGGGAAAGCCTAAGCAGATGGGAATTTATTTTACTGTGTTAATTTTTTTATTTTTTTTATTTATTCACCGATTGGTAAACTTTGTACTGAGTGCCGAAAAAGAAATTCAAGTTATCGAGAAAGGAGATGTTTCGTTTTGGGCTACTTCTATGTCGATGGGTCCTATGTATATGGGCCAAAATGCTAAATTACAATTTTACAGGAGAGGCTTCCAAAGTTTCTATTTACTATAACTTCAGATTGATAAAATCGAAGTTTACGAATCTTTGCTTGTTTGCTAAGACAACTATCCTCCTCATTTGTACTATAGTATTATATATATACATACATCGGTTTTTTTTTACGTCACATTGGCCCTACTACGTTAGTTTTTGTTAAAATAATTTTTCTCTAAAAACACTTTAAAAGGGCCATTGTGTCATATTGGCCATTATACGCGTATTACGTTAATTAGCATATGTTATATATTTTTATATTTTTTACTCATAAAATCAAGTAGCAATTGAAGTAGTTGATAATTCATTAATTAAAATATAAGCTATTTAGATATTTAGTTATTTATGTCACATTGACACTTATACGTTTTACAATCGGCTTACCTACTAACTCAGTTTTCAGTTAGATCATTTGACTAATTAAAAAACACGCAATAGTTTTATTCATTTATTGAAATAAAAATTAAAGTAACCTTAAAACTAATCTTATGAAAAAAAAAAAACAAAAAAATAATAAGTAAGTATGTATGTAACGATGGCGCATCGCCGTTTGTCTTGTAGTCCGATGATGGAACGGGCTTGGCGGAATTCGATTGTGTAATTCCATCACACACTCCCCGAAATGTAACCGATAGACTTGCAACTCGTCGTCGATGTTCAAGGCTCTGGAGCTTTGACTTGACCAGTGCATCGTTGCCAATGAGTCTCTTGGCCGGTTTCTCAATAGACTCAAGCGCGTCCAAATTGTATTTGGCAGTCCTATCCCAAATATGAGAGCAGTACTCCATACACGACCGAACCTGGGCTTGATACATATTGAGCAACTGTTCCCGTGTGAAGTACCGTCTCACCTTTGCTAAGATTCCCAACTTTTTTGATGCTAGTTGAGCCTTAGCCTCGATAAATGGACCAAAATTGAGGATGAAAGTTAGTGTAACCCCAAGAAGCTCAATATGATCGGTTATAGGCACGATTACATCACAGAAAGTGGGAGCCGGCTCGAATTGGCTCCTTTTTGAGGAGACAAGCCTGAGTATTAGCTGTATTAAACTTGAACAAGTTGGCATCACCCCATTCGGAGACAGCCTTCAAGGACAAGTTCAAGCGCCTAACCATGTCCTCATGGAGAGACTGGATCTGACCCACCAGCACGCACGCTGGATACATATCTCTCAGCAACTATGCTGAGAGAACTGACCCCTGAGGGACCCCGACATTAATTGGCAATTGGCAATTTAGCAGTCATCAATGACCACTCGAATGGACCGATCTCTCGGGAAGTTTTCAATCAAAACGCAAAGTTGAGTGGGTAAACCGAAAGAAGGAAGCGTAGCAATAAGGCTATCGTGCCAGACCCTGTCAAAAGTCTTGGAGATGCCAAGGGAAACAGCAAGTGCTTCCCCGTGCTAATTTTTAAAAAGTCTTCATTAATTTTCTTCATTATCGCTTTCATTAATTGACGCAATGTCATTAGATGCTACTAAATTTTCATAATAACTGTGATATGCAGGTGGGATAATATTTTTTCTTTCACTAAATTCCGACTTCTAGACAACTTAGCGCGATAATTGGATGTCATCTTTTACTTACTAAACTAAATTGTAACCCAAAAACACAACAATTACAATTTGTATTCATCACAATGCGGCCGTTGCTCCGTTCAATGTATTGTCAAATCAGCTGATTGGTCCAAACAATAAATAAACGCGCGGCAACTCCCCGCGTATAAGTCTCTAACTACTATTAGGACCTTGTACGTTTAAATTCATGTCACATATGCCGTTATACTGTAATAAAAAATCGTGTTTCTATGCAGAAATCTTTTTTTTTAATAGCTCACATAATTCTTTATATCGATAAGATGCGTTTACCATAAAAAAGTCAAAATGGCCAAATTGTTAGTTTGGCCCATATACATAGAACCCATCGATGTACACCACATAGATAAATCGAAAAAATAATAGGGATTGTCATAAAAATATCCAAAAAATTATTTGTATACGGGTATAGCAGTGATAAATTATTATTTGGGAAGATTTTTATTATGATAACCCTTGTTTTAGAGCAGCCATGACAGTCGTGTTTGACATGATGTTTGACAGATTTGAGTTTCGTGACGTCTTTCTGTGAGTCGTAGGGATGGGCAAGTGGAAAAAACATATTGATAAATATAGAATCGATATTTTTAAGCTATAACGATTATTATCCATATATATAAAAAATAACTATAAATCGATGTATCGATATTTTTCGTAAAGGTAACGCACGTAAGTAACAATAAGTGCATTATATACGTGGTTTTTGGCACTACGCAATCTCGTCACAAAAAAAAACGATACTAACCTGAAGGTATATGCATAAATTCTTATGGCGCAAACATGCTGACGATCTGGTGATCAACATTTGAACTACTCCCCGGATATGACAAGTTTAGTATACATTAGATTAATTATTCTAAAATGAATAAAAAATATCGATTATCGATTTATTGAGATTTAAAAAATAGCCGATATTTATCGATTATTTTATGAAAAAATATCTATATTTTTATGTATCGATTCGTCAAGCCGACATGTCAAAATGACATTCGCATCACTATTCAACAGCAACATGGCCGATCCACCATATTTTTGTGTTGCTCTCCTTGACCGAGTTAATTTGAATATCACACTAAAATAAAGTGAAATTATAGAAAATTAACATTAAAACACGGTTACTACATTATACAGCTATAATTACATGTGGTGTACATAGTGCTAGCCCAGGCTCCATACATTTCTGGAACATCTCCTTTCAGAGTTTTTTTCAAGACTTGACCATATTATAGATTTGGACTTTTCATGATGTGGCTAAGGAAAGGTAAGTTTAGGTTTCAGAAAACTCAGGATATTTCTTCTCGATTAGGTTAGGCGTGAGAGATGATGGGAGGTAGAATGAGCCCACAAACTGATATCCCATCATCCTTCTCAAGTTAAGTTCCTGTAGAGCCTGGAGATAGAAAAAATCCTACCTCTACAATAGATGCCCCGCTAACCGACGACGATGACCATCGACGTTGGGTGTGACGTAATCATTTCATGAATCAGCTAACAACTTCATGACACGACGGATTCTTAGGTATGGCTATGGTACTTACATAATTATGTATAAAGAAGGAAAATTGGCGAGCGCTGTCTTTAAAAAAAACTTAGTAAGCCAAGAAAAATTCAATTCAAAATGCATGTGTATCACCCACACACACCCAGCCTGTGCTTCTCTTTTATGACGTTTTCAACCGACGACAAAAAGAGGAGGTTATCAATTCGACGCGTATATTTTTTTTTTTTTTTTTTTTAATGAATGATCATCGATTACTCGAAGACGGCTGAACCGATTTGGAAAATTCTTTTTTTGATTGAAAGGGTATACTTCGATATTGGTTCCATTTTCATAAACGTCAGGATCTGATGATGGGATCCTGGAGAAATCGAGGGAACTCTTCAAATATTATACGCACATCTATGTCGTTTTGGGTATTTATTATAGTAACTTGTGCAGTTGCTCTCAAAAAGTACCATTTGAGGAAGTGGAACTGATGATGAAGACCACAGATGGCCGCCGAAACTACTCAATAATAAGTATTGAGTGGATTGCGATTCGATTACTTGAATATGGATGTTACCACTTTATGCTCGTTACAATGCATATGGTGATGTAGAGCTGATGGTGAAGTACCAGGAGAACTCCTCAACAATTAACGGCCCAGCATTGGGAAAAGCAATATTTTGTAAAAGGTTATAAGTAGTTGATAATTAGGCTCTTGTAACTAGGTAAATTAAAAATAGACCAACTAAAAAGAGTGAAATAAAAACTTTTTACCAAAAAATTAAACCGACTCCCAAAAAACACTGTAAAGTGAAAAATAACTTTAATTTCGGAAGTCGGTGCCAAAACCGAAAATACAAAACTAAAGACACCGACTACCGAAATTAAAGTTATTTTTCACTTTACAGTGTTTTTTGGGAGTCGGTTTAATTTTTTGGTAAAAAGTTTTTTTCAAGATGCTTACTCGAAAAAATAAATATAATATTTTACTATTAAATATTGTGATTTATGGATTTATGGTTCCATCATATTTTTTCAGGTGCCGTGTTTACGTTACGTGGGAGAACACACTTCCAAAAAGCGTATTTATTAATAAAATAAAAAGTGTTTTTTATTTGGTGCTCAAATCAATATTATTTTTAGTATACAATTAAGGTAATAATATTAGGAAACAATATTTAGTTATGACTTTCAATTTATTAGCCTAGGTATTCACAAAATTGTTATGCCACAAATGGAGTTGCACGTTTTTGTTGAGATTTAAACAATAGCTTGTGTAGCAATTAACAAACAACAACATATTAAATTCACAGAAGATGCAACAAGAGAAAGATTTTGAGTAATTGCATTGAAAAGATTATATAACGTATCTACGTAGGCAGCTTTTCGCTCACTTGACCATCACATAGGTCTACCACTTATAAGAAATTATTTTCAGCATGCTCATATATACCGCCTATCTTCGAAATTATCTTCTCACCACCTATAATCATACAAAGTGATAAAGTGGACCATTCCTAACCTAGACGTGACCTAAAAACGTTTCATACAAGATAACTTTCTCTAAGAAATCCCCCATCCTTGTAACATTTCTCCATTTATCTAACATTTTTATAAGGTCTGAGATATCAGTTTCGATTGAGTGGACGAAGGTAGCCGCGTAGAAAACATCCAGATTCGTGCCCAATATCGCTCAAAGGGTATGGAAACCGAAGGCCGCATCTTTGGCTATAGAAAATATGCTTAGCTCCAATTCTGAGGTAATGTTGGTATTACTTTATCTTTTGGTAGCTTTTTTAGTGTATATTGCTAGCCAAAAGCTTTGCAAATAAAAATTGGTCGATAATGTAATACTCGTATATTTTCCATGTCGATTATAACTTACTTATGCTTGACTCGCCACCGCTTCGCACGGTTGCAATATAGATTTATTTATTATTATTTTATTCAAAACATATCACAGAATATGTAACACATTGTTTTGGCATACACGAAAGCCTCTTAAATACTAATGTGGTGTCAGTATCGGGCGTTGAAGCCGGCCGTTGCCTCCTGGGATGGCCTGACAGACGCTTTGCCACCGCATTTTAAATCGTACTTTTACTCTAATGTATGTTCTAAGATGTTAATTTAAATGATATGCTGTAAAGGGAAATTTTAATCGTCATTAAATTTACAACGTGTTTCATTGTATTGTAATGTATCTACGTATGTATATCGGGCAGGTATCCGCAACACCTATTTGTTACGAGTACATGTAAATGATAAAAATGAATACTGTGGGTTATCCTTAGGAAGCAAACATATACCATCTCTGACTTTTTGGTTTAAGTTTTTAAGATAAACGATTCCGTAGGTCCAACATTATTTTGATATATTTCGTAAGGGTTACCTAAATCAGGTTATGAGGACATCACGTTACAAATCTTTGGAATTTCGGGGCTTCTTTTACCACGAGTACAATATGCATATATATTGAACTTCCTTGAATCACTTTGCCTATCGATGACAATTAACCGCAGTAAAATCGGTACTAAGGCGGCCAGCAACTTGGTTTAAAGAGAGTATTAGAGATTTCTTACATCTCAATTAAGCTACTCTCAGCCAAATCTTTTTAGGGTTCCGTAGCCAAATGGAAAAAAACGGAACCCTTATAGTTTCGATATGTCTGTCCGTCTGTCTGTCTGTCTGTCCGTCCGTCCGTATGTCACAGTCATTTTATTCCGAAACTATTAAGACTATACATGTGAAACTTAGTAGGTAGATGTATTCTATGAACCGCTTTCCGATTTTAAGAAAAAAAAAATAAATATTTAAAATAAAGGGGGGTCCCCATACATGGAACTAGAACTGAAAATATATCTTTTTCATGAAACCTATACGTGTGTGGTATCTATAGACAGGTTTTTAAAAATGATATAAGGGTTTCTAAAGCCACTTTTTCATAAAATCAATCGTTTAAAAGATATAAGCTTCCAAAGTGGTAAAATGTGTCCCCCCCTCTAACTTCTTTAATAATGGAGTGAAAAATCTAAAAAAAAATATATGTCTGTAGATCTTAATGTAAACTTTTAACCAAAATTGGTTTGAACGAAATCGGGTCAGCAGTTTTTGAGATACAGCATATTTTCTAAAATCGCAAATATAACTTTGTAATTCATACAAACACTATGAAAAACAAAGTTATTTAGCATAGTTGTAAAAATGTAAATAAGCTAGTAGCATAAGAAATTTTTAAGGTTTGTTTTTATTCGTCAAATAAATATACATATTACTAGTACTCACGCGGGGCTTCGCTCCCGTGGATTCTATCACGGTAAAAACATAACTCTCCTTTTTTGCAGTCGCGTAAAAAGTAGCCTATAACCTTCCTCAAGCTTCAAGCTACTTCCATACTAAATTGCATCCAATTCCACCCAGTACTTTCAAAGATTAGCGCGTTCAAGCAAACAAACAAACAAACAAACAAACTTTTCCGCTTTATAATATTAGTATAGATATTATATTTTTATAGTTACTACGGAACCCTTCATGGGCGAGTCTGACTCGCACTTGGCCAATTTTTTTATTTAACTTTCCCTTCCAATCTAACCGGATGTAACTGAGTACTAGTGTTTTACATGGATCGACTGTTTATCTGACCTCCATAACCCAGTAACTGTGTAACTGGATACCCCTTGGTAAGACTGGTGTCACATTTTAAGCTCCTGACTTCATGTAACGTCTGTCAAAAATTTAAAAACGACAGCTGGACCAATGGCTTAATTTTTTTTCCAGGCATCTAATTTCGATATGTTAATGTTGTAACTCTTAAAGACATCTCTCAAATGACAGACCTCAGTAAGCGATGTTTACTATGGTTCAAATAATAATATTCTTATTAATATTTTTTATTTATAATTTTAGGAGTTAAATTAAGTTTATTTTGTAATATAAGATATAAAATATTTTGCGATATTATAGCTGTGCGGTTTTTAGTATTATTTAGCAACGAACTATTCCACTCTACTAATTTTATTCCCAATAACAATAAATAATATTTGTCATGGTATAAAACTAAGAATTTCATGTTTTATAAGCGTTTAAAATTGTTTATAATTAATGTTCTATGACTAGCAATCGTTTCACTTAGTTGTATTGAAATCTGGTCGGAATGAGGCTAATGGAAGAGCCGTGCAGGTAGCTGCATATGATACGTTGGTCCCAGGATGTGTGGGCATCGACTCAAAAAGAAGAAGAAGAATATTTATATGTGGTGCTTGACTGACACGATACGATCAATTACACATGAAATATTAATAGTTTAAAAAACCAAAAACACGCTTTTAAGACTAATGTAATAAGCAGAAATTAGTAATGTTTACTAGTAGGCAGTCCAAGGTTCCATCAGCCACCTTCCAATTCCATCATCAGACCAGCTCGATAGTACCTTAATATTATATTGTCGTCTAATCTAGATATCATTGCTAAGTTTCATGATGATACAACAATTAGAAGTACGTTTAATTCAGATTCTTAGATTTTATTGCATATTTAGTTCGTTACAGATCGACCTAATAATAAATCTATGGATTACGCGGTAATTCAAAAAGGTTAAGAAAACCAATAACGGATTTTCTTTAGGTTTGTTATAACCTTGAAACCTGATCGTGTTCAAAGTCCATTACGTGGCCTTTCTCAGAAGTGCAAACACGACTATGATACGATATTCCATCATGGAATGCCATTGCCTATCTTCTGGCTTCATCATCAGACCTTGAAATCTATTCGTGGTCAAAGTTCATTACAAGACTTTTCTAAGAAATCCAAAACAACTATGATACGATTTTCCATCATGAAGTTCCAGTTCATATCTTCCGGCTCCATCATCAGATCAGTTCGACAGTACCATATTATTGTATTGTCATCAGAACTACATACAGCTGCCAATTTTCATTACGCTACGACCCTTGGAAGATGGTTAAATTAATTATCTTAGATTTCATTACATAGTTACATACAGGTCGACCTAATAAAAGCGTGTTAAAAACACAATCGATCATGTGTTGTTAATATTGAATACATATTGGTTAATAAGCATATCCCATTCAGTAAGCCTGTGTTATTTTCACCGTGTCCGAGGTTCTGGAAACGGGGTTAGACTAATAATTACTAATATATATTTAAGTAGATAGTTTACACCACCACGATTAAGCCATTTACACAACAGCGTGTTCCTTTATAATTTACTATGACAACTGTGGCCCTATCACGCATTGGTATAAATTTTGTATGCTTATCGATTTTCTATGCCGACATTGATGCCAGGACTCGCTCAGAAGCAGTGAAATAATTTTGATGTGATTTAATTTATAACCGGACTATGGATATTATTGATATAAAAATTTCAATTTGTAAGTTAATGTTTGAGAACAGTAAACTAAATCTTTATTATTTCTCATTTCAAATGACATTATGAGGTCTACTTCTAGACTGTTAACGGCAATAATTATTCTATTTTTCACTGATTTAATTTCGTAACGGATATGAAAAAAATGGCTAGAAGAGACAAAAATAGGTAACATTTTTTTCGTATTTATTGACACAAATAAATTTTCACAGCTGAAAGTCATGCTCTTGATATAATATGCCCGTGTTCACTTGCATAAAAAAGTTGCTGACGTTTCCTTAAATGTAGAATAAGTAGTTCAATCAAAATAAATAATTATTCTGTTTGTTTGAAAAACCCAAAGAAATATTTTAGATAGTGTGAATTGACTTGTGTGTCCCATTATTTATGATCAATTTGCTTGACTTCTTTTGATTTATTGAAAAATACGAAAAGTAAAGTTTTTTTTCATGTCTGCTTACTTACAGAATGTAACAAAGAAAGTCGGTGCCAATCAACTTATTGTACGTCCAATGAAAGTAATCAGAGAAAGTACTTTATGACGTTTGATGTCGAGACTAATAATGTATATTATAGAACAAAGTCACATTGTGACAACCTTTTTGTCTTGTACGTGTTCGGGCGAATATTGTTATTAACATTACGTAATACGAAGCAACCACACATTTTGCCAGATACCATTTGGTGCTATGTGATGTAAAGCGAGCCTATTGCTTTCAGCCGGACATAGATCTGAACTTGGGCTGGTAATTTAAAAATATCCTGATAGAAAAACTTACACATCTTTTTCTCAATTCGAAAAAACTCGTGCAACAAAAATACTACAAGGTTTATTAAAAAAAAAGAGAACTAGTAATGTGGGTAGAATTCATATTACTAGGAATCTTGTTAACCCTTCCAACTAAACTAATTATGCTTGTGTCTGGAGTGGGTTCATAGCAATAGTGTAATGGGTGGAGTTCAAACCCACGACCTCTCGATCACAAGTCCGACACATTAGCATTTAGACTAACGTCGTTTAAATTTTGATATTATAATTATTCATATTATTATTATTCCATTTATTAAATCTATGTACATACTTATAAATTACATTTTTAAATATTAATATAAAAATAAAAGCATTTAAAAATATAAAAAATAGTAGCCCACCGGTATTGGGAACAGGGTCCAAGCTACCGGTGGTCAGGGCTCCATAGAGAGGAACCTCCTCACAATACGCGCCGTTTCCAGGAGTATTGCTTTCTGTATCAAGCCCTTGATCCAGCTGCCCAACGAGAGCCTCCTTAGATGTTGTTCGAGGCTCTTGGCTATTATGCCATTGGCTGAGACGACTATCGGCACAATGATTGCTGTCTCCACATCCCACATGTCAACAACCTCGCGCGCCAGGTCAAGATACTTATTTTTTTTATCTATCTCAGCTTTCACGAGGTTCTCGTCATGGGGAACTGCTATATCAACAATCATTGTGCGACGCTCTAATCGGTCTATCACCACTATGTCAGGCTTATTGGCAACAATAGTCTTGTCAGTGATGAGAGACCGATCCCAGTACAGTGTAATATTGCCATTTTCGAGAACTGGGTCGGGCACATACCTATAGTATGGTACTTCTGATTCCACAAGATTGTATTTAAGAGCAAGTTGCTGGTGAAAAATCCTGGCTACGAGGTTGTGTCTATGCAAATATTCTCCGTTAGCCAGACGAGAACAATCGGAGATAAAGTGACGAATGGATTCTCCCGGTTTGTGACATGCCCGACATGTGTCTACCGTACCATCCTTCACAATATTTCCGATAGTTATTCGTCATCATAACTTCGTCCATAATCGCACAGACAAAACCTTCGGTTTCCCCGAAGAGGTCACCAAAACGTAGCCAGGCTACGGACGCTAATAAATCTACTTCAGACCCATGAAGGGCTCGATAATAACGTCCGTGAAGCTCCTTGCTCTTCCATACTTCTCTGCGGTCATTAGTATCTAATACTACAGGTTTGCGCCAATTTTCGGTACCTAAGGAGAGCGGCGTGAGGTCTTTATCCACCGCTACCACATCCCGATGCATACCCACGTCGGTTTCTAGGAAATATTCCCTAAAGCTGCATACCTCGCGGTTGTGTAGGGTCTTTGCATTTAAAAAGCCACGACCCCCGCACTTCCGCGGGATATACAGCCTCATCACCAATGAACGTGGGCGATGCATCCGATTTGCAGTCAGCGTTGTCCGGACCCGCCTGTCCAAGGCGTCAAGTTCAGTCTGAGTCCATTTGAGTATGCCAAAAGAATACATCAATACTGGCATAACCCAACCATTGAAGGCACGCACCTTGTTTCCGCCTGATAGAAGACTATTCAGTACTTTATTCAGGCGGCCAAAGAAGCGTTCCTTCAATGACTGTTTAACATAAGCAGCATTGATGCCTAGCGCTTCTGACATACCCAAATACTTGTAAGTTTCAGTTGATCCAAGGGATATTAGGTGTATGGAATCCGAGAGTTGAGTTCCCACGGATTCCATAATCTCCCCTCGCTTTACATGCATAACTGCACACTTGTCCACCCTAAATTCCATCCCGATGGCGCTACTGAAAGTTTCTGTTACCTTCAGTAGCTCCATCAGTTGCAGTTTGCTGGTGGCAAAGATTTTCAAATCATCCATGTAAAGCAAGTGTGATATGACCTGACCACCTCTTCTCATCTGGTAGCCTAGCCCCGAACCCTCCAGCAATGTACTGAGAGGGTTGAGAGCCAGACAAAACCACAGTGGGCTCAGACTGTCGCCTTGAAATATGCCACGCTCAATCCTAATGGGTTCGCTGTTTTCCTGGATCTGTCGACATCCTGGATAGCAAAAGACCGTCTTCCATTGCCCCATACATGACTCAAGAAAATTACGTAGTATTGGGTCTATTTTAGACAACTCCAGCACCTTCTTGAGCCATGTATGTGGAACAGAATCATAGGCCTTCTTATAATTTATCCAACCTGTCGACAGATACTTTCAGAAACGACGAACTTGTTGGTTAATGGCAACATCAATGAGGAGAAGCTCCTTAGTACCGCGGGACCCGTTCCTACATCCATTCTGAGAAGCAGACATGATTGAATTTGTATCAATATGATTATTAATTTTGGCTCTCAAAATGGAAGTAAGAACTTTATAGACCGTCGGTAAGCACGTGATCAGTCTATAATTTTTAGGTTCCACTGTACTACCTGATTTATGGAGCAGGTGGGTTATTCCTGTAGTTAGGAATTGAGGTAGCGATCCTGACTCTAAGGCAGACTGGAACTGAGATGCCAAGCAGGCGTGCGATCTTTGAAACCATTTTATCCAAAAATTGTGCAGTCCGTCTGGTCCTGGAGATTTCCAGTTGGATAACGGACGGACTGCACGGGTTACATCTTGGGGGCTGATCGTAATTGCCCCCATTTCTGGTATAAGATCGCACGTGCGCTTGATCTCACTCATCCAGTCACCCTCGGTGTGGCTGACAGGAGCCGACCAGATGCTGCGCCAGAACGAACACATGGCGTCATCATCTGGTAAGCACGTATCAGTCACATCTTGGTCAGGTCGCTCCCAGGCCCTATAGACCCACCTTTCATTGCTTTGGAATGTGCGATTCTGAGTGTATCGCTCCACCCGCCGCTTATATCTACGAATTCTATTTGCCCACGCATAGACTTTCTGCTTCAGGAAGTCGATGCGCTCTGTGACGCAGGTCAGATAATCCCGAGGACTAATATTAGTCCCCGCGAACGCCCGCCTCACAAAGCGCATCACTCTAGGGCGAGTGTTGCCCTGTCTGAAGCAGATAAGTTTGCCAATGAGTTCTCTAGCCCCAGCGATACGACGTTCGATCCTGCACTGCCAAGCTGGTACAGCTGGTCGAATAGCTCTGTCAGTCTTTGGAAACTTGACATGAGCTACCCGACACGCTGCAACAGCGGCATAGTACAGGATCGAATGGGTATCGGTGAGGTCTTCGCTATTGTCAAAATAATTTGACAACAGTGTATCTAGAGGACACACTAGCGCCCTATTTTTCTTATGCATGGGCAAACGAGGCAGACGAGGTCTCAGTTCGGGTGGTGTGGAGCGATACTCCCGTAATGCACACTCCAAAGCACTCCTCAATCGTTCACTGCACTGGGTACTCACGGATGTAGCCCGGTCCTCATCATCTTCACCGACGTGGTCGGGTCGCGGTGAGATACTAGGTTGTAGTTGCACCGCAACCTGTGGTGAAGCAGATGAGACACGACTGCACCGTGATTCGAGGCGTAGTCTATCAAGTACGGCGTCATTCAACATACGGTTACGCTGGATGACCTGCACCTGATCCGACAGTCGTTGGGCCGAAAGGTTGACAGCTGGTTCAAGTACCTGAAACAGAGAGAGCATCCGACCACAGTACGCAGTCAGGTTAGTTCCCCCCTCTGTAGCCCCAAAGTATGAGCGCATGACATTTTCATTGATGGAATTTGTCCATCGCATGCGCTGCACACTTCCACCGGCAGCGGGGACCCTATCAGAGGCCGGCGGGCCTCGAAGTCCTAAGCTGGCCGGAGGGCGGCCTCTTCCTCGCCGACGCGCAGTTGGTGGTGTCGTCGGCGGTGAGAAGTATTCGTCGCTCGAGCTCGACGCAACTGCAGCGGCCGGAGTCTCTTCACTCACGGCTAGAGCTGGCTGCGAGGCGGAGCTGAGCGACGATTCCGCAGGTCTTGGTCCTGTGTTCTGAATCAGTCGTGCCCGGTTTCTTGTCAACATTTTGGTTTTTCCATTTATTGTTTGCTCTATTTTATTTATTTATTTTATATATATATATATATGTCGCAGGTTTTTCATAAAATTAGGTTTTTGATCAAAAATTCAAGTTTTGATGAAAAACCGGAAGATGACACATTTTAAACTTAGTTTCATCATAAACCTGTAACAATCCAGATTTTTGATCAAAAACCTGAACTAGTTTGGGTTTATGATAAAGTTCTTGTCAAAATCACGAGTTTGCTTTGATTTATGACAAATAAATCGAATTGAGTAAAAAATGTGTCATCTTCCGGTTTTTCATCAAAAACCCAGGTTTTTTATCAAAAACCTAATTTTATGAAAAGCCTGCGACACATATATATGTATATGTCGCAGGTTTTTCATAAAATTAGGTTTTTGATCAAATACCTAGGTTTTTGATGAAAAACCGGAAGATGACACATTTTAAACTCAATTTCATCATAAAGCTGTAACAATCGAGATTTTTTATCAAAAACCTGAACTAGTTTGGGTTTATGATCAATCTGATATACATTTCCCTTGACAGGAACTTAAGGACTTCCCCCGCTTTTGTTTCGCCTGCGTTACGAAATTTCATTTTCGCGGCTTATCAAAATCAGATTAATATATGTACGTGAAATTGAAACATTTAATTTCATAATTGGATTGAAGGAGAAGAATATTGATTGGATCATGGATGTAAAATTTTGATAAATAAATAATAAATTGTTTTCTTTCTACTAAGTTGCAAATGATGATGGATTGTTTTATTTATTTAATTTAAATTGATTTAATTGTCATAAAATAAAGCAAACCCGTGATTTTGACAAGAACTTTATCACAAACCCAAACTAGTTCAGGTTTTTGATCAAACATCTGGATTGTTACAGGTTTATAATGAAATTGAGTTTAAAATGTGTCATCTTCCGGTTTTTCATCAGAAACCTAGGTTTTTGATCAAAAACCTAATTTTATGAAAAACCTGCGACATATATATTTATTCTTCTATTTATTCATGCATAGATTATTTTTCACTATTTTGGTTTTGTTGAACATGATTATGTTGTTTATATGGCTATTTAATTTGTAAATTATTATTATTATTATTTACACTTGTTCATAAATATTTATGTTCCTATTCATAGTAAAATTACTAATCTGGATACGTACATACATATAAGAATACAGAGTCTTTTCTGATGAATTGAACGCTACAATACAATTCCTAACAAACTTATGAAAAAATACATTATAATAATGTAGAAAATTGCCTGTCAGACACACTAGCGCTGGTCAAAGGATAAAGAACGAGGTTATCCTGAGAAAAACACAAAATTTTCTTATTGCATGCTTTAATTAATTTCAGGACTTTGTGAATATTATACGATACTTTTGCAAAGATTAGTATAATGAACAAGAAAATTATAAGGTTTTTCAAATGGTGTTTATCTTCACTTCTTTTAATTAGTTAATACTTTGTATTAACTAACATGCAATGGAATAATATTATTATGGAAGTCTTAATTAGAAAAAATAAAAAAAAACAAACTTAGAGTGCAAGACTATTGTTATTATAAATTAGGATTTTTTCTGTATCGTGGGTGCATTTTTACAAAGGCTCAGACCCAAAACAAATATTTGTAGGCCATACAAACTCGCAACAAGCAGCGTAGTAGTCGATTGCTCAACTACTGCGCCAACCGTGTTGCTTTGATAGAAAATAATGTTGTTAGTATAAAAAAGTATCAATATTTCTTCCATCATTATTGAGACCTCTCTTATAGTGTTGTGTGTGACCTAATATCGAATGAAATGAAAGGAACTCTCACACAACATTAGACACTCTAAATTCATTCACAATTCAACATACAAAATACAAATTGTCGACTAAGTTAATCGTACCTAGGGATTCGATAATACCTATATCTCACTTGTCTTTGAATTCAAAGGGAACTTATTCACCACTTTAGGAAATTGTTGCCTAACTTAACTGAGTGTGAAAGCTGTGAACAAGTTTATGATTAGCTTCGTCTGAAATGTATTATGTAGTTATGTACGTTGGGGTAATTTCGTTGCCGTAGGTATCCCAAAGCAACAGCTGTTTCTGAAATATCATTATCAGATATCATTTCCAAAGAACGCTTACTAAGTTAGATGAGACGTATTATGGTAGACTTTGAATTGACTGTTTTGTCGAGGGCTGTAAATGATTATCAAGCATTTAATAATGTAATGGCAAGATTTGTGGTCGCTCCATGTAAAACACTGGTACTTAGCTGCAACCTGTTAGACTGAAAAAATACTAGGCAGATGGAAGCGAAGATATCAGTCATATACGATTTTAATTCCAAAGAGAAGCTTTACAGTACATTTGTCATACTTAATTACCAGTAACTAATGTGATAAATGTTCGAGTATCTTGCACGGGCTTGTGTGGCTACGGGACCCTCTCAGCTTATTCGCAAGACTAACTACTCGCATCAATTTCTGGACCAATGATTCGCTCTGGCGTGTGTCTAAGTGATGTTCAAACTAACTACAGCCTTTACTCCCAAAAGTTTGTCGGCAACGACAAGCCTTCATTCAGAATGAACTCCCAGGAGTCGACTTTATAAGCGAAATTATTATTCTGACGCAAATTATAATTAATCCGAGAAGTGAGAAATGATATCCTATAACAAAAAGTTGACTGTGGTTTTGTTGGACGGCCGAAGTGTCAAAGTTAAATTGAATATTATAGGGAGTGATCTCAGGCAGACGAAGTTTCGTCGGGTTGCGCTGAGTAGTTAATCCAATGCCACAATTCAGTTCAAGTTATTCAGGAACAAATGCCTGTTACTTGCATTGCTTATTCATTGTTAATCGAACGCTTAGACTATTTATGTTATTCTCGTGCACCGTCTATCTTGCAAACTACTCCGTGGATCAGAAACTACAAGTTGCAGTTCAAGAGGTACGTTATCTTCAACTTTGTTAGAAAAACTTACATTTTAATGACCGGATTTGTTTGGCATTTTCAGAGCAAAATTCAAAGGTGTGTTCTATTTATATAAATGAGAAATTATAAGCATTATTAGAATGTTAACTCTACGAAAACTCATATACATAATGTACGTTATATATATGTATGTATCATATGTAAAAAGGTGGACTTCTTTTTTACTACATTACGTGAAATTATTTTATTTTCAGTGTATTGGTTGAGAAAATTTATTTTTAGTTTTAGTTACTTCCTATAATATATCCAGAATACCAAATGGCCAATCACGTGATTAAAGTGGCAACAGATACAACTTTAGTCCAAATTTCTCGGGACGCAGACGCCGCAGACGGGACCGCAGAATGTTGAAACGCATCGCAAGGGCTGCTGCTCTATGTGGACTGTTCGTGGTTAAAGATGATACCTTTAGCATCATCTTCAACCACAAACATTCTGTTAAGAATGCAAGATTGAGACGGAGGAAACTTCATTCGTTTGGCAATGGGTGAAGCATGATACAAGTTTTTGAAAAAGTGACGCTTATATCTCATTCTCCATTATGGCCAGGAATATCCGATATGTTAAAGTTTTACGAAGGAATTACTTACTCTATATAACTAATAGCAAAATATTTACCACCCTAATATTCGTGACACTACAGCGCAACAGATATTGGTCGGTAATATTGGCCGACCAGCGAACTGTCGAGCACTAATAGCCCAGGATCGTAGATAAGGTTATCTTGAAACCACTCTCGTCGCTTGGCGACTCCTCTGCCAGCAGTAAGCTATCGGTGCTACAGTGTTTGCTCAGAGAGAAATCGAAGGTACAGCTAAAGTGGAAGGACATGTTTTGGTTACAGTTTTAGTATATTAAGCGATTGCCTATGGCTACGAAAGTCTAATTAAAAGTATAAAAACATAATTGTAGGATAGAGTTTGTTATAATAACCTTCTTTTTTATCGCTCTGAATATTATTATTCTTATCTTTAAAATAAAGGTGAACAGATATTTAGGTTTTAAATTAAGTTTATTCTATTCTAAATTATCTTGTTAATAATTTTGTTTTTAATTGCCTGCAGCAGCTGGCGATGTTCTATATTAAAGAAACTCAGTCAGTTAACAGACATAAAATGTTCCTTAAAACAATAATCCTTAGCGATACATTTTTCCATGACCAAAATTCATACTAAGGTAAAAACACAAATGTAAATGCCTCACGAGAGAATTCAAAAAGAGAAAAAATATATAAACGAGGAACAATTCAGCAAATCGCTCTTCCAATTTGTGCAAGCCGATATAAAAGTTGAATAAGATGGTGGTATCATAGATTAAATAATCGACGTCTGATTCCGGAGGCTGACCACGTCCAATTAGGGTCGAGGTCCCTAGAGAGACGTGGGATCATATCGTGAGAGCGTTGCTCTACGTGTTATGTTTTGATGTAAGCTTTTAGATTTTTCGCTGTTGTTTGTCCTTTATTTAATTTAAAAAAATGGAATCCAATGCGCCGTGTAGCTCTTATTTTTTTGCAAATGTCTGGGTGATTTTGTTTTGTTTATCTCTCAATTTTCATCGAATATAATTAATTCTATAAATTGTTTAATTAACTATAAACTAGTAGTTAATGCTCGTTTTATTACACTTTATTAAAATAAATAAATGAAACGAAATTTAAAATAAAAAGTGGCCAAGTGCGAGACAGACTCGCCTATGAAGGGTTCCGTAGTAACTACGCGAAATAAGTTTGTTTTTCATAATGTTTGTATGAAATACATAGTTGTATTTGCGGTTTGAGAAAATGTGCTATATCTCATAAACTACTGACTCTATCTCGTTCAAACTAATTTTCTTTGAAACTTTGTATTAAGATCTACAGCATATATTTTTTACATTTTTCACTCCATTATTATAGAAGTTAGAGGGGAGGGGGAAACATTTTACCAATTTGGAAGCGTATATCTATTAAACGATTGACTTTAAGAAATCATATATTAAGACTTTAATAGTTTCGGAATAAAATGGCTGTGACGTACGGACGGACAAACAGACAGACAGACATGACGAAACTATAATAAGGGTACCGGTTTTTGCCATTTCGCTGCGGAACCCTAAAAAGAAATAAAATAACATGTAATTAACGCTAGAACAAAAACAACACATAAAAACACACTTTCTAAAAGATCGCTCCCAAAAGCCTTTACATATTTATCTTTCGGCAAACTAATGAATACATAAAATTTTGAAGCGAACAAAAGAGACCTTTGCCGTTGACTTTACCATAAACACGACAAAGTATTTCGAACGTAAAAGTAGGTAACGTGGGTTTCGACTTGAAACCAAATTCAAAGTGACAGGATTACTGGAGCATTTCGAACTGGTTCTAGAGAGTAAAGAGCTTTGCACTCTTTTCTACTGCCACATGCCTACTTGGATGACATAAACTGAGCAACGAAGTGTTTAGCTTATACAGTACTATACAATTATGTAGGGCACAACTTTTTAGTCGAATTATTGAGTCACGTTTTCGCTAAATCCAAATGAATTATTACATTGACGACTCATGATGGTCAACAGGAAAATATAATTAAGGAAATAATTATTTAAGCTATTTATACGAACCTATTAGTATTCAACTTCGCAACGGGAGGGGTGGCTTACAACTAAGTGCAAAGCTTAAAAAAATAAACATTGAAATCGTTGCTTACATTTAAAATCATTTAAAAATCAAAGCTGCCAGCATTTGCAGCGCCCCTCTTGTTACGAAACTCATTACAAGATGCCAAATAAGAAGAAATAAGAAGTCGTAAAGTAACCTTTCTTCAGGCGCCATTACGCTATGCCAAATGATATTTTGTCTCCTTACCTAGGGTCGTTTACATGGGGCGCGCGGGTCTCACGGCAAACACAACCCGAATTTAATCTCTGCGCTGCTTTATCTCTGAGGCAATGAGAAGAAAACTTTATTTTGTGCGTAAACAAGGGTAATCGGCTCCTTTTTCCACACAGACGGATACATTGCGACTGATATTGAATGGCCAGGTGGTGCTGTCTAGAATACGTTAAGAGTTGTTGGAGTGAGCCCCCTTGGACCCTGCGAGGGTACACCACAAATCGGATAAATCGCCTAATGTGGACAGAGACCGCTATTGATTTACGTGATCGTAAATATTAACAGAATTCGCCCCTATTACCGTGGTCAGTTTTGCGGAGAGAGTAGTTTTAGAGTAAATACTGTCCGCCAGGCCGATTGATCAATGATTTAAAAAGTTGATTGGGAAATTTATAGATATTAAAAGCCAAATTTGATCACATTATAGTGATATAATGCCTACTAGGTATTTGAAATCTATTGAACTTTCACACTAGCAACAATTGAAATCCGCAACATGAAGTACTTACTCCGGAACTTTTTGGAGAATATATTGCGATGTTATGTTGGCATTACGTTACCGTGTGGATATCAAAAACCATTGTATACAAAGAAATATACTGAATAAAAGCATTAGAGTGAAATAAATAAGAAAAAAACGTTCTAAGTATCTTTAGAAGCATCACGTTCATAATAATACTATTATATCCTATTTCTTGAATACGAGACACAAAAATAAATTCATCCAAAGTACATTTCATAAGTCTTCACTAACAACGTGATAATATTACATGAAACAGGGAAAATATCGTGTATCAGGAATCGTAGGTACGTACTATGGTACGTTATTATTATATATTTTCGAGTATTAACCTTATTTTCTATGCTAGCCTGGTCTAATTACATCATAATGGCATAATTATACAGCTGGGTATAGTAGCAACCGTTGCTGATTGCGAAGGAGTTCATTTCTTTATCGACATTTGAGGTAAAGATGCCTTAACTGAAACAATATCCAATAGCAAAAACTAGAACGTGAATAAAAGAAGTGAAGTGCATGTAATTTAAAAAGCTATGAGCATAAATGTGGATGGATCCATCAAAGAGAGGCAGAAAAATTAAAACTAATCTTTTTTCGGACCATAGAATCCATAAAGTGTTAGTAAATGATACCTAATAGCTTATTATCTAGTGTTAGTACCTATAACCCTCCGCACAAATGGCTTCATAATCGAAGAGCATAATCTCTCACCTACCGTTCTCAGGATGTTGTTGCGACTGGCTCTCACTCTCGTCAGAGATGAAGCTGTTTTCTTACGTATAATCGCGTGAAATGCTAAGTGCTTCATCTTTGACCACATTGTCGTTTAACATCAGGTGAGATTTGGGTCAAACGCAAGACTACCAACAATAAAAAAAAGTGTCCGTATGAGCTTGGGCAAACATCTCTAAGGCACTACAGTGGCGAGGCAGTCGTAAGAGCATCCTGAAAGCATTATTATTTTGGATGCGGAGCACATCTAGTGATCTTTCGACCTTCTCATAGATTGATTACATAGATAATAATATCGATTAATTATAGATAGTTAAGTCACTATTTAGCACATGTTGAAAAAACTGATGATAAGGTGATAAAAAACGTAGTCCCAGAAAGGTATCTACAACACGAGTGAGAACTATATTTAGATAGTTAGATACCTAATTATCAATCAATCAATATCAATTTATTCTCAAGTATCATAAGACTCATACAAATTATCAATAACATGACAGTCACAATTAAATTACATTAAATTAAATTAAACAATTATTATTGAAATTTAAAAAAATATTACAATTTTTTAAATTACTAAAAATATGTTCCATCCCTGCGTGTAATGTGCAACCTACAACAGTGAGTGATGTACGCACAATCCAGCCTACCCGCGAGCGCGGCCAGCATGCTGTTGGTGCTCCCTCGCACTCGCCGCACAAGCGAAGTGCCTCTCTTGCGCATTGTAGTGTAGAATCTTATTTATTTTATCTATGGTAGAAGCAATCTACGCGCGCCTCCGCAAACATCGCCGATGCGCTGCAAAAGCGCTGGAGCCCTAACAACATCCTAAACGCGTTATTGAATTATGAGCACTACTTATCTTTTCTCATAAAAATCTCGATTTAAAATAACACAAATATAGCTCCGAAAGGATAAGAAGCAGTGGTGGCCTAGAGTACAAGAAAGTTGCAGGTCGTAAGCTTGAACCCAGTCAGAGATATATTACTTTCTGTAATTTATACGAGGTGTGGCAATTAAGTTCCGGGAATTTAGTTATAATTTAAAAACTGGCAACACTTTTTCATTCGTCATCATCTGTCTAAGAGAGAGGGGATCTTCCTTTTAGTTAGAGTTCAAAGTTGAAGTAGAGAGCACGTGTGGTTTGTGTTTTATGTGTATTTTTTGCAAGTAACTTTTTAAGTAGCGTAGTGAAAATGTGTGACGTTAGTAATTACAAGCAACGTGCTGTGATTCAATTTTTAGTGAAATCTGGCGAAAAACCCTCGGAAATCCTCCGAAAATTGCAGGTTGTCTATGGAGACGATAGCATGTCAAAATCGCGTGTGTTTGAATGGGCGAAGCGGTTCAAGGAAAGGCGTAAATCGGTGGAAGACGATCCACGTGAAGGAGCTCCCGGCACCTCTCGTACCGATGCGAATGTTGGCCAGACAGTGACTGGAAAATTCTATGTTGGCGTTTTGGAGAGGCTGCGGGTACGTGTTTTTCGTGTGCGACCCGAACTCGCCAAGGATGGCTGGATCTTGGATCACGACAATGCACCGGCCCATTCCTCGTTCATTGTGCAAGAGTTTTTGGCAAAAAAAGGCATCCCAACGTTGCCTCCACCCCCCCCCCCTATAGCCCCGATATTGCTCCCTGCAACTTTTTTCTATTCCCCAAGATGAAGTCGCACCTCAAGGGAACTCATTATGGCAGCGTACAGGAGGTCCAAGAAGCTGTAACCGTGGTGCTAAACAGGCTAACTTCGGAGGACTACCAAGGGTGCTTCCAATCTTACATACACATTCTTATATACACTTTTTATATACACATTCACACGTCCACATATATACACACACGCACACTGATACAAACACACAAGCACACACACACAAACGTAATTATGTCACGTACAAACATTCCACTTTTCATTACCGAATTTTTTTACTTTGTTTTGATATTAATTTTTAATTACCTTACCTTGTTTATATGTGTAATAACGAATTGTTGCACAATACTTCATATATTGTAATATTAGATCAACCACGAATTGTAACTGTTGCTTATAGCACAGGTGCTTATTTAAGTGGCAGTGCGCATATTGTTAACATAACTTATTTAAGCCAAATAAACGTTATTATTATTATTATAATCATGGGAGAAACGTTGGAATCGTTTTGTAGAGTTAGAGGGAGATAATTGTGAAGGTCGATAGTAAAATTTTTCCTAAAACTTCATTTTCTTGTTTTTTATTGACAAATTCCCGGAACTTAATTGCCACACCTCGAATTAACATCACTGCACTCAAATCGATGAAGAAAAACATCGTGAGTAAACCGGCATGTCTAGGACCAACCTGCACTTGGTACCCGTGGTTGATTACGACCCATTCCCTCCCATAGTAGGCCTGTTTTCAAGCAGTGAGAAAGTTAAGCTGAGTTATTATTATTTTGTATCCGAAATCCAACATTCCATGATCAAGAGAATGATTGATATTAACATAGTAAAGACTATTATTTATTAGGTAAAAACTAATCCACAGATGTCAATAATGTATAACTAATCCGAACTTAATATATATGACTGGATAAATAAAATATAAGAATTATTCTGTTTCGGTCCGTATGTCTTACGAAGGCTTAATTTAGAAGTTTTAATTTTTTTTTCTACAAGCACGTTTGGTTTTTTTTTATATATTTCTACCTTTCAATATATAGCTGATGGACGCTAATATGGCTACTGCAGGTTGAATGACCTAATAAAGGTATTTCTAAAAGAAGGCTGTAGCAAGCAATCTATTGTTTATTGGCTATTGTAGTTCTATTATGTTATATAAAGATCTTATAAATTATCTATTAAGGACATCTTTTCGCGTGAATTTTACTTTATACGAAGCTATTTGGAATTTCGGGCTCTAAAAATAGGAATCTAGTTAAAATTTCATAAAAGATTTTGATTTGAATACTGAATACAAACTTTCTACAGCATCAAATCTAAACAGAAATACAATTAGTTTACTTTTTGAAATTGTTACTTTTAATAGGAATATTATAACCTTAAAAAAATATAGTGTGTTATGTCAGGTATATGTCATCCTGCTTACAAAATGAAATATTCACATAATGTTTTCTATTTTACAGCTTTGCGTCGCGTCGGAGTAAACAAATGTTCTCACATCGAGGATTTAAGATTAACAACGAGTTTTTCCTTTTGTTGACGGCCAATCCTGAAACGGATGCGATCAGGTGAACATTTTTCCAAAATCGAATCATGGATACAGACATGAATATGAGTATTGAAATATGGCGGAATTTTTATTCTAAATACGAATATACGAAAAGCCATCCCGCTTATAAAATTTTCGTCATTTGAAAGCTCTGTTGTTATCTTAATCTATATCTTATACAATGTACCTAAACGAAACATATTAATAAAACTAATACTAGGTAGTAGCTTATAGGAGAAACAGTGCGTGGGAAAATCTAAAAACAGATGTTATCGGTTAGAAAGATATAACGATTACGCAAAACTAATAAAATGTTTGTAATTAATACCTTAGCCATTAAGTAAACTTATTTTTATCATCAATGATATTTAATATAAAGATATATATCGCCTTCTAACTTAAGAGAAAACCTGTTTGCATATTGATACTTAACCACTTGATATGCGACGTTACATCCATAGGACTTTTATGTGATCCCGTTTGAGGCATTTTATTGAATATCTAAACGTATTTGGGGTTGAAATGAGATCTTTTCCTATTGTTTTTAGATACCTCTATATCTCTGCGTTTTGAAGTTCGAAAGCGATTTATTTCTGTTTCTCTTTGAACCATTTTAGCAGTTTGTTCAATATAGTTTTCCTTGGTGTCCACATCGACAAAATTGGTGTTAGTGATGCCAAATTG
Source organism: Tholera decimalis (assembly GCA_943138885.2). Taxonomy (NCBI): domain Eukaryota; kingdom Metazoa; phylum Arthropoda; class Insecta; order Lepidoptera; family Noctuidae; genus Tholera; species Tholera decimalis. The sequence goes on from OW964559.2 coordinate 22,522,052, forward strand.
TCTATTTCATTGCAAAATGTATTCAAATTGGTTTATGTTCGGCCTTTGTTCGCTCGGGATACATATCAAAGTATAAAATGTCAATTGATTCTATCTACATATTTTCTATCACTAACTTGGAAAATTAAAAGCTCGACTGTCTCTTTTCTTCTTGTTTTAAAAAACAATATTTTTAATTTAATTATAGCAGCAGCTGGCAGTGCTAGAAGATTACGTCCGATAAGGCTCAAATTAAAGTTAATGGATCGGTACATATTTAGTAAAAATCGTACACTTTTACGACAAGAAACTCTTGATGACAAAAATAAAACAGACAATGTCGATTGTCACCTGTTGCCTGCCAGTTTCATTAAATATATCTAAGCCAAGAATAACGACTAGATTAAAATATCGAGATATCTTAATTATATTATATATAAATGCGAAAGTTTGTGAGGATGGTTGGATGAAAGTTTTTTTCTTTTTCACGCAAAAACTACTGAACGGACCTCAATGAAATTTGGTAAGTACATAGTTGACATCCTAGAATAATACATAGGCTACTCTTTATCCCAGAATTTCGACGGGATCTGGATTTACACGAGGAAAACCCTCCCACGCAAACGAAGTCATGGGTGGAAGCTAGTATCATCATAAAGAGACAAAACTTTCTTAAGATTCAGAATGGAATGAAAATACTTTCTTAACATCTTATAAAACACAATCTTTGTTACACATTTTCGTATATTACCTTCATTTCATCCGACAGTAATCGTGTGAAAACACACATTCCTCCTAATCTCTGCTAATTAACTTCCAAAGACGTTCACGAAAAATAAGCGGGTTTATTTAGTTGTTATTATGCGACAGACAACAGTAACTCGTGTAAAGGACGTTAATCATCATGTTCACCCGAATACCAACTCTGGGGAATCCGTCGGCAAAGATTCTTTTTCCTTCATTTCCTCTAGAATATTACTCCTTCCGTACCAAAACATGTTATCAATGACGTTTCTGGACTCTGGACGAAAAAATAAAACGCTTTCATCACTAAGGATACTAATTGAAAAAAAAATCGTTTGTTTTAGTTGCAGTTTTAATTAGGAATTATTGTTCTTATCTTTTCGTCTGTTTTTACCAAAGGGTTAGTTGAAATGCAATTGTTTTAAGATTTAAAAGAAGAACACTGGACTTGAATTAGAAATGATTCGAATTAATTTTTATTCCTTAACGAATGAAATAAACTTTTGATTTTACTATTGTGTATTTTAAGACGTTTTTTAAGTGATTATTTTTAATATAAATTTATTTTAGATAGTAATTGCAGTGGAATTCAAAGTATGTGATGTATGCATTGACATATATATTACTTCGTAAGGACTGGGCGGATCGCATGTTATAATGACGCCTCGAACTTGGTCCCAAAGTGGTCTAACCTTTATCGAAGTGAACTAGAACGCGATCGGCTATCTTCGGGAGGGGTCGTCAGTTTTACAAGCAAAAATGCCAAATTGTGTCGTGAAGGGTTGCGTGAACTACGACGTAAAGCACAATAAAAAAAATATAACATTTCATATCACCGGTAAGTTAAAAATATGTCATTAAATCAACTTCTAACATTATTTAAAACAATTTTCTTTCTTATTTGTCTCAACCTTTAGCATAGACAACGCGAAGCCGCGTAAAAGTGCGACATAACTTTGCAGCGGCGTGCGTTGCAGCCGATGAAATAAAAAGATTTAATAATATTACTATAAGATTAAATTATGTACAAAATTAATTTTTATTGTTTATTAAAAGCAAATTTTAATGTATTTTTATGTATAACAAATATAAAATTCAAAAACTAAAAGGTTTTGTTTTATTTCTTTGTACCTCGAAAAATACCACACCCCGCTCTTACAAGGCTACGTCTAGGAGCAGACCACGCCGATTGACATCTTAGTTATCATAGATGGCGCTAGTGTGTTTTGTAGGGCGACCGCGTCCGTCAAATGTTCTGATGACCGTATCTTTACTATTTAAATCAATGGATGTATGGTATTGAGTTATTACTGAACTAAAAAATTAACTGCAATAATAGTTTAAAATTTATTTGAAAAAAAGCAGTGATTTATTTGTGTGTTATTTAATCACGGTAAGGCATAAAAAGGGGTGAGTAAGGCGGGTAGCCTAAAGGCGTGAACCCATTATTACCCATTACATCTTAGTTGTTTCTTACTACTAGCGTGGGATGTACAACAGCTGTTTCACTCTACGCTATCTCGTTGGCACTTCGAATATTTAAGACTATTTATCATTAACGAAGATGTTACTTTTGTTCGGTAAGTTTTTGATGGGTTTCCAGTCTGGAAGGACGAACTAAAGTTTTGTCGAGTTTAATAGATTTTGGAGACTGAATAAGTGTTTATCGTGTTTATAAGATAGACAGATTAATTATTTATCAATAACACCGAATGGAAAACATACAAGCACACAATCTAAATAATAAAGAACACATGGGTCAATCTTCTTCAAGGTTAAGTATCGCTTGCTGAGGTAAATCTGTGGATGGGTAACTAACTTTCAACCGATCAAGATGCTTGCGTGCCTTGAAAAGCACGATAAGCTGTCGGTCCCGGCTGTCATTAGAACATCTTTGACAGCCGTTACAGTTAGTCAGAAGCCAGAAAACTTTACACCAGTCATGCTAAGAGGTATCGCGATACCCAGTTACTGGGTTGTGCAGGTCAAATAGGCAGTCGCTCCATGTAAAAAACTGCTACTCAGCTGCAACCAGACAAAGCTCGGAAAGGACTAAGTAGATGATGATGAGATGATGACAGTTGCCTTCGTAAAGCTTTGGTTTCCTAGGATAGCGGTGCCGTCAAATAGCGGCCGTAATACAGCGGTGAATGACGTCACTAGAACGTTGTCTATGTAAACAAAATGGCGCGGTTTCCTAGAGAGCGGTAACTGACACCGTAACGTCAAAAAGCGGTGCCGCCATTTGCATGACGGCCGTCTTGTCGGTGTCAGATGGTTTCGTGAACGTTTCCAAAGAGAATGTAATATACTAGATAGAGATGAAGCAGACAGTGTGTTAAAACGGCCGTGGAACTTTCCACATGTCGTCACCGTAAAGACGGCCGCCTTTTTGCGTCCGTAATATTACGGCCGCTATATGATGGCACCGCTTTTCTAGGAAAACAAAGCTTAAGAGCACCAAAAACAGAAATAAAAAATATTTGAAATTACTAAGTGTACGGTTAGCAACCGCACATTGTCACATAAAATACTGCAAATTTTGTTAATTTATAAATATAGTATCGTCACGTACGCCAGTACGTCAGTATTCGGTTCAATATCGAGCTCGCGCAACATCTAACAGCAAATCATTTTTAAAACATTTATTTTTTATTATTTTATAATTACATTGTTTTAGTTTAATTTCATATTAAATTATTATTTAACATAAACATTATTTTAATTTATTAACATTGAACATTAAGTGTAGGCTTTGCTCTTACACTAAGAAAAGATTGAGACTATATAATTTACTGCATTGACTATATACGACCGCTAGAGTCGCGCAGGGTTTTGCCCTGTGGCTTTTACCTTAACACGATAAAAACACAACCCGCCTTCCAAAGAGTATAATAATCTATAGGGTAAAGAGAGCCCTTTCTATGCATTTTCGTGCTGACTGTTTGACAGCGCCATCTGAATTTTGGCCCCGCTAATTCTAAAGTTAACCTACCTGCCCTGTTAAAAATATAATACAAGTTATATTAATTCTATGTTGTGACAAAGTTAAATAACTTACTCTACACTACAATTATATTATAGTGAAAATATTCTGCTATTTTGAAGTGTAGAATTAGGTATTTAATTTTGTCACAACATAGACTGATTAAATTGCGTGAATTGGGTAGTAGAAATAAAAAACGATGTTTATGCATTATTTGGAGGAGGAGACAGGCTGGACTCGACGCACTTAAACTTGGTTTTCACATCCAAAAATAATTATATAAAATGGAACGAGGGAACTACAAACATTCGCTCGAACAAGGAGTAGCCGCCATTTTGCAAATTTTGCATTTTTTTAAAAGAGAAGATTGTTACCAATTATAAAATTGAATTTTTGACCAAAATATAGAACATATTTCAACATTCCTACAATCTTATAAATCAAGCTTTCAGTTATTAAACAGCATGATGAAATTATTAAAATAAATTGAATATAACAATTGCGATTATTTAATACCTATTTGTTATTGATGTCCTCGATTATAATAATGATCATTTATACATATAAATGATACATTGTTTTGTATTTTAAATATGTACTAATTACATCATAATTATTTAAATCAACAAGTAATAACAAATATTAAAAATGTTATTATTGCCTAAATTTCGGTAGTTATTTTAATGTAGACTATACTGAAAAAAAATATTCCTTATATATCTTTTGCCATAATTATATTTTTTTATTTAATTAGTATTTTTTAAGAATGTGATAAATTTCTAATAAACAGAGAGATGTAAACAGAAAAATAAAATAAATAAATAGTAAACCTGTTCATATAGTGACATCTATAATTTTTTTAGATACTAATTGATCTTTCTTTTCGGGGCCAGATAACAGATGGCACGACAATCTTTTAGAAATGTCACTTTAAGGCTACTGCCCTCCCCCTTGCCGCCTTCTTTTGCAGCTCGCCGGCGCCACGGGGCTGCCGCTTTCTCAGGTCAGTAAATAATTTAATAAAGGATTATTTATTTGTTACCAATAACGCCATTTATTTTGTTTGAAAATGCATTATCTTAATTTTAGTAAAATTATTTATTTTATTATTTTAACGGAGTGATAACAACTTGTAATACCTGCTGTACAATTTAATGTGATAACCTAATCGCCACCCTGTATACGGATATATTCACAGTTTTCAGAATGTTTCCTTTACATGCGTTACATTGCTTCTTACCAAATTTCATGATTTTAGGTCAGTCCTATATTTATTTATATTTGGTTCCCTTGTGAAATGGCAAAATATGCGACATAAACGGTTATATCTTTTGATTGCATTGACTTAAAGGTTTGATTTTTTACAGATAAAAGGGACTGAAACCTTGAGTAGGTATCTGATATATTTTTCGTATCATATCGATATAGTTACGCGTTCAAGGGTAAAAGGGTCTTAACAAAAACAAATTATGTATTCGTGTTATAAAATCTAGGGAAATGAATACAAGAAAATTTCAAAAACATGCGCCACGCAAATATGCAACAAATTAAGTAAAAGCTGAACTTTGAGATTACGTTACATCAAACTTACGACGCCTCCCACTATTTTACGACCTTACTTTGTATTCGTACCGAATAATATCCAAATTAAGGCGAGTAGAAGTGAAGTGGCCATATCTTTTACACGAACACTCAATATCAACTTAAAACAATGTAAGCAAAATGGGAAAGCGAAGCATAAAACTACCCAGAACTGTACAAAATGTAATTAAAGATAACTGTTTAAGTCAGGCATTGTCGTAAAAGTTAAGTAAAAGCCTCAGAATTTAAGTTAGATTCACGTTTTATGATTCTAAAAAGAAAAGAGGCAAGAATTATTTAATAATGCTAAGTAGGTAATAATGCCTAATCATTAAATTACCATTCTCGTATTTTTCGATTTTACGGTATAATGATGATTAATGTAAGTGAGTTGATAACAGGTTTCATGGATTACCAAAGACTGAACTGATAAATAAATATTTAAAATCATTTGGTTGAATCTTCAGTATAACTGCTCTTCTACAACGTGTAACGGAAACCCCATATCTATCCAAAATGACTGAAGACAACATCTGGTATGGAGTCTCTGTGCAAAGTTTCAGCTCAAAATAAGTGACTCACAGAATTGACCCCAAATTATTGGTTTCATATGTTTCTTGAATACCAGTAATAACAAACGTGTCACAGCACTATGAGGGTCATCACTTTCCACGTCACTTGCCAATAAAACGATAATTCTCTTCGTTCTTCTTAATTTGAAAAATTCGGCCTCTGGTATCAATGAATTGAAATTTCTAATATGCTCCACACATGTAGACATGGGATTAGAAAACCCTTGCCATATCGTTTGTTATCATCCAAAGAAGCCGTGCACTCGGTATGTATATACCCTTTAACATTAACATTTATTACACATTGTATAAGTAAATAAAAATAAATGTTTGTAGATTGACCATTATGCATTCTCAAACCATCGATCAGGTTGTTTTTTATTTTATTTTTATTACTGATTAGCTCGCTCTTAACCTCGGTCACGCCTGATAGTAAGCAATAGATGAGGTCTACGAAGGAACAAGCGAGCCCAGAGCCCGAGGTATCCGTTCACTCTCTATCTATTGTGGTGAAATTTTGACAAGGTGTGGACTGAGGAAGTGCGAGAGAAAAACATCAGTGCTGCATATGCAAAATTACACTAAATCTGTGAATATCGAACAATATTCCTGCTGTATAATGACCTAATTAATGGAATAGATATTCACTTTAATTAGTTAGGTCGTGCATAATTAATTAAAGCGAAATCCTATTTCTAAATAATAAACAAACTATGCATGTTTATTATTCAGAAAAAGAATTTTGCTATTATTTAGAAATAGTATTAACCAAAGCCCAAGTTATATATCCGAAAACACGAAACAACCACATACATCATTGGAAACTTTGTAGAAAAAAATGCAATAAATTAAAAACACCATCACATAAACCACCCTGTACGTAATTTAGATGCGTACAGCGCATAAAACGGACCGTGTCTATATGAGTCGGGCCATTCGTGGGCGACATGTTACCATCTATAGTTTTAATTGGCAGCAGTAGATCCATGCCTACGGGCTGTACCAGAGTCTACGTCGGTGTGGGACAAGTTCATGCCAGATAGACGGCTATGCATCATGTTGATGAATTTGCTTTGTTATACTGATTTGGGTCATGTTGTGCGTAGACTGGTGTGTAGTTTGGTTAGTACAGTGTGCATAGTTGTGAGCCCTTAGCGACGATGCTATAGTATACGAAAACATAGGGTATTGTAGTCGCATAAACATAACATTTTTATTAGTGTGTTCTGTGTTCCCTGCCACTTATGACCTTTCAGCTTTTAGAGCAAGAGGCATCTTCTGGGCTCGCTCGTCACATCGTAGACCTCATCCATCGCTTAACATCAGGCGGAATAATGCACTTTATTGTGGACCAAAATTTAAACACACATATTTCACAATATTGCTCAGGCTATGGTACGGCGAGAGTATGATTCATACTTAAATCATACATACAACATTAAAGTTTATGTATATTTGTTAAGTTTTAATATTGAACTTGAAATTTGATAAATTATACCGTCTTCCCTTCAGCTGCCTTTGCGTTCCAGGGCTGCGATATCTCGTAGAAACATTTCCACGACCCTGGCAGGCAATGGCATTATCGGGCCCTACCATCATTAGTGCTAAATGTAATAACAAGACTGTCCTGACCTGGTCGAACAGGTCATTAGCGAACAGTGCTAGTGCTAGCTACCTGTACTCATCGGCCCCTGATAAATTAGACCTTGCAGAAGAACATATAAGATATATTTTTAACCGACTTCATAAAAGGAGGAGGTTCTCAGTTCGCCTTGAACATTTTTTTGTATGTATCATAACTCGAAGACGGCTGGACCGATTTAGAAATTTCTTTTTAGTTTGAGAGGGTATATTTTCTAGTTGTTACCATTGTCATGAAGTCAGAATTTGATAATGGAAACCTTGAGAAATAGAGGGAACTCTTCAAATATTATAGGCACACCTATAGCGATTTAGGTATTTTTCATAGTAACTTGTATTTCTCTCGAAAAGTACCATTTAGTGAAGTGGAACTGATGATGAAGACCACAGATGGCTACTAGAACTACTCAATAACAAGTATTTCATTGGTTGCGATTCGATTAAAGAGAGAGAAAACACTTTATGCTCGTCACAATGCATATGGTGATGAGGAGCTGATGGTCAAGTACCAGAAGTACCCCTCAAAAATATATTAAAAAATATATATATAAAATATTTTGCAAAAGGTGATAAGAAGGTGACATTTAGGCTTTTTTCACTAGGTAAATTACGATCCGACCCACTAAAAAGCGAGAAAAAATATTTTTAACAAAAAATAAAACCTTCTTCCCACAAAAAAACACTGCAAAGTGAAAAATAACTTTAATTTCGGAAGGCGGTGTCAAAAACGAAAATATGTACAAAACTTAAGACACCGACTACCAAAATTAAAGTTATTTTTCACCTTGCAGTGTTTTTTTTTTGGAAGTCGGTTTTAATTTTTGTTAAAAAGTTTTTTTATCTCAAGAGGACGTTCCGTTGGGATTATTATCGAGTATATTATAACTTCATAAAACATAAAGGTACAAACGGGGACTTAATACCTTTCGCGCTAGTAAATACGGTAAAACAGGCAAAATTCATGAGTCCTTAGGATAAGCTATAATTTGAGTCTTACTATATTATTTGTATAAAATTCCTGCCACGCGAGCAAATTTAGTGCCAAATGCAGGCTTATTCATAAAATATAGAGAATTTTATCCCTCTATAGGAGAAGCCAAATAAGAATGAAAACATTAATATAATAAAATATTAATAATATATACATGCACGCGATTAGGTATCACATTGTATTGCAAACGATATGCACAAGTCAGAAGTAGTAATAATCATAAAATGCTTTTAAATCGCGTTCACAGTGGTAATAACTGGTAAGGAAAACTTCAACACTGGGAAATTGGAATTTATCATGCAAAGAGATTTAGAAATGGCAATCAAGTGTCTTTTTCTTATCTCTCTTCTCTAATAAATAAATAACTACCTCAGTGACATAGGGACCATTTAATAAAATGGTTGTCATAATTCATGACCATAACAAAAAGCAAACTGTGTATTCATACGGACATTCACCTTTTTTAATTTGTCTGTTAGACGGTAGTAAAACCCATTCACAGGATGTTAAGAAAAACAAATGACGCCGAATTCCTCATGGATTTGCAGTTCCATTGCAACATGGACACACACAAATACGCAAGCACACAGTTTAAAGCACACACACTGATACGTATAATGTTTGTTTGTGTAAATCAATAATGAATTTTATGTGCCAACGTTTTTTGGATTCAGTAATTACCTGAAACACAGGAAAAAGAATGCGTCTTCGTGTTTTATATGCCGACTGCGAGCTCTTAATTATACCTTCGTTTCGTGACTTGCTTTCCGAGTTGTTATAAATTGCTTGAATTATTTAGTTACTAAAATATGCTGTAGATTTTCTAACAAAGTAAGCATCAACTATGTAATACCTTAATGGTAAGCGAAATATTATTATTTAAAAATTTTGCTGTTCATAATTTAGGGTGAGAATATCTGTCACTTACAAACACTGAATAAGGAACTGACTCCTGTGTTTTAATTACTGTCGTGATTTACTGTCAGTGGAAACCAAACAACGAAGGACAATTCCGAATCCATTCAATTATTCAAACTTTTAATTAATATTAATAGGAACTCTCACTTTCAAAAGAAAGAATACTGAAGAGCACAGATAAAAACTCCTTAGAAATCCGCGTTACCCGCAGCTGGCTGTAAATTAATGAGAAAACAATAAAGCGTCGGGCGGCACAGTCCGAAAATAGACAGCGAAGAGCTTCGAATTAAAATTTATTCCAAATGGTTATTAGTGCCCGCGGACAAAAGTAGGTTGGATGTTGCTGGTGTGGGTGAGCAAGTCCGTAATAAACGTCACGGCAAGAGAGATAGGAAATAAAAGGAAACTATAGAGAAGTCAGTCGTACCAACATCTAGGGGAGAATTTAGGGAGATGGCTTTAAAAAAATGCTAAATTAAGACCGGGCGCTCGATTCTCTTTACCCCTGTGAGCGACAGGTTAGAACCTCCTTTGTTTTTATGTGTATTTCTACTGTTGCAGTCTTCGAAATCAGATACGTGTTTAAAGTGAACTCTTCTGGAAAATTCTCCTTTGAAAACCGTTTTAAGTTTTTATAAAACGAATAAGTCTCTATTTGTTGCAAATATGTTTTTTCTGAAATATTATTTTTATACATAGAAGCATATGTTTTGACGGATGAACATATGTTGTATATTTCTTCAACAGTATTATAATATGAACTTACCTTTAGGCAGTGGTTCTATGACAACTTTGACAGCGTGAACTGCTCCTAATCCCACGAGGATCCAGTAGAAGGCCATGGCACTTCGAGCTGAACACACTAAAGCATCCATCTTCGTTCTACTTCAGTCTATGTGTTCCACATCGCAGGCGTGTCCTGAAAAGAACGAACATCAATTTTAATCTACCAATAACTGTGTACATAATTATGTCAATTCATAAGTAGATACATTCTTTGTTGTGAATGTAATTATATATCTGCAGAACTACTTTCTTATATAACTTCGCACAAGGCTAGATTAAAGCCTGAACAAAGACACACGTTTTTCTTTTAGTAAAATAAAAGATTTTTTACGCAAGTAAAGTCATAGTCATACCCAATATTTAAAATTGGAAAATACACAATGTTCTGATTTCATAGGAATAAACAGGAATATGTGATACTAAGGTCTAGTTTGACTTTTATGAAAAGTACCAATATCAAAATATACTTATTGCAACAACCGATATATTCACGTTCGTTTCACTATCCAAAACAACGTATTTCAATAACGCGAATCGAATAAGCCACGAACGGGAATATCCAAAGAAATAAAACATTATCGCATCAAAGGCAGTATCAGGCGCAGTTCAATGTTATATTGACAAGATCCAATCCAACTCGCAAATCCAATCCTTCAACTTTTGAAGTGAGTTCTCCTAATATCTAGCGCCTTTGCATTTATGAATAATAACTGGAAAAAGTTAAACTCACAAATCCTGCTCCATCTGAATATTGTACGATTCGAAAGATAACGCGCCAAAGGAAAGAGGATTTCATTTTTTTTATAAAAATACCGCTCGGTGTTTATTCTCCAACGACAAAGTTTGTAAGGTGGATTAAAACTGTTATAAACCTAGATGGAGTTTTATCTTTGCGAATTTATTACAGAATTTTGCAATTCACCTTCGTTTTTGAGGCAATTCGCATCAGTGTCACAGAATGAAAAGATTATTAGATTATTCTAACCAATGTAGATCAAAATAAATAATATTTAAATTCAACATATAGCACCTGAAGGATTTTCTGATATGGATGCTATGATCAACAAAATGTTGTTAAGGGAAATAATATGTAGTTCAACGTTCTTAAATTTGACGTCATTTAACACGAAATCGTATGATTTTGTCATCCTCTGTACCAGGGTTATTCATAAATACCTAATGAACAAAATGTGAATTCAATAATTATTTGGGGAATAATGTAGATAGACAAAACAACATTTTAAATTCAGAATAGGTTTCTTTCCCATACACAATAAAAACATTTTTTTATAACTGACCGGTTATCAACGCATCATATTACACGTATAACACAATAAAAATATGACCTGCGGACAAATCACTTCGTAGTGAGGTACACACAGCGTAAAGGATAGCGTTGTTTGCACCCTTTGAAGAGTCCCACTCATTCACACTATCGTTTTCGGGGAAAAGGAATTCGATACCGGTTTTTTTTTATTCGAGGGCTGTAAGCCGTATGTAGTGGACGCTTCACGTCTGTTCAGAGATTCGATTAACTGTCACGTCTATCGGTTTTTCGGTGATGTATGTAAATTTTCCATTTGACATGTAAGTACTTAAGTATATAAGCTCTAATGCATCCCTTGGTACGTGGAGTGACATTTTGAAAATGGATCTAGTACGAAATTCGATTTAGGTTTAGGGTTTCTAAAAAGGCAGACTCGTTTTATATATTGAATTGGTTTTCGTAGGTAGATAAGATATTGAATAATTTATAGCAGTAACGTTATTTCATGAATAAATAATATTTTAAAGTTCTATACAAAATTAATGTAGTTTTTTTGTAAATGTCAAATTAATTGTTAAAAGTTTAGAAAATAGATAGATAGAATACTTTTTATGGCACACCAATAAATGAATAACACCTCTTACACAAAAAAAAAAAAAACAAAAATAATTGTTTTGCTAATGCATAAGTAACTGCTTTTTCACTTCATATGAGATGATGGAAATCGGCCATGTGCATGTAGGGCCAAGCACAGTATAGGGTTCTGTAGATACTCTTATAACCGTGCAAGGGACACCCATCCCATGTCAACAAATTTGCAAGACTTTTCGTAAATATAAACAAGAAAAATAAGGAACAACTTTTGATAGTCACTTGTCTTGGATTTTAATCTTAAATCTATTTTATTTTATATAAGTTTTTAAGCTAACATGTTCACTAACAGTATCATTAGAACTTACAACAGGGTATTTACGGGATCACGGATGAACTGAAGTTATTGCGGGTGGACGTTTATGCAGCAGACGAATCGGTCTACCCTCTTTCTCGTTCGTATTTTGTGATCGACACCGTTACCACTGTCACATGCATAGTATAATAATATACTCCGCCTGATATACTTTTCCTATGATGGCCTGAGACTTCACGATAAGTCTTACCATTACCAGGGCCAGGCGCGAGAGGTCACCGCCACCGATCGCCTCAACGAGAACATGGCGAAGCTCTGCCTAAGTGGGGCGCACCTCCACCGTATGCTCCACCGTGTCCTCCGGGTGGTCCACACAATGACGACAACCGGGCGTGTCCACGCGCCAATTGTGCACGCGCGCTAGGGCTACCGCCTCCAGATTCCACGGCATAAATCCATTAAGGAGGTTCGCCGCCTCCCTAGAGATCGTGCGGTATCTCGGGATCATCCGGATGACCATGACCCTAGATTGATAGGAGCCGCTTGAGTGCAGCCCCCGTCCGGTCCAGTCTTGGAACCAAACGTCGGAACTGCAAATGTACGGAGCTTGGGCTAGCAGTCTGGCACTTATACATCACATGTAAATATAGCTGTACAATGTAACCGTTTTTTAATGTTAATTTTCTATAATTTCACTTTATTTTAGTGCGATATTATAATATACAAATTAACGCAGTCAAGGAGAGCAACACAACAAATATTGTGGATCAGCCATGTTGATGTTGAATAGTGATGTGAATGTCATTTTGACATGTCGAAAAAGTATCGTTTTTTGTTTTCATAATATAATCGATAAATAACGACGATATTTTTAATTTCAATAAATCGATAATCGCTATTTTATTCACTTTAGTATTATTGGTCTTATTTAGAATAATCTTATCATATCCGGGGAGTATTTCAAACGTTGATCACCAGATTGTCAGCACGTTTGCGCCATAAGAATATGCGTTATATACCTTGAGATTAGTTTTTTTTAGTCAGGAGACGTAGTGCCAAAAACCACCTATACGAAAAATATCGATACATCCATATTTTTTACTCGTTAATAATCTACTAAGCATAAAAATATTGATACGTCATTTATCGATATGTTTTTAACTTGCTCATCGCTACGACTCACAGAAAGACATAAAACCAAGGATCTTCTACCCAAAACGTAACGAAACTTAAAACTGTCAAACGTCATGTCAAACAGGACTGTAAAACAAGGTTTATCATGATAAAAATCTTCCTAAATAATAATTTATCACAGCCATATCCGTCTCCAAATATTCATTTAATATAATATGATAAAATCTGTTATTTTTTCTATTTATCTATATGGTGTACATAATGGTAGCCCAAACTGAAAATGAAACATCTCCTTTAGGTACTTTCTCATTCGGTTCGTGAAAATAAAATAAATTACGTACTAGCTTCATAATTCATATATTTAGTTTTAAATTTATTTTTTTATTGAATTTCATCTGTTTTACAGTCCACGATTGCTTTATTAAATAAAAAATGCATTTTGTTCGGTTAATTCAATCACACACAATGGCAACGGATCGAATTGACAAGTGTCGTACTGACAGATCGCTATTTCATCATTATCATCGTGTCGCTCACACCTATAGCATTGTTTCGCTCGGTGAGTAAATTACTGTGGTTCCCAAACATTTGTGGTAAACTATAAAAGATATACAAGATGAAGTCGGTTAAAAAATGGATTGTTTCATACTAAACTGTAAAAATAGAAGTACAAAAGGCGGTGTGATAAGGTTTTTTCCTTTTTCCAAAGAAGAGACGCTAGCTAACGCATGTCTTCAATATTTTTTGTATCCAATTAAATATTGTAAGGTGTACAATAAAGTATATAATAAACAAATAAATTGTAGACCGAAAACAACTATAAGATCTGACACCTTACTTACTACATATTTTGGGTTTTTGTACTGAGGGATTTTGAAGGTACTCTCAAAGAAACCGTTTAGATTTCCGACATCTGAAATATATCACTCTGTGAAGTACTCACTGTGAGACATTCGTTCGTGCTACAAACGATCAGCAAGAAAGACAAACTTCTTCTTAATGAGGACAAAAGTAGCCAACTGGCTTAAATCCTTGTCTTATGATGAAACTGAGCTGTTTCATGCTACTCACGCGGTTGACACACGTACACACACTTATTCATACTTATGCTCTCCATTTTTTACTTCTTGTTTGTAATTTTTACTTATAAGTTATTTGTCATTAGAAATAATATTTTTTTTTAAGTGATGTTGGCGTAGCTTGCTAGATAGATGACTTTATTTTACAACATTTGTTTTGTAGAGTTTTTTGTTTGTTTTTTAGGGTTCCGTAGCCGAATGGCAAAAAACGGAACCCTTATAGTTTCGATATGTCTGTTCGTCTGTCTGTCTGCCTGTCTGTCTGTCCGTCCGTCCGTATGTCACAGCCATTTTATTCCGAAACTATTAAGACTATACATGTGAAACTTAGTAAGTAGATGTATTCTGTGAAACGCTTTCCGATTTTAAGAAGAAAATTAAAAAATATTTAAAATAAAGGTGGGTCCCCATACATGGAACTAGAACTGAAATTTTTAGAAAAAAATGATATAAGGGTTTCTAAAGCCACTTTTTCATAAAGTCAATCGTTTAAAAGATATAAGCTTCCAAAGTGGCAAAATGTGTGTCCCCCCTCTAACTTCTATAATAATAGAGTGAAAAATCTAAAAAACAACATGTCTGTAGAACTTAATGTAAACTTTTAAACAAAATTAGTTTGAACGAAATCAGGTCAGCAGTTTTTGAGATACAGTATATTTTCTAAAACCGCAAATATAACTTTGTAATTCATACAAACACTATGAAAAACAAAGTTATTTAGCGTAGTTGCAAAAATGTAAATAAGCTAGCTAGCGTTTTTTTTTTCTTTGGGAGGTAGTTGGTAGAGTGACACACAAATAACTTTGCTCTGTTACAAAAATCGATTTTTATTATAATATTTTGTTATTCTGCACAATTTTATATGAATAATAGAGCCTACTAATACTACTACCTGCTAGTTGTGTGTATTTCCTTCATTGCACTCTTATTATTATCAAAACTAACTTACACAAAAATGGATTCACTCAAGGGGTCAATCACTGAATTGATGGCACAATTTAATGACAGAATGTCGAAATTTGAGGCTGAGTTGACCAAATCAACACCCAACACTTCATCCAGCAGCAGCTCGGACAGTCTTGCAGAGGAGTACACGGCATTCAAGAAGTTTGTTATGGAGTCTCTTGGCTGTCTCCAGCGTCAAATGGCTGCCCTTGCCAGAGATGTTGATTCACTGGAGATGAGGGGTCGTCGGAAGATGCTCCTTATCCATGGTATTGCAGAGGTCAGCAAAGAGGAGACATCGTTAGTGGTTGCTGAAGTGTTCCGTGAAAAGTTGAAAATTGACACCTTTACCGTTGCTGCTATTCGTCGATGCCACAGAATGGGCGGTCAGAGCAGTGCCGGAAAGCCTCGACCTATACTGGTCAAGTTTCAGGATCTGGATGTCCGTGACAAAGTTTGGTTTGCCAAAACCACATTAAAAGGTTCTGGTATAACCATGTCCGAATTCCTAACTAGGTCGCGGCATCAGGTTTTCATGAAGGCTCGTGAGAAGTTTGGCATCACGAATTGCTGGACCAGGCAGGGATTCGTATACGTTCTGGGAGCTGATGGGAGCAAGCATCGGGTTTTAAGCTGCTGTGAGCTAAATGCTATTGGTGTGCCTGTACTCGACGCTGATAAGCCGGATCGCCAACATGCACACCATAAGGCACAGGCTGAGAAGCAAGCTTCAACGCCTTTAAAAAGGATCAGAAAGCCTGCGGTGAAAAAGTGAATCGTCCCTTTCGCTGTGTCGCTCGGGTAAATGTCTCACGTCTCTTTTATTTTATTTAATGCTCGTTTACCATCAGTTCACTTCTTTTTTTTTTACTATTTATCTACTACCTCTCCTTTTCTGCAAATTAATTTTCTGATTTCTCACTAAAATTGTTTTCATTATCAGTATTTTGACAATTGACATATGTCAGCTGTCATGTCAAGTAGTCGCGTTCCGTTTCACTTTGAATAATTTCTGATAAATTGAGTATTAAATAACTTTGGACAAATGTAGTTCATACTGCAATAATTATGCATTGTGCATACTTCTTGCATTAAAATAATGTTTTTTGTATTGTTGTAAGTATGAGCTTTGCCTGTATCCGAAAGACGCACTTAATTAATTTGTATGTTATGTTTATTTTTTATGTTTTTTGTAAACACATAACTGGCGGGTGGACTTTTAAGTCTAGTTAGTAAAAACCTTTTATCTTTATCTTATATACGTTTACTAATTTACTTACCATATTATATTATATTTTGTGTTTTTTTTTAATGATTGTTAGTAACAATGATGATGACAGCTTCATATCTGCTAGCAGTGACAACAACAGCTTGAATAGTATTTCAAATCTTGCTGCTACCCTTCAGTCTCAATTTTCTGATGTTCCCAAAAATCTAAATGTAGTCCATATTAACGCTCAAAGTATTCCGGCTCATTACCATGATATGCTTGCGAGTTTGGACTGTAAGGACATCCATGCAATCCTCGTTTCCGAATCCTGGCTGAAACCATGTCTCCCATCTACATCATATTCCTTGCCCGGATTCCAACTAATTAGGAATGATCGCACAGCCCGCGGCGGTGGTGGTGTTGCCATTTATTTGCGTGCAAATATTTCTTTTACCATTATTGATGCTTCACCGCAGCCATCACCGTCAAATGCTGGCGAGCATCTCTTTTTAGAGCTTGATTTACATCATTCGAAGGTTTTGCTGGGTGTCTATTACTGTCCATCTCTGCGAATCGATTACTTCTCCTCTTTTGAGAGTCTCTTGGTAAATCTTATGCCCTCTTACAGGCACGCGATTGTGATGGGGGACTTCAACACTTGCCTACTCAAAAACGATTCCCGCTCTTCCTCGCTCCAGTCTATTTCTCTTTCTTGCAATTTGTCTCTTCTTCCATTAGGTGCAACTCATCATTTCCCTAACTGTTCTCCTTCGCTCCTTGATCTTATTTTTGTTTCTTCCACTCAACATGTCGCTAAGCATGGACAATGCTCAGCAGACGCTTTCTCTTACCATGATTTAATTTTCCTTTCTTACAAAATTTGCCGTCCAAAGTCTAAACCAAAAAAGATTCTACAGCTCAGTTTTGGTGGAATGAACTTGGAAAGTCTTCGTGAGGATGCTATTAATATTGACTGGTCTGCTCTTATTGATGCGGAGTCAATTGATGACAAAATCAACATTTTGAATTCCTACCTAAACAAGTTGTACGATATTCATGCGCCTGTTCGGCTGGTTAAAATCAAGCATCTGCCTGCTCCTTGGCTATCGGATGACTTGAAAATTATTTTGGAGAAAAAGGCAGCAGCAAAATCAAGATACAAGAGCAGACCTAGCACCTTGACTCGTGAAAAATACGTTGCTATCCGCAATCGCAGCAACTTGGCTTGTAGGGATGCTCAGCGCCGCCACATTCATAAGTCTGTTGAAAATGGTGATCCGGCTAAAGTCTGGAAATTTCTTAGAACAATGGGAGTTGGAAAATCACGCCAAGAGTCTATTCCTAAAGATGTACCTTGAATCACTCAACCAATATTTTGCTAGCTCTTTTAACTTCAGCGGGGCTGTTAAAGCTAAAACTCTACATAATCTTTCATCACTTCCTACTCCCAATTATTCTCCTTTTATTTTTAATCAATTTACTAGTTGTGATGTTAAGAAGAGCTTGCTATCTATAACCTCAAATGCTGTTGGTAGTGACTGTATTAGTCGTAAGATGATTCTCCATATCCTGGATGAAATTCTTCCTATCATTTCCCATATCCTCAATTATTCCATATCCTCAGGTGTTTTCCCATCTTTGTGGAAAGAAGCTTAGATAACTCCTCTCCCTAAAAAGTGTAATCCTGTTTCTTTCTCTGAATTTCGCCCTATTTCCATTTTACCATTCCTATCCAAAGTCCTCGAGCGCCTTATCCACAGTCAGCTTAGTGCCTTCCTTTGTAAAAACCAACTCCTAAATTTGTACCAATCCGGGTTTCGTTCAGGACATAGCACTACCACAGCTCTTGTTAAAATTACTGATGATATCAGATCAGGTATGGATAATGGGAAGTTGACGGTCCTTTCGTTACTGGACTTCAGCAACGCTTTTAATACTGTCGATTTCGATGTCCTGCTCAGTATACTCCGCTCTCTTAATATATCTCCAACAGCAATTGATTGGTTTCGAAGTTACCTGTGTGGCCGCCGACAATGTATTCGCATTGAAGATTCATCATCTTCTTGCTTCTTCACTGCCGGCGTTCCACAGGGGGGCGTTATCTCTCCTCTTCTTTTCGCTGTATTTATAAATTCTATTTCTAATGAACTTCTCTCATCCTACCACCTTTATGCTGACGATTTGCAAATTTATTCGCAAGCTCCCGTAGATGAACTGTCTGAGGCAGTGATCATTGTGAATAATGACTTAGCACGTATTTCTCAATGGAGCTTGGATCATGGTTTGAAGGTTAATCCTGCGAAGACCCAAGTCATTGTGGTTGGCAGCTCTAGAATGCGATCCAAAATTGACTGGATGAACCTTCCCCAAATTGTTTTTCATGGTGCAGTAATACCTTATAGTGATGTAGTGAAAGATTTGGGTATTTACATAGATAAGGACTTGTCTTGGGGTCCCCAGTTACAAGAAGTGAGTCGCAAACTGTTTGCATCTGCGGGGTCTTTGCGTAGACTGCGCAATTTCCTGCTAACTGCCACTAAAACTGCGCTCGCCCAATCTCTCCTTCTTCCTATTCTTGACTATGCTGATGCAAGTTTTCCAGACCTCACTGAAGTGCAGCTAGATAAGCTTGAGCGACTCCAAAATTTCTGTATCAGATTCATATTTGGTTTGCGCAAATACGATCATGTTTCTGAGTTTCGTATTAAGCTCAAGTGGCTGCCTATCCGTCTTCGCCGGAATGCGCATATTTTATCATTACTTTACAATATTCTGTTCAATCCAAGAATTCCCTTTTACCTCAAAGAACGTTTTAAGTTCCTTCATGACACACATACTAGAGATTTGAGATCATCGGTAAATTTGACACTTTTAATGCCTGCGCATTCCACAAAATTTTATGATTCATCGTATACGGTGCAGGCTACTCGTCTGTGGAACGCATTGCCGTTGTCAGTTAGACAAGCGCAGTCACTTGCTGCTTTTAAAAGCTCTGTTGTCAATCATTTTTATACACTCCTATGATTTTACCTTGTATTTCTTTCCTTATGACATATTTATATATATGAAACACATATATTTATTTATACTTATTTATGTATTGTATTGTATTATATATACCTATATATATAGTTATATTAACTACTTTAGTTACTTTTGTGTATGTTATATAATTATTTGAAGTAAGTACACTGACTTTCTCCTCCCCTCTTTGTTTTATGTTCTTAAAGTCCATCCAAAGGTTGTCTGGAAGATATCGCTATCAGCGATAAGACCGCCATTGTAACCATTTTTTTTTTTTGCATTATTGTAAATCAAGTGCTTGTTTAAATTATTGGTGTACAATAAAGAGTATTCTATCTATCTATCTATCTAGTTTTAAGAATTTTTAAAGGTTTTTTTTTATTCTTCTAATAAATATACATATTATATTATATTATTATAGTTACTACGGAACCCTTCATGGGCGAGTCTGACTCGCACTTGGCCAATTTTTAGTCCTTATTAAGGACAAGCACATTGCCAAATCCGGGCACGCCGCGGCGGTAAGACCCCTCTTTGAGGAGTGGCTAGATCGGCGTCACGGCGTCCTGACCTACCGCATGACGCAGGTGCTCACCGGACATGGAAGTTTCGGGAGGTACCCGTGTCTGATGGGGAAGGAAGAAACGCCTGGGTGTCACCACTGCGAGGATCGCCCTGAGGACACAGTAGAGCATACGGTG
This sequence comes from Tholera decimalis, assembly GCA_943138885.2. Classification (NCBI taxonomy): domain Eukaryota; kingdom Metazoa; phylum Arthropoda; class Insecta; order Lepidoptera; family Noctuidae; genus Tholera; species Tholera decimalis. Next base: position 22,542,517 of record OW964559.2, read on the forward strand.
CAAGACTGCCCCGCTTGGGCAGAGCACCGACGTGTCCTCACGGTGGCGATAGGCGGAGACCTCTCGCGCCCGGCACTGGTCGAGGCCTTGCTGCGGGGCGAGACGGAGTGGGAAGCGGTCGCCTCCTTCTGCGAAGCAGTCATGCTATCGAAGGAGGAGGCGGGCCGCGTGAGGGAGAGGATGGCGTCCTCCCTCCAGCCCAGCCGCAGTGGTAGACGCCCACGGCGTCGGACGTCGGCCGACGATCTCCGGCCACCGTAGGCGCGGGCATGCGGACAGCGAGTAAAGGGCAACTCGATGTCCGACCATGGACCATGCCCGGGTCGACGGCGCGTTGTGTTCCACGCGCGCCTCAAAGAGCGTCAGCAATATGACGAGGCCCCCCCTGTAGAGGGCCGAAGCCTGCCGGGGTCGTGGGACTTGTCCCATCACCGTGACCCCGGAACGTAAAGGGCTATTGAAGGAACACCGTGGATTTTAGTCAGTACAAGTCTGACAGTCCCTCCGGCCCTGCCCGGGGTGGGAGGACTTATTTGATGATTTTACCACGTAAAAAAAAAGCACATTGCCAAAGCCCATACAGCTTAGACAGATGTAATTTTTTTTCAATTGATATTGACTTGGCTTGCTATACCCTAGTTGCTGGAGCAAAATATAAAAGGTGAACAAACAAATGGTTATAATCAGATTAATTTATAAAATACAATCTCACAACGACGATTTGACTCGGATTGTTCATGATGCCACTAAGGAATTGTATCCTCATGTTCATTACGAGGTAGTACTCTATTTAGTTCAAATGAGGACCTATCTACAATTAACGCAACTAAATAAAACGAGAATATGCAATCAATTCAAAACGAAACAAAGTAAAAAAAATACAAAAAGTATCAAATATGTCGATTTAAAAAAAAAATATAATAATTGAGTACCTATTGTATTATTTTCATCTTTTTCCCCACTAAAAAAGTTTGAGAGCCGCATCGCAGCTGATGACGTATTCTTAGGTCAATCACGCGGCCGAGCTTCACGGGAAGAGAATACCAGGTGGAGTATACAGGGTGGCAGGAACATCGATGCACAAACGCTTACCAGGGATTCGGTACATGATTTTGGACCACCCTGCGTTGGAATTTTTTGTCGGCTTTTTCTTAATTTTTCAGGTTTTTTCAGCAATTTTTTTTTACTGCAAACTGTATAAAATCATTGTTTCTGTCTAACCCACTGATATAATGATTAAAAAATTAAATTCACTTGTTTCACTTAAAACAGCAATGTAAATAAAACTCGAAAGCGCTACCTGATCAGCTGTTTTGCTAGAGTTAATTTGCAGATTTTTTTTGAATTCACTGTTTTTTTTTTTTTGCGGCGGATTTTTCTTAATTTTATTAAATTAAGAAAAAGCAGACGAAAAATGTCAATGTAAGGGGGTCCAGAATCATGTACGGAATCCAAGGAAAGCGGTTGCGCGTCGTGTCCCTGCCACCCTGTATTATTATAGCATGGTCACATGTATCTTAACTAACTCAAAACTCGATTCTGTTCCAGACAAACAAAACTCACCGTTTCCGCTCGCAATTTTTTTTAACAATTTTAAGATTTTGACACAATTGAACTACTGGATACCAAGCCCTCAACAGTTGAAACCCGTCCTCCCGGTTGAAGCTCTTGTATTCGCAATCTCAATCGCTTCCCTTACCAGTCTAGGTATATAGTGGCGTTCTGTCGAGATGACCTGGGGGTTAGATAACTCAATGCAATAGTTTGTGCCTGCTCCTAAAAGATGTTGTGCTATTGCCAATGTATAACTAACTAAAAGTACCACTTTAAAGCTTAATATGTCGATAAGAGAGTTAATTAAAAAACAGATTAGACCAACTCTTATTTTTAATGAACCAATTTAACGATACCACTCATGATGAAAATACGTATAATATATTCAATTAAATACTTTCTCAGACATCATTTTTCAATTTTGCATATTTTATTAATACATACGAACGTACCAAGTTATAGCTCAGTAGCACACAGCATCAATAGTCTCAGAGATAAGCTGTTGATGGGACTCAGCGAAACGAGATTTCCTTGTTGTTCCTACAGAACCCTAAAAATTGGCAATATTTTCAACCAACCTTACTGAAGTAGAATATTTTGTTACGTAAAATTGATCAAAAGTCTACGCAAACGTATTGTGCTTACCTATCATCTTGTCTGGGCTGCCAACACTGAGTTTACCAGAAAAAGGCAATAGTGAAAAATTTCGTTTCAATAAAGAAGTCTATGACGTCAGATATGTACTAACAGACAGTCCCCAGACAGTCAAATCAAGTGTTAAAATATTAGGACAGCTTATTTTTAGCACCGATTTTTATTTGAAGTAAAATATTTACCTTTATTTTTTATGTACACAGACCTAAATAAACCAAATCTTCTGTAATGAGTTACTTGAGTGCAAAAAGAGGTGAGAATTTATCTTTTTTTTCTAGTGTAAATATATTTTTTAAGTAATTAGGGCGTATTTACAGAGTCAGTGATATTTTAGTCGTGTTCATTGTGAATACATTGAAATGTATGTTTTATTATGAAATACTTTATTAAAGTTTTGTTGTGTAATTTATATTGTAACTGTGTGGATATCAAATATATTACGTACTTCAAAACAACGTTTAATTTCATTATCTAGGAATCATTGACTGGAATCTTACAGCAAAATTATAGTGCAGTTAGTTTAACTTTAATAATAGTGTAGTAATACTAATGTCTAGACGGTCAAAACAGTGTCTTGGTATTAGTGCGTTCCCTTTGTGCTCACGAAACAGAAAGTAAAATTAAGCAAATGCACACAATAGAGCGCGGAATAATAGATGGGTGTTTGTAATTGTGCAAGCTATAAGCTGCTGTAATTGCAATGTGCATCATTAGTACGAGTGAAAGGGAGTTCAGATCTTCCGTCCCGCTCCAACGAATTAACTAAGCTTTAGTACTATATCGTTTAGAAAATAAAACTGCGTAGGCTAAGCCTAGATATTATTATCCGCTGGATAGTTAAATCCTATCTTGTTTTGGTTTTTACCTGCGTTCACCTTGAAAGCCAGACACAAAATAAGACATGATAAAATCTAATAATGCATTTGTGTTGTCTTTCAAATATTAATTACTGATAATCGAAACTGTTTCAGCGCCATCTAGTGATAATGACACCTCATCGGCGCCAAATTAAGTGTGGTTCGTTATTCAGTTGCATGTTAAAGGCGCTGGGTATACAAGGAGACATTCTAATTACGGCAGCGGGCGTGGCTGCTCGTCCACACCTGATTAAAGCATCAAAGATTCTACCGTGAGCCAGTTCGGAATTATTTGGCCTTACCGTATCGCCTTTATGCGACGAAGGGTTTTTCAAAGCAATACTCCATCAACCGAACCATTAAAAAGATCTCTTCTAATCAACAAGCAATTTTTCAATTTATTACAAAGTTCTGAGATTTAATCGAGTATATTTTTTCACATTAATTAATATTAGTTTCATTTTGCTATCAGCAAATTAAAAGTTTCTAAATTAAACACTGTCAAACTTCAAAAGTATTATTATCGATGGAATTATTAAGGCTGTTTTATTCTATCAAACTCTCAGTAGCTCGAGCCAAATATTTAATGCGCAGTGAAAAAAAGGCACAAAGATGGAATATTAAATATTAATAGCAACTCGTTTTAGCTTGAACGTTCGCCTTAGGTAAACTGTACCAGAGTTTCGTCGTTCGTAGCACCTTGTCCTCTTCAAATTCTATATAATAATGAGACAAGCTCCGCTCTCTTTGAGGAAATTTTTAATGAAACACCCTAGAAAAGTTATAAAAGCCTCGTCTATCTTTTAAAAAGTAATTGAGCCTGGCAGAGAGCGCTTTTCAAATGATTTGCGGGATTTGTTTCACAATCATTGCGAAAAGTTACCAACTTTTAACATTAATTTCGTAATCAGAGAGTACGAACAAATATTTTGTTTAAAGTAGGATTCTATTTTGTTCAATACAAAAGCTTAATAGCCGAATACCTTTCAAAGTTATGGTTAAGGTATTGGAATATTTAAGTTTTTGTTAATTACTCAAAAAGACGATTAAAACGTTTACAAACAGATGGATGACCGACAAAAGTGCAGTTTATTGTTTTGCTAGTAAAGTAATAACTAATAAGTTTTATTTGGCTTTAACCAATTATCTTTTAGTTGACTGTCCCAACTTGCACGGAAAAATACATGCATAATACTCCCGCATTTAATATACAAATACTTTTATAATATTTATTTAATAATTCTATTTTAGCAACACATCCTGTGTTGCTAAAATAAAATCATAAAAATATAAATTTCATAAATAAAAATTCTAACTTTTGAAACCTCAGTTTGTATTTAATTTCTCACTACGAGTGTAAGTTTTCGCGCTTGGAATTAACGAAATTAGTGCAATTGCTATTAGGGGGTGTGAAAAAAAAGTAATTATGCCCTCTGTGGGTCATTAACAATAGTTAGAACGCTCTTGCTGTAAGCGAGGCGAGTTATGCAGTGTGAATTGCACTTTATACAACATTTTAAAATCTCTTTCGAAATCGGTTTAGCGGTAATAATTATTATTATGATGCAAAATTCCTTGCTGAAAATTAAAGGGGTTGATTATTACCGGAATAAAAATAAAATATCTATTTTTGGAATTTCTTGAAAGAAAGTTAAGTCTGAAGATAGTAAATGAACCACAAAATGAATTGCTCGTTTCAGCTAAGTACCTTCCAAAGACCGTCATTGTACGTAATCTCCTGATTAACGATACAATCAAGATTTGAGTTATTGTAATATAAATAAAACCGGCAACAATACAAGATAATCAGGCTCATGATTTACCATTAACTGCAAGGACGCTAAGTCCCAAGTCCCTTTGTCGAATTATTGACGCTATAAAACTGAATCTCAGTGATAGCCGACAGAGCACCTTATTCTTGGCAAATAATCGAACGACGGCTAACAACCAGATAGTCTGTCGAGAGACAAAAGAATATTTTCTAGCCTATTATCTAAATTATAGACGGGCGAGAAGGAAGACAATACTGGCTCGTATTCGTCTCCATCTTATTTTAATTGCGTCGTCCCAAGAGCTGTATTGCGTTTTATGAAGGGAATAACACCGTCTATAGGCATCGTGTCATTGTTTTTAGCTACACTCTTTAAATGTTTACTTATTATTAAGTGTAAATTATTGAGTTGGCTAGTTGCATTATGTAGGAGTATCTACAAAGGTAGTGCGGTGATGTGGGTGCATGCACGTGGTGCCGACGTGGCCCTTTGTGCAAAGAAATCCAGTCGGCCTGAGGCCGCGCGCCGGCAACAAAGTGGTTGCATACATACGGACGTACGTAGCAAGCAACAGAGAAAATTGAATTACTGCTACACTCTGACTGTAAGCAAGATGTTTGTTTTGAAACGGTAATACGTTAATTGTGGGTTTTGAAACGTATAGCACATACATACATTGTATTTCAAAAATAGAACCATAACACGGCAACTTTAATTACTAATGAATTAAAACTTCCAATTTAGCTTAATACCCAGAGAGCCCGGGGCATAATAATGTCAAACGCAACGATCAACTTGTAAGGTTAAGGAACGATTTCCAAGGTCACCCATATAAAGACACTATATGGGTGTCCATATCAACCAACCGAGATTTTTGCGCCTCAGAAAATACGTTAAACCGATAGTTACGGCTCTCATTTGTACATTTTGGCAATCGTGACAGGTCAGAAACCAGAGAATCTGACATTATTTTTGGCGTTTCACGTTACCGGGTTGCAGTATATTTTGCTTAATGCAAAGAACTGGTACTGCAGCATATGGTGACACTAGAAGCTGACCTAAACATAGTTGCGAAAAGGCAGGTATGATTGAGCTAACAATACAATACAATATAAAAACACCACATAACACAAGAAAAATATATTTTTCCTTTGTGCAAATAAAGCGAAGCCTTCTCCAACAACATATTTTTCCGTTTATACCAACACAGGAAAAGCTGATAAACGTTTCAACGGATTAATATGAAATATTGGCAAAAAGCAACATAAGTGAGAGGAAATATTGGCCGTTAGCTTCCTTCGGGGAAATCCAAGCAGCCGTTATGCAACAACGACGAATTATTATATCCAATGTGCCTTTTATTCATATGATTTTTATGGTAATATATTACAAAATATGTCGATAATCTAACGCTCTCCGGGTATTGCTTTAACACATAAACATGTAACTTTTCTTATAGATTTATGATTTTGGGATGAGCTTTTGATTTGGATATTGTCTTTACAGGGCAATGAATGAGATCTATGACCGAACTAAGGAGTACAGTTCGTGCTTTAAAGGCAACGAAGGTTAAGGCTTGCTGTAGATATCCATATCCATACTAATATTATAAATGCGAAGGTAACTCTGTCTGTCTGTTTGTCTGTCTGTCTGTCTGTTACCTTTTCATGCCTAAACCGCTGAACCGATTTAAATAATAATAATTTAAAAAAAAAAAATTTGGCATGGGAATAATTCAGGACTTTGGGAAGGACATAGGATAATTTTTTATCCCGATATAAGGTTCCCGTGAGATGGTTGTCAAATTAACGCACGCGAAGCCGCGGGCAAAAGCTAGTGCATAATAAATTTGGAAGTGAAAGGCTTAGTACGTTTAGTGAGAAACTATTTAAGTTTGGATGGTAGTCCTTTACTGAAAAGTAGGAGGGAGGGATGATAGAGGTAGTCCCTCTCCTATGTTGTTAGAAAGAGACAGAGTTATACAAGATGAATAGCCCTATCTCTTCCACACAATCAATCGTATTCCCAATAATTTTTATATAAAGGATGTTTTTTTTTATTGATAATAATAGCCTCCCGGTTTCTCATCAGATGGTAAGCGTGGTCAAATGATATGGTCGAAGATGAAGCACGCTTACCTAAAAGTAACCCTTTCACTCTTGACTTAAAGACCCCCGGGTTACAGCTATAAGGAAACACATACAGATTGATTCTTTGTTCTGTACCTACACCATGGGTATCTAGATGTCACGCGTCACCAACTGCTGATAACTTAGGAAAAGTGGAGCGGACGTAATTAGCTAGGGCACTAGGCTATTGAAACTATCTAACTGTCTAACTGATTGTCTTATAAATAATATTCGTATACAGGTACACCAGACCAATAATTACTTTTGTTTCTCCACAACTAAAACAGTTGTAATGACACTAGCAGACTTTGACGTAACTAAAGAACTATGCATGTCATGTATAACCTTAAAATAATATGCAAGAACGATGAAATTCCAGGAATTTGACAACATTACCTACTCAAAATCTAGAGTTGATAGACATATAGTTCCCACAAATTATACCTGTTCCCACAAATTATCTATGTATTTAACAATTTATTTGATCGCGTCTGCTTAGTTGCTGGTGCCTTATAACAGAAGAAGCTCTTAATTTTTACTTCAACAGAATAAAATCAATAGATTTCGTATATTTACGTGAATACGTAGTACCTAAGTCTTCACAGTTAGACAAAACACAGACGGACTCGGTACAAGCCTTGCGTGTTTTGATAAGTATATACCTACCTAGGGTCAATGTTTCAGCCTTCCACTATGCATAGGAGTATACATGAGTAATATATAGAGAAATAACCGGTTTCAGTCGTTCTATTTAAATCTATACTAATATTATAAAGCTGAAGAGTTTGTTTGTTTGTTTGTTTGTTTGCTTGAACGCGCTAATCTCAGGAACTACGGTTCTGATTTGAAAAATTCTTTCAGTGTTAGATAGCCCATTTATCGAGGAAGGCTATAGGCACATCATCACGCTAAGACCAATAGGAGCGGAGCACTAATGAAGAATGTTTCAAAATCCGGGGATATTTTTTCGGAGGATTTTTTTAAAATTTCGATGTCGAAATATTTTTACGCATACCTTCTTAAAACATAATAACCTAATATAGTCTAGAGATAAATATTAGCCCGTTTTATAAACGAAACTCGTGCCGACTTGCGATTGAAACTTGTCCATACAAACTTCGCGAGTACCGTGCCTGTAACTGAGTGTTTTATTAGTCACTTTATACACGATTTTTAAGATTTTTAGTGCCGTTTCCTCAAATATAAGGACGAAACAAGATTTTCAATAAACTTTGAAGCTCAGTCGGCACGGGTTGCGATCACGCTAGAAAGATGAAATTTCATATTTGAGTATGATTTAATATTTATAAAAAAATTAGGGCGTTCCAAATTAAAAAAAAAACAATTACCCATATAAGGGACACCCTAGTGACCATCTTAAAATATTGAGATTCCTCCGTGTCTCGGAAAGCACGCTTTCTGCGAAGCAGTCATGCTGCCGAAGGAGGAGGCGGGCCGTGTGAGGGAGAGGATGGCGTCCTCCCTCCAGCCCAGCCGCAGTGGTAGACGCCCACGGCGTCGGACGTCGGCCGACGATCTCCGGCCACCGTAGGCGCGGGCATGCGGACAGCGAATAAAGGGCAACTCGCTGTCCGACCATGGACCATGCCCGGGTCGACGGCGCGTTGTGTTCCACGCGCGCCTCAAAGAGCGTCAGCAACATGACGAGGCCCCCCCTGTAGAGGGCCGAAGCCTGCCGGGGTCGTGGGACTCATCCCATTACCGTGGCCCCGGAACGTAAAGAGTTATTGAAGGAACACCGTGGATTTTAGTCAGTAAAAGTCTGACAGTCCCTCCCGCCCTGCCCGGGGTGGGAGGACTTATTTGATAATTTTACCACGTTAAAAAAAAAAAAATGCCGTTGGTCCCTGCTGCCATTTCTACATCTTTGACAGTCGTTACGTATACTCAGTACCAAGAAAATCTGACACTGGTCCTGCCAAGGGGTATAGTGTTACCCAGCTACTGGGTTGAAGTCAGATAAGCAGTCGCTTCATGAAAAACACTAGAACTCAGCTACATCAGGTTAGACTGAAAACCGGCCCCAACATAGTTGGGAAAGCGGAAAAGGAAAGCGAGCAATCTAAATATATACAGGGTTAATTGTAAAACACCGAAAACCTCTCAGGACTACGTTACTAACATCATAATGAACAACTTTTGTTCTATGACTTTTAAAAATTCGTTGTATTTTAGTTCACCACTTTGTCATACAAATATAAAAATATTTAAATTGAACGCTAGTCTAGCTAGCAAGTCTATGCGAAGCAAAAGAAAGCGATATTATAAATCGCTTTCTTTTGCTTCGCATAGAATTCATAACATTTAGGGCGTTTAATTAAAATATTTTTATTTTTGTATGAAAATCTGGTGAACTAAAATGTGACGAATTTTTAAAAGTCACGGAACAAAAGTTGTTGATTATGGTGTTAGTAACATAGTGCTAAGAGGTTTTCGGTGTTTTACAATTAACCCTGTATAACTCAAAGGTGACTGACTGACTGACTGACATAGTGATCTATCAACGCACAGCCCAAACCACTGGACGGATCGGGCTGAAATTTGGCATGCAGGTAGATGTTATGACGTAGGCATCCGCTAAGAAAGGATTTTGCGAAATTCCCACGGGATCGGGATTTACACGGGAAAAACTTACCACGGGGGCGAAGCCGCTGTCACAAGCAAGTAACTAATAAGTAACTAATTTACGTACACAATATTTATGTATACATATACATAAAAATTATGTATATTATTATGTATACATATACTTGAAGCCTGTGAACGCCATGTCATCGTCCAAAACAGCAAAAGAGGTTATTAAATGTGAATTAAACCTCTATCAATTTTCAGAGCGCAGACGTTATGGTTAGTTTCAATTAATTGTTTCGGGTTTTCGGCTCAGATATCTTATAAACTGGACTAATTTTAAGATTAAATCAAAAAGGTTGGTAATAGTTTTGTGCTCAAACTTAAGTCTACGAATTTCAGCCGTTTATGATTTAATAACAAGAGCAAAGATTGTTGAAAAGAAGATTAGTAAATAGGCATTTTTTTCGTAATTTATTTTTATTATAGAAGGTTTATGGCGTTTAATTGAAATGCTCTATTTAATAAGACGTGTTGGTTTTTATTAATAGCGATTATTGTTTAAATCAACACACGCACAATTCGTTTTGAGAATACTTTCATTTTGCATTACAGCTAATAAGTGGAATTTCTGCTGGAGTCTGTGTTTCCTGATAGCTTTAACATGGGGGGTCAAAAGTGAATAGGTTACTTCTAGGTAAGCGAGGTAAGTGAGCTTCGAACATCTTCGACCACATCATCGCTTACCATCAGTTGAGATGGTTGTCAAACGCAAGCTTAAAACAAAAAAAATGAAAACTAGAAGAAATTTTGAGCATATTACGTATCGTATACATCTATCGTTATGCAATTATTACATAAAAAGATCAATATTAAGTAGTACATGTGAATGAATACCAAAGTATTCATTCACAATAATTTATACTCACAACGAAATTTTTCTATAAATTAAAGATCCATTTATTTAATTACGTACTTCTCCGATTCTATACATTCCACATATCAGCGATTAAATATGTGTCATCTTGTCTCTGAGAAACACAATAGTGCATAAGTAATGAAAGCCAACCCTCATCGGCTGGTACCCCAGTAACCCATTTTAGATGTCTTGAGTCCGCGTCATACAGCAGTGACGCGTGCTCTTTGTGCCATGCCTTGAAAGGAACTGAGATATTCATCGCATGTTTTGTTCCGTATGGGATTCTGTTTTTAAAAATGACATGATATTCGATATGACAGACAATGTCAAAAGTACTCTCAATTTGAGGAGAAAAATTGTTGGCGTTATTTTTTTATTGCGGGGTAAAATATACTTTTATACTTATACAGGGTCCGGCATAAAAAACTCCCCGATTACAAAGTAACGTGCAGCGGACAGTAGAAGGAGCAGAGTGGTGGGGGGCGCGTCGTTAAGTAGCTGCCTACGTGCCGTTTTCAGTGTACGCCATGGCGTGGTCTGGTGAACATCGTGCCTTCGTAGTGGAAGATTTTATTCGAAATGGCGAATCGCCTATTAATACTCAACGTGCTTTTCGCGTTCGCTTTGCGCTCGGACGACGGGACCCTGTTCCCGATAAGAAAACAATTTATTCTTGGGTTGCTAAAGATGGTGCTACAGCCCACACAGCGCGGCAGTCACTGGCATTGGTGAAGGAAATGTTTCCTGGACATGTGATCTCGTTGCGTGGAGACGTTGGCTGGCCCCCACGGTCGCCGGACTTAACGCCCTGTGATTTCTTTCTTTGGGGCTATTTAAAAGCAAAAGTTTATGAACAACGTCCACAATCTTTACGAGCCCTGAAAGAAGCAATTACACAAGAGGTTGAAGCTATTCCACCTGAAATGACTCAAAGAGTAATGAATAACTTCAGGGAAAGACTCAATCAGTGTGTCGACAGTGCAGGAAGCCATTTAAGGGATGTTTTATTTAAAAAGTAAGACAATAAGAGTATTTTCTAAAATGGCATAATATGTACTTTTATTTAGTATAAATAAAATTGTTCTACCTTATTTGGTTTTGTTTTTATTAGCTTTCCTTAAAGGGGAGGTTTTTCTGCCGGACCCTGTATAGCGAACGTCAAAAGATACTAAAAGCTAAATACTAATTTACGTCAAAAATAACTAGTAATTAAAAAAAGATTTTCAATTCATCCACTGCACCAACAAAAAAAAATGTTAAAAAGCACTATACTCGTAATAATACTACCTACAAAGTGATTTAGTCTGTCCACCATCACTATACACAATGGACAAATAAAGCACCAATATTCATTAAACTAATCCATAAATATCTCCATATTTCAAAAGCACCGTAGTTAAGAGCTCTATCCTGTGGTTCCGGGTTTCAAACTCGACCACCCCATCACCTCCCCTGGGTGTCGTAAGAAGCTAAAGGGTTATCCCACAGAAATGGGTAGCAGTATTTACCTGAAGTAATCACATGAAATTGTGATCACTGAAACGCCTGCTAAGTATGATAACAATGGAAATGTTCCTCTGCAGTGGCTGTAAAGCAAGATTAAGGCTCGAGATATATATACACTGGGGGTCTTTAAGTCACGTAACCTATTCAAGGTTACTTCTATGTAAGCCTGCTCCATCTTCGACCACATCATCACTTACCATCAGGTGAGATGGTGGTCAAACGCGAACCTATTACCAAAAAAAAAGGTATTTAGGTATGTATGATCGAGCAAAGATCAAAATTTCATAAATATAATTCGCGTTGAGTTTCTCTTGCATAACATTAGATACGTTAAAATAAGTAAAAATTATTCAGTGCGCAACGTAGCAAAAAATCAATTGAATTTATAAATCAGCGTGCAAGGCACAAGTAAATAAATGTTAGTAACGTCTTAGCGAAGCTGTCAGCTCCAGTTTGCATCTTTGGCAAAACAGTGCCATTCCTACGATACCGTCAACTCGCCAACTAGCAGACTACCAGATAACAGCATGCCAAGCACAAAAGAAACTGGCCAGATATAAATGAAACGACATAAAACATCACAGAAAACTGCACTTCTAATATTTTTGCTTTTTAATTTGCTACACTGTCGCCCCACGTTCGTTCGCTTTTTGTTTTCCATTTTCTATTAAAAATATCCTTCTCGTAACTTAAAATTCTTGATTTTTTAATGTTGGCTTTTGGGATTGTGCTATTAAAATTATTTGTATAAGAAATTAATGGAATTTGACTATGTTTAGAGCTGTTTTAACAGTAATTATAGTGTAATTAGGCCAAGTAATAATAATTTTATGTAATTTTATGAAAATCTGTCAGGCACACTCTTTGATTATAAATTGTCAATTTGTAGTTTAATTACTACGTACAACTACAAGTTAATTATTATTTTGACTTTGAATCGACCCTTCGAGAAGCCTTCAATTTTTTATAATAAAATAATACCTATTTGCAAAAATCTACTTCATTGTAAGCAACAGTTGTATTTCAGAGACAGACAAACTGACATATACGTATATGTGTATGTACTTGATGTAGGTAGATCCCTAGTAACGCACGGTGAAAATAAGCTCCAAATTTTCACACCCTCGCTTTTAATGGTCTGGTTAGCAATACAGCCAGCAGAAAAAATCCACCGACAGTCACAAAAAAAAAACAGAGTTCAAAAAGATACACCATTGATTTATACTAGAGTATTACTTTCATGTAAAAAGAGAAAAAAACAACGTTAAGTTATTATTCTAAAAAGTTTTTTAAAAATAGATCTACGGTTAATTTACCAGTTTCTCGCAAATAACCTATAACTTGAGTGCTCGTATAAATACGGGCCATCAATATAAAATCTAATCAACGAGGTAAACATTTTTTTCCGACGGTACGATCTAATTTCGCGAGCCGCCACCTCCGTCGCCTCTCTACAATCCACAAAGTAGCGAAAGTGGCGCAAAGTGCGCCGCGCAGACAATCCGACCCACCCATTGTTTTCTTTGATTTAGCCACCGCACTGCACCCAACCCGACGTACTGCACACGCAAAATAACAAACATAAGCACATGACTACCTAGTACGTACCTACATGATGAAACTGCATTAAAATAAAGAGATCTCTTTGTCCATTCATAATCATCCAGCCAAGCAAAATTAATAAAAAAAACCAAATTCCAAACGGTCCAAAAATCACTCGAGATTAAACGACAAAAACGCCGGGACATTTTCATTTCATCACGTCGTTCATATTAACTTAGAGAGCTACCTAAATATGCACGCAATTTCCATCCATTCCAATCCTAATGACTTTCACTGACACGGCGCAAAACCCCTCATTTTACACTTTGACGCGTTCACTTACGCCTAGTCCTGTCGCGATGACATTTTCCAATGGAAGCTAAAATAAAACGAGAGCGAAAATGACAGTTTTGTTCTTTTCAAATAAAGTCTAAATTCGAATGGAAGGCACCGTCTAGCAGGGTGACTTTTGTCTATTCTGGGTCTTCAAGGATAAAGTATAATTTGTGCCGGAAGTAATACAGCGCAAGTCTACGCTGATATTATCAAAATGGGACCGTGTTGTTTTCGTATTACAGTAGTAAACAGCTTGACAACATGAGATAGTTGTGGTTGGTTTAGTTTGGTAGTTTTTGCTGTCGGATCGTTTTGTCTATCGGTAATATGAGACTCGGTTCGCACCTCTGAACAACACAGCCTTACCTTTTTTCACACTTTATGAAAATACATCTGTATATGTGAGGTGTTAAGTTACGCATTATTCTTGTTGGTACAGCGCTAGACTGGGGAAACGAAAACGTAGTTAATTAATTTTTGATGAATAGTTAACATAGTTATAAATACTCTTGTTCAAAAGTTGTCAGGGAGTACACTGACGTTACACTTACAAATAAAATATTTTCAAACTTTCTCTAGTAATTTATGAAGTCTACGTAGAACTTCCATTCCCCCAACATATTTCTATAAAATAATAATTTAGCTAGTCAGGCATACCAAACGCTGACCAATATTTGACGCGGGACGTTGCATGCCAGACATTCTCCGGCCAAGTATGAAATATGGAGTTGGAGAGATACCGGCTTATGTGACTATCTAGCCACCATTATGAGGAAATTCTAAAACTAGCCATCATAATGTAGTGGAAGAGCTTGATACACGAGCTTCTGCAACTATTTTATTTCACACTGAAAATTGTTTCACGCTAGCTGAAATGAGTGTTAAATGTTAAAAAAATCATGTTTAAACTAGGGACGATTTTCGCCACGCTTAATTAATTTCAACGTCGAAAATATACTCAATTCTTTATTGCGTACCATGATGTTAAATAGGTGGTAGGGAAATTATTACAAGTCACAATTATGGACCCTGTAGGGCACAGTATAAATCAATGTAGGAGTACATTGATTTATGCTGTGCCTTACAGGGTCCAGAAGAGGATGAAGACCACTGTGTGTTCAATATGGTGCTTTCTAGGGTTCCCTGGCCGAATGGCAAATACCGGAACCCTTCGTGCGGGGTGTATACATATACATAGATAGGTCTTTAAAATGACATGGATGTTTCTAATAATTTCAAACATATACACATCCAAACTGTTAAAGTTGTGCAAAATAATAGAGTGAAAAATCTTATGATTATAATGAAACTTTCAACGAGGTATAGTCCGTAGTTTTTGAGATTTAACACATTTTCAGAAACCACAATTTTTTTTTCATACAAATACTATGAAAAACCAAGTTTAATTATGATTATTTAAGTAATCGATAAGTTATATGTCTATATCTGTCTGTTTATACAAAGTTGGATCTAAGAATTACTGTTGTTCTTTTTTAAATTATAAGTATTTATTTAGGTCACATTGTAAAAAAAAAATCATTTATTTTATAAGCCATTCATTATTCTTTATTTTACTTGTTATTATTCTTAATTATTTATTGTATCAATAGAGTTTTTTTGGCGTTTTCTTTATAATAAGTGTGTAAAAACCTACATATATATTATGTATAAAGTTACTTTTAAAGAAGTTTATAATTTATCATTTAAGCTTATACTAATAATAGTGAATACTTAAATAATAAGTTATAACCTAGTAGTAGCATTTGCTTGCAAGGAAAAGCTTCAATCTAAATCTATACTAATATTATAAAGCGGAAAAGTTTGTTTGCTTGAACGCGCTAATCTTCGAAAGTACAGGGTGGATTTGGATGCAATTTGGTATGGAAGTAGCTTGAGGAAGGTTATAGGCTACTTTTTATGCGACTGCAAAAAAGGAGAGTTATGTTTTTACCGTGATAGAATCCACGGCAGTGAAGCCCCGCGTGAATACTAGTAATATATAAAGGGGTAAAGTTTGTTTGAACGCACTAATCTTCGAAAGTACTGGGTGGTTTTTTATAAAATTTAATGTATGGGAGTTTAAATTGTATGGAAGTAGCTTGAAGCTTGAGAAAGGAGAAAGGAGGCTTCAAAAAGGAGGGTTATGTTCTTATCATGATAAAGTTGACGGGAGCGGACCCCGTGCGACTGCTAGTTTATTCATAAATATTTTATATGTATTTATTTACTTTATTTTTTTTATTGATAATATGCTCGCGTTTGACCACCATCCTCAAGTGATGATGTGGTCGAAGATGGAGCAGGCTTGCCTAGAAGTAACTTATTCACTCTTGACTTAAATACTCCTAGGTTCAGGAAACACAGACTCCGGCAGGTATTTCCACTCCTTAGCTGTACGCACAATGAAAGTATTCCCAAAATGTTTTGTGCGTATGGGTGGTAATTCGGATTACTCATTATTTTTTTTATGGACATAATAAATGTAGAATGAATTTTCAGTCGCAATGTTTAGTTTAAGTTATTTTATGTCCTCGCTCTTTGTAAAGAATTCTGGATACTTGGGCACGAATTTAATTTTTTAAATATATTGAGACAAGTTAGGGATAAAATCTGTAGTTTCTGAAAGTGGGGTTTAAATGTGAACTAAGATTCTAATAAGTTTTTTTGTAGGGTAAATAGCATGAATGCGTCAGTAATGTTGCCCCATAAAATGATTTCGTACTTGAGACATGCGTAAGCGTTCGGGTAGAGTACGTAACTGCTGCGGTTTTAGGGTCTGTAAATCAGGAAATTTTAGCTTTTATTTCTGAATATGTGACTTATATAAATGGTTATGCCTAGTAGGGTGAACTTCCCTCGCGCGCGTTAACAATTGGCGCGTGGATGTACTAAGCCGGGGTGAAACTCCGCTACCGCGGCAAATCGCGGCTCAGCGGACAGAGCTGCGGCGCGATCTCACGACAGCATGGAAAGAGCGGCTGTCGCAGCCGAAGGCTGGGCACGCCGCAATCGCGGCGATAAGTCCCCTCTTAGAGGAGTTGCTGGAGAGACGCCATGGCGTCCTCACCTTACGCCTGACGTGGAGGATATGGTGGAGGTGTGCCCGACTTGGGCAGAGCTTCGCCGTGTCCTCATTGAGGCGATTGGCGGCGATTACCTCTCGCGCCAAGCCCTGGTTCAGACCATGGTGCGGAGCGAGAGGGAATGGGATGCAGTCACCTCCTTCTGCGAAGCAGTCATACTAGCGAAGGAGGAGGCCAAAAGCGAGAGGGAGAGACAACTCTCTTCCTCACTCCCCAGCCGCCGTGGGAGATGCCTCGGGCGTCGGGGATCGCGAGCTGATCTTCGGGCACCGTAGGCGCGGACTTGCTTACGGCGAGCAGGGTTAGCTCACCGTCCGGTAAGGACCAGGCCAGGGTTGGTGGCGCGTCGTGTTCCACGCGCGCCTCAAACAGCAATCAGCACTAGTGACGGGGCCCCAATAAGGCCATTGCCTGCCGAGGTCGCGGGAATGTTCTAACAAGATGTCGCGCCCCCGGAACTTATGGGCAGCTGAAGGAACAGGGTGGGTTTTTAGTCAGTAGAAGTTCGACACTCCCTTCTGCTTTACCCAGAGCGGGAGAAGTCATTCGATGATTTTCCCACCCAGTGAAAAAAAATTGCCATGTGCGAGTCAGACTCGCCCATGAAGGGATCCGTAGTAACTATAAAAATACAATATAATATTTATATATAATTGACAAAAAAAACCTTACAAACTTAAAACTAGCTTATTTAATTTTTTTACAACTACGCCAAATAACTTTGTTTTTCATAGTGTTAGTATTAATTACAAAGTTATATTTGTGGTTTTAGAAAATATGCTGTATCTCAAAAACTTCTGACCCGATCTCATTTAAACCAATTTTGCTTGAAAGTATACATTAAAAGATCTACAGACATATATATATTTTTTAAAGTTTTTCACTCCATTATTATAGAAGTTAGAGTGGGGGACACATTTTACCACTTTGGAAGCGTATATCTTTTAAACGATTAACTTTATGAAAAAGTGGTTTTAGAAACCTCAATGTCATTTTGAAAGACCTATCTATAGATACCACATACGTTTCATGAAAAAAAATCTCTTTCATTTATTTTATTATTAACTAGTACTCACGCGGGGTTTCGCTCCCGTGGATTCTATCACGGTAAAAACATAACTCTCCTTTTTTGCAGTCGGGTACAAAGTAGCCTATAACCTTCCTCAAGCTTCAAGCTACTTCCATACCAAGTTTCATCCAAATCCACCCAGTACTTTCGAAAATTAGCGCGTTCAAGCAAACAAACAAACAAACTTTTCCGCTTTATAATATTAGTATAGATGTACACACAGTAAAATATATTAGGATACAGCATAATTATAATATTTGAGTACTAAGGTACTGCTTATTTCTTAACAAATTTCTTCCAGCAGACCTACGAAATAAGAAGTGAAAAAGAAATGTAGACAATAGTGTGTGAGAACAAGAAGAAAAATAAATATGAACATGTGAAGTCTAAAACTAAAACATTAAATATACACATACTTATAATGCAATAAAATAACATATACTGAAATAAATACATAATGTTAGAATGTATAAACATATATAAATATATACATAAATAATTAACACAGTTAAGAAGAAAGGTAATCGACATTTGAATACAGATATTGTTTTTAAATCACGAACGCTAGGCGGAAGTGAGTTCCACAATCTTACAGCTTTTTCTGTTTAGTTCCATGTATCACTTTATTTTAAATATTTTTCCTAAAATCGGAAAGCGGTTCACAGAATACATCTACCTACGAAGTTTCACATGTATGTATAGTCTTAATAGTTTTGGAATAAAATGGCTGTGACATACGGACCGACGGACGGACGGACAGACAGACAGACAGACATACAGACTGACAGACAGACAGACAGATGTACAGACATGACGAAACTATAAGGGTTCCGTTTTCTTCCATTCGGCTACGGAACCCTAAAAAGGGTTAATTTGTCAACCATTTCTACTTTATTAGATTTAAAGCTAAAGTATATGTGTATTGGTAATTTTGGCGCGGGTGGAACTATATTATTTTAGTTTTATTGAAAATCATTTCAAGATTATTTTTAGTCATCCAATTTATATAATCATTTAAATTGGTGGTTGTTCTAGAATTGAGAATATCTGCGAATAGGACACATGACTCATTATTATTAGGAAGTTCGTTAACGTAAACAAGAAATAAGAAACCCTGTTACGGTTCTTTGTGGGATCGAGGTGGTGATTTGTTTGCTGCCGGATCTAATTAATTCTATTCAATTTTTGTAATTGTTGTAACGTTCGGCTTCAACTACTTGTTTTCTGTCTCAGAAAAGATACAAACCAATCACAACATTTGCTCCACGGCAAATGATGTGGAGCAAATACTTCGCAAATTAAAAAAAAATCTAATCATCTAAATAATACGGGTAAAAGTATAACATTGCCGTTTTATAGTGAAAGATGCTTTGAATTGACTTAAAACCTTCATGATGTGAGAGTTTTTTGTACTTAAACGCAGGATATGCGTTACCCTGCGTTGAAGCACAGTAACTAAATAGAGCCTGTGCAAAAATATGAAAATCGTAAAAACATCCTGAATAGATGTTTTTGTACAGACTAAGAAGATCATCATTTAGGCTACGGTAAATTTAAGGTCATATTGTCTTCTCCACTTTGTTTATAAGTATTACATAGATATCTATTTAATGCATTCAATCATATAATTTGTTCTCAACGACACTACTAGATTTTAAAAGGATAACGGCTAATTCAAAATTGTAATAAGGAATGAAGCCCAATTTGGACCCCATTTTACGGTAAGGGTGGTGGGTAAAAAGCAGTACCGCCCGAGGTGATGCCTGTCATGTGGGAGACATTCCCCTTTCCCGGGTTCCTCTACTTGTTCAACATGCTTTCACACTTTTGGGCATCCGAAATGGCAGGGGAAAAAGTCGGCCTATGTGAAAAGTTTATGAATTCAACAAATGTTTGCAGTACTGAGAAAATATTTCATTTGGTGGTGTATTATTGTATGTAACAATGAAGGATTTGGCGTGTCTCTCTTATATTCAAAACAACTTTTTTCCAGTTAACTTGTTTTTGAAAGGAAAACAAACATTGTCAGATATAACTCGGCGTTATTATAACAATGTTTAGGACAAATAAAACCAACCGCAAAAGCAGCACTTTGCAAAACTTCGGACATAAAGTAACTTAACTTTTTAATACCTTCTACAAACTGAAAATACTTGTTGTTATGGAAAATATGAAACAGAACTTGAGTCAGTAAACAAAATAAACTAGATACTATTGCGTAGGAAATAAAGGAATAATATACTCCCTTTATGTAAAATTGTTATAACAATAAGGTTGATGCTCGCCAAATATTTTTTGCTACGCTCTTGAGAAATCAGACAAGATATACCGCCATGTGCACACAGTGTGAAATAAGGTTTTGTTCGGAAAAAATGTTTTGATATTGCACTGTGAATATTACTATTTATTTTATGTTAATGCTTTGTGAAGTTGACTATTTCTAATAACTTTATAATATTTCTGCTACATAATTTTTGAAATGTCGTTCGTAAACTTTAAAAACACAATCAAATATTTTTAAATCAAATTCGACTAAATTATAATAGAAATCGTGCATTTTTTTTTTCAGTACCACGTAATATTTAAGTCGAAAGTAGAGAAGAGCCGTGTTTTTACTTTTCTCATTTGCCTGACTATATCAAAACAAACATGACTATCTTCAGTTTGAACTTTAATAAACTCCAACTCAACTTAAATTATTAACTTATATTAACTTTAATTATTTCTCATGAGCTTACATGAGCATTTATAAAACTTCAGAAGCTAGAGAAAAATTATAATGTAAGAACTAATCTAGCAAACAATTTATGAATGAAATTTAGACATTGTATTAAAACAAACAACACTGTACGTAGCTGATTAATTAATCAAATTGAATTTCTTTGTTATTCAAATATTAACCTAGCCAAGTAGCCAGTCATTCCTAGTGGAAACATAAATTCAGATGATTGTTAACATTTTCTGCGTAATTAATTAAAGTAATACGTACGGTTTAACTATTATGGACGTTGCCTCAATGGAACAGCTCTGTTCTGTAATCGTTGAACGAAAGCAATTAGTGTTACTTTCCAAATTGGAAAGTATTTTCGGAATTCAGTAAGGGCATTGTTTAAAGAGCACTATGCTAAATCATGCGTGGGTTTTTCGAAGTCGTTTGAAAAAGTTCATTTCTAGAATAGAGTCAGGTAATGTCTAATTATGTCTGGAGTCTACCACCTACAGTTTTTGCTGATTAATAGCACTGCAGGAATGTAAGGGCCCCTTCTACACATGTAATAAAAAGTGCGCTTAAGAAACCTGGAAAAAGAAGGCTACGTCCCAACAAATTATCATCTCATAAGGCTACTTGCCTTTTTTATTGCTGATAGGCTTGCGTGTGACCACCATTTCACCTGATGTTAAGCGATGACGTGGCCAAAGATGAATCATACTTGTCTAGAAGTAACCTATTCACTCTTAAACTAAAGACTCCCAGGTTATTACTATCAGAAAACACAAACTCCGGCAGGGAATTCCACTCCTTAGCTGTATGCACAATGAAACTATTCTATTTGCTTATGGGTGGGATGTCCACCACGTAACGATGGCAGATTATTTGAGTCACTTTACCAGACTGTGTACGTATTATCACGCATTTAATGATACCGGAGTAAAAAGAAAATCTTGGATTCCCAAAATAAATTCTAATCTACGAGAATGTTCATGTTCGTTGTTGAAAAATAATTTGACACCGTCTGTCACGAGGGACCCTAATGTCAGGACGAAAACCTTATGCAAAAGCTAATGAAGGACCTAATTCATTGGCTTATTCTTAACGTTGCCTCTCATATGACAAAATTTTCTCTACAACTCCCGTCACAACATTTTCATATGTTGTTCACCTATAGGAAGATTAGTTATTCTATGGCTAAATCTATGACTGTCGTGACGGGTAGTCAGAAGCCACAAAACAGACGCTGGTCATGCGAAGGGGTATTGTGTTACCCAGTTACTGGGTTGTAATGGTCAGATAGGCAGTTGCTCTATGTAAAACACGTCTTATACTCATCTGCATCCCGTTAGACTTAACTCTCTAACTTAAAACTAAGCAAAACTATAAATATCTAAATGTACAACATAAAATAAAATAAACTAAAATAACCTTCAAAAGACGAGCTAGCTACATATTGTGCATTACTTTGAGGCAACTTTTTTTTTTTTAACGTGGTAAAATTATCAAATAAGTCCTCCCACCCCGGGCAGGGCGTGAGGGACTGTCAGACTTTTACTGACTAAAATCTACGGTGTTCCTTCAATAACCCTTTACGTACCGGGGTCACGGTAATGGGATAAGTCCCACGACCCCGGCAGGCTTCGGCCCTCTACAAGGGGGGCCTCGTCATGTTGCTGACGCTCTTTGAGGCGCGCGTGGAACACAACGCGCCGTCGACCCGGGCATGGTCCATGGTCGGACAGCGAGTTACCCTTTACTCGCTGTCCGCATGCCCGCGCCTACGGTGGCCGGAGATCGTCGGCCGACGTCCGACGCCATGGGCGTCTGCCACTGCGGCTGGGCTGGAGGGAGGACGACATCCTCTCCATCACACGGCCCGCCTCCTCCTTCGGAAGCATGACTGCTTCGCAGAAGGAGGCGACCGCTTGCATGGACATCCAGATGATAATAATGGCTAAACCTATGGTATCTCTTCAAGAAGTAATCGATAATATCTGTGTAGTGCTAGATAACAAAATTTACTGGTGTAAAAAACTGATGCACTTCACGAAAAGCACTGAAGGCTATGAATGCGTTAAAATGAATGAGATCTATTAGAAAAGGCTTAATCAGAGAATCTAAATGAAGCGCTGCGGGTAAGTATGCATTCATACTTCTTTCGTTCGGTCTTATTTATACTACGTAGCCAGGAGAGATAGTTCACTGTCCGGCAAGGACCAGGCCCGAGTTGGCGGCGCGCTTTAAAGATTAGTCAGCCAGGATTGTGGGAATGTCCTAATTGGATACCGCGGCCTGGAATGCAAGGGCAGCTGAAGAAACGGGGTGATTTTTTGGTCGGTAGAAGTTTGACACTCCTTTCTCTCGCTCTACAAAGGGCGGGTATCATTTGAAGATTTGACCAACAACAATTATCATAAGTTACTATTTTTTCAAGAGGCAATCAATATTGCATACAACACTACCAAATTTTCTTTAATAAATAACTTTATTTTGAAATCATCGCGATAATTCTACTTGAACAAAATTCCTAAACAGGTAGCAGTTAAACTTTAATTAATCATACTGAATATCGCTGACCGCATCACTTTTTCCTCAGTAAATCACCCTATCTACTAACCTAACCTAACCTATCACAATAGGTATTATTAATTTAGCAAAAAAAAACAATAAAGTTAGGAATTATATTTTTTCAAGGAACGAATTTCATGCCTTTTAAATAACATCTTATGCATTTTAATAAAGTCAATAAAATCAGTAGATATTGGAAAATTATTTTATTAAATACGTAAACTTAAAGATAAAATGATCTGGCTCCTCTGGCTTTTGAGACTAGTATGTAGATTTTGCTTTATATATGGCTACTCTTTACTAAACTACACGTAATTTATAAATATGAATACGTCTAGAAATCATTTTACGAAAAGTTATAACAAGCGTTGAATACTCGTATCGCTAAAATACCGGTAAAACTCTTAAAAAAGTTCCATAAATTAAACAAACACTTTACTGTGTACTTGGAACAAAACAACAACAAAACAGAATAGATCCAAGAATTCAAGTAATCCCATTAATCATCTTTGAAATTCAATACATTGATACGTTACCGAGTGCAGAGAGTGGGGTAGGCCGTTATCGGCATTCCATGGATTTTATGATGTTTCAGTTCTATAGTGAGGCATAGGAGGCGGGGATATTTGGAATATCACTTAGCTATTCGGATATGCAGATCGGCCATCGGTATGCCGTCTCCAACGCTATTGGTTTGTAGACACCGCAGTTTGTTAGCGTTCAAGATACGGTGTTTGTGTAGCTTGGTGCTTGAATTATTCATAATCAACACCAATTGTAACGCATTCCAGGATAATATTAACTGATAAACTGTTAGAAAACTTATTTTTTACGTAAAGGGTACCTAATTTCGAATCACTGTTTTTTTAATACTTTAATGTTTTAGAAATAAGTGCCAATTTAATTTTAAAGACCTTGGCTTAGAGTTAAGGGACGTGCTTTTATGTGTGAATTGTAGGTGTAGGTAAGACTATAGAAAATAACTTTAATCACCATCACCATTTCTTACGTGATGGGAGGTAAGTAGGTACTTAATACATAGTTTGTTCACGAAGTATCCGAAGAAGACTGGGGAGACATCTTCTGCTGGCGGATTACGTAGCAATTAAGTGTTGTGATCTAAAGTTAACTAACTCAACACAAGTATCTCCTTGGAGCAATGTTTTTCGAATCGTTATCTTTTCTTTTTTAAGTGTACCTTCTTAAAATGTATTATTTTAATGTCTCATTTGTTGTTAGGTCATTTGTTGGTATTTTACTTGTATAATATTCGACACTCTAATCGTGTTAATACAAAATTATATTGTCAATTTGTCATAGTAGCTCAATGTGTCACTGTCACGTCAACTGTCAAATGTAACGTCAGTTTTAAATCTACGTAAATTACGTTTTGATTTTGCTCATATTTTGTGCAGTGTTGTTTTGTTTTGTTTCCAATTTCTTGATTTATTATTACTAACTATTTTTTTGTACTAATATAATTATTTTTGTGTTATTGCTGGTGGGTGGTGAATGGATTGTTTTATACTAGCGTAACGTGTAAGCGCTAGCCGTAGTTTATTTTATGGTTATTTATTATTTTTACTGTATTGTATGCCATCTGATGACGATTCTTTTCACTCTGCTTTCGAATCCCGCAGCTCATCTGCTAATGCAAGTTTTAGCTCTTTAACTGACACTCTTGGTGATTTTGTGCGTCGGAACTTTGTTCGATCTAGAGGCCATTTGTTTAACGTCTGTCACATCAATGCACAGAGTGTGCCAAGCCATCACAGTGATCTGTATGACGCCTTTTCCGACGCCAATGTTCATGCCGTCCTGGTCTCTGAGAGTTGGCTCAAACCACATCTTCTTTCTACTACCTACCCTCTGCCCGGGTTCATTCTTATCCGGAATGATAGGATCGGGAAGGGAGGAGGTGGTGTTGCTATATATCTTCGCAGTGACTTCCCTTTCAAAATAATTGCCTCTTCTCCTTCAAATTACACTGCCAATGCTGAGTATCTCTTCTTGGAGGTCCACGTTA
The DNA here is from genome assembly GCA_943138885.2 of Tholera decimalis. NCBI lineage: Eukaryota > Metazoa > Arthropoda > Insecta > Lepidoptera > Noctuidae > Tholera > Tholera decimalis. The sequence continues at coordinate 22,567,834 of OW964559.2, forward strand.
AAGGTATTAAGACCTTACTGGGAGTGGTATATTGTCCGCCTGCCGTTGACTACTATCCTAACCTAGAATTAGTGTTGGAATCTGTAGGGTCAGAGTATGCGCATTGTGTCATCATGGGCGATTTCAACACCGACCTTACTCACCCTTCCCCTCGTTCCCGTAAACTCCTCCACATTATCGAGTCCGTTAGCCTTCATGTTCTTCCGCTGCAACCTACTCACTTCAATATCTCAGGTGATGATACGTGGCTCGATTTAATCATAACTTCCAATCCCTCTCTTGCGTCCTCTCATGGCCAGTATCCTGCCCCTGGATGTTCCTTTCTTATATCCTAAAACCACACAAACTGCCCGCTAAAGTCATGCTCACGCGTTGTTTTGCTCGCATGGATGTCGAGAAGCTGTGCCAGGATGAGTCCCAACTTGATTGGGATCAGCTTGCAGAGGCAACAACTGTAGACGACAAACTGGGTGTTTTTAATAAGACGGTTCTTGCACTCTATGACAGACACGCTCCTGTCAGGACGGTAAAGCTTAGGCGCCTACCTGCTCCTTGGATGACGACAGAGGTTCGTTTGGCAATGAGGCGCAGGGATCGAGCTTTTCGTAAATATAGGAAGGATCGCTGTGTTGAAAAAAGGGAACTTTTTAAAGCCGCAAGAAATCGGTGTAATCAGATGATACGCAACGCTAAACGCCGCCACATTCTCGATAATATATCTTCTTCTTCTCCTGCTGACATCTGGAAATTCCTCGGAACTCTTGGTGTCGGCAGAGCACGTCATGTGGATTTTCCTAAAACGATTGGTCTCGATGATATCAATCGTCACTTTACCACTACCTGCCATTTGGATTCCCAAATTTTATCTCAGACGGTTGATTACATTGCTGGTCTACCATATCCAATCATTGAACCATTCCGTTTTTCTCCGGCAACCTTGGATGATATCAAAAAGATTATCCTTTCCATTAAATCTAAGGCTGTGGGTTATGATGACATCAGTCGTTATATGATCACCTTGATCCTTGACTCTCTCCTTCTGCCAATTGCCCATATTATCAACTTCTCCCTCGATTCCGGGCAATTTCCAACCCTGTGGCGAATGGCTTACGTTCGTCCACTTCCTAAAATATCCAATCCCTCCTTGCCTATCCATTTTCGACCAATTTCCATTCTTCCTTTCCTGTCCAAAGTACTAGAGGCCTGCGTCCATAGACAGTTTTCTGGATTTGTTCACCGGAACAATCTTGTTAGTCCATTCCAGTCTGGATTTAGACCAGGCCACAGTACGGCTTCCACTCTCCTTAAAGTGACTGGAGACATTGGAGAGGCTATGGAGAACACAAAGGTTACTGTTTTGGTGCTTATTGATTTCTCCAATGCTTTTAATGCCGTCAGTCATGATATTCTCCTATCTATCCTGTCACATCTCATGGTATCTTCTGAGTCTCTGGAATGGTTCTCTTCTTATCTTCGGGGACGTCAGCAGTCGGTTCGTGTCGATGAGAATTCTTCGAGTTGGCGTGACTTGGATGCTGGTGTCCCACAAGGCGGTATTCTTTCTCCGTTGTTATTTTCAATCTTCATAAACTTTATAACTCTCTATCTTCGGTGTTCGTATCATCTTTATGCTGATGATCTGCAGTTGTATGCATCTGCGCGGGTGGAAAGTTTATCAGACGCTATAGGAGATGTAAACCGAGATTTAGATGCTATCAAAAGCTGGTCTGATAGATTTGGGGTGTCTGTAAACCCCTCAAAGTGTCAGGCCATTATGATTGGAAGCTCGCGTATGATCGGTAGATTGACAGTAAGTTCGCTCCCTCCAATCATTTTTAATGGTGCCGTCATCCCTATTAGTTCTAGCGTTAAAGATCTCGGTTTGCGTCTTGACTCTATGCTTAGCTGGCAAAGTCAGGTCTGCGGTGTCAGTCAAAGAGTCAACGGGACTTTGCGATGTCTGTATCGTCTGAGGAACTTTTTACCTGCAAAAACCAAGACAATGCTTGTGCAAACTTTAATTTTCCCTATTATCGACTATGGTGACGTGTGCTACTTTGACTTGAATGCGGTTTTGTTGGATAAGCTCGATAGGCTCCTTAACAACTGTATCCGGTTCATATTTAATTTAAAAAAATATGACCACGTATCGAGGTATAGGACCGAGCTCAAATGGATGCCCATTCGCCAGAGAAGAAGTTTGCGCGCTTTGACTACGCTTTTCTCTTTGCTGAACTCTCCTACCCCTCCCTCTTACCTTATTTCTCATTTTCAATTTCTATGTTCCTCACACGCTAAAAGTCTGCGCTCTTCCAATAATCTTCTCTTACTCTGTCCTTCGCATACTTCTGATTTTATTAATTCTTCCTTCTATATACAGGCTATTCTTCTGTGGAATGCACTACCTCTCGATATCAGGACGGCCACCAATCAATATGCATTTAAGAGAAAGTTGCGGGATTATTTTCTTAACAAATAGTGGAAGCAGAGTTTTCAGAACCCACTTTCTATAACGTTTTATTATTATATATATATAATATATTTTTGGTATGTATTATGATAAATATGTATGTAAGTTTATTCTAGTTAGAAGTATATGTATATATACACTTGTAATAAAACTTTTACGCTGAAAATATTATCGACTTAGTTTTTTTTTTTTTTTTATGCATCTGCCATGTTATCTCTTCACCACCCATGGTTGACTGGTAGAGAATGCCTATGGCATTAAGTCCGCCTTTGTACATTTTGTGTTGCATAAGGTTGTAATAAATAAATAAATAGTTATAAATAATTATCGCTGGGTTAAATTGTATAGGATTAACACATACAAGGTGTAACAGATTAAGCGCAATACCTCAGATTCCCCAATTAGAATATTAAATTATAAGTCTAAAACAACATCCGAAACCAAATAAATTGAAACCAAAACTAGACATTTTTTACAAAATGGTTATCCTTACTAAACGCAAAACGTATGTGCGTCATACAATATCCTTACGCAGACGCATACACTCATGCAATATTAGCGGCCGACACGCACACGAGCGCATTTCCTTGAATTAAGAATTGTATTAATTTTTCAGGATACTGTGTTTCCATTTTAAGTTAAATGAAAGATTTAACACCTATTTTTTCTGATGGAAATCGATTCAGAAGCCGATTCTAAACCAACTACTTTCGATTATTCCCGATGTCCACCACTTGTCTGGCCACCACTGGAGGACAGCGAGACAACTTTAAAACATTATTCTCGTTGTCCACCACTGGGGGACAGCGTCACAACTTTGTAAATTATTTCCATTCGCCACCACTGGTGGAGAGCAACACGGATGTTTTAACATTTCCTATGGCCGCCGTTGGGGAACAATGGCACAACTCTTTTGATCCCATTCCCACTGGCCATCAATTTAAATTATTTTATCGAGAGACCGGTAAAGGATGGCTTAATATACTTACGGATTTGTTTTTTAGCAGGGCTAAGGGTGAGACAAATTTAGATATTTCTAAATTATATTCCTAGTTATATTCCTATCAACAGTTTTAAAAATCACATATGTAGTTAAACAAAAAAACAATAATAATTTCTCACAATATCTAAAAAAGTATAATTTACAAAGTTGTGAAGCTTTCCCCCAGTGGTGGACAACGAGAATAATGTTTTAAAGTTGTCTCGCTGTCCCCCAGTGGTGGCCAGACAAGTGGTGGACAGCGGGAATAATCGACTACTTTCAGGAATTGCGTTTATTCTGTTACACGTTGTATAAATAGACTAACCCTGAAAAACTTAAGCGGCCATAACTTAATAGCTAAGGTATCGGCCTTGTGATGGAGAGGTCGGGGGTTCGAACCCCACCCATTACACTATTACCGTGAACCGATTCCAGACACAAGCATATTTATCTTAGTCGGAGGAGCGAAAAATTCGTCTTCCTCCGAAAACTAGCGTTATTCCGTAAACTGGCCACTAAAATTGCAAACATGGTTCTTATTGGCATGTATTGGTGGTATAACAGTGCTCACGTCATAGAGTTACGAATAAAACGGACCTCCCTTTATCTGATGATTGTTGTATTTTATGCCACGTATTAATATTGGAGATAAAAAGAGATAAAGGAGTGGAACATAGAGATGTTAGGGTTGAGAAACATAGGGATTAACAAGATTGCTAGTATTGTGAATTTCCCACATTGCTATACATATAACTAAAATAAATAAAAAATATGTTTTGTTTAAGGTCCAAGAAAATTGAATATTTTATGGGATAGTATTGATGAATAAAATTAATAATTGTTTACCTAGTGTAATTAATTTGACGATCTTCAAGTACCCTTGCATTGAACCCCAAAGAATTGATTATGATCCCTAAATATACGTGTTTACCGATGTTAATAAATATTTGAATTATTCTAGCCAATTAATTTACCAAGTCTGTATGTGATGAAACTAAAGGTTGTTTTAATTAATATATGTGAGACGATATCTGATTTTGTGGATTAACATCTTGTGGAGTAACTCAGTTTATAGACACATGTATAGAAATATTCATTTATAGTGAACTTGTATATCTCATTGTGGTTTTTATTTCTTTTTAAATACTACTAAGAAATTATAGTGACGAGTAGTAACTTTGTCTTCATTGAAAGTATAATAAAAATCAAAATCCATTCCATGGATGTTTTTAAGGGAGTTAGCAGAGGAAAAATCTAATATGCAGTTCAAAGGAAATACCGACGAGGAATAGTAATACTTTCAAGTACTTTATGGATTTAAGCGTCACATTTTTAAGGCGACAAAACGTGACCAGCATCGGTGAGGGTCCATTGTTCGGTTTCAACCAGTAGACCAGAATTTTATAAGTTTTTTTTCGTCTACATAAAAGCGAATTCACTTATTTGAGTTACTGGTACGTAATAAATTCAGGGTGGGGAGCTAATAAAAGAAGATAACAATGAACGAAGCCTTCCGTTTGTTGATTAAGTGACTCGAGAACCAAGTGGGTGACTGCTCACTTGCAGATAAGTCGAAGTAAATAATTATTTTAGAACGTATAACATTTTTTGGACGACCTGCAAATTGCTTTAGAAGTTGTGAATTTAAGTGCATCAATAAAAACAAATTGTATCGCACTTTGGGATCATAAAAAGAAAGCATCTCGTTTTATTTAGATACTTAAATGTAAGAAGGTCTTACAAGTGTTGATGTTATTGCATGGCCTGTGTTTAATTCAAGTCCAAAATTAATTGTCTAGATTGATCTGTGTCTGAATACTAAGTTACTGAATAGCACTGGGGCTGAATCGTACATTATTTATCCCTTTTAATTCTATTGTCCATTCATTAAATTAGGTATTGCCTTCTTGATTTAGAGAGCCGATTAACAACCAAAAAGGACGGTTTTCATTTTCTAAAAGCAACAAATACATATATTTACTATCGATACACGTTTAGGAGTAACAAATGCCCTCGTGTATCAAACGACGTTTTTAAATACACTTTCGAAGAAAAATACTTGCTCCGAAAATGACGACGCATTTTTATTTGTTTTCCATTTCCATTTTAGCTTCGATTTAGATGGCAACAGGCTATCGCAAGCATTTTGAGCCTCAATCATAATATCTGGCCGCGTAGCATCTAAATTGTTCTCATCAAAACTTAAATTCGACATACTCACGCAAAAAACACAAATTAATAAGATTTAATTTACTTTTTTCCCGCGCTTTACCTTCACGGTGTTCTTAACACACAAATAAATGTTAATTTGTTGCTAAAAGCAAAATTATTTCAAAAATAATAATTATTTCTGATAATAATATAATAGATGTAATAATTCATAAACACAATTTTAGTTTTCATTAAATATAAGGCCTTAAAAACATGCGCCTCTTTGCTGTGAAAAAAAAAACAATCACCACCGAATATAGGAAATTGAATAGTTGTTTAATGTTATCTGTGGCAAAATCTGGAATGAAAAAAACCCTCGAATGTGAAAAATGAAAAAATCCACGAGTGTGAAATACATTGCATATTGAACCTAATCGTAGTTTTCGAGGAAGTGTATTAAAAAAATGTTTATAATACAGAATCCATTCTCCCCTGGTAGATATTTCTTAAACCCTTTGAATTAAAAGTCACCCTAAATGTAATACATAAAAATAAACGATAAAAGTTTGATCAGAATCAAATTGGAACTTAACCCTATAATACCAGAATTACTTTTCAATAAACATTCCGTCTGCATTGGACTCCGTTCCATGAATTGGTACTTAAAACGAGATAGGTTCTTGCGAACGGGGCAGCAGTGATCCGTCGGCAATCGGTAGCTAATCTTTGTTTAATTTCAATTAACGTTCTCCATCTCTGCTCGTTGCAGTGTCCACAGTGTTATTTTTATCCTTTTTAGGGTTCCGTAGCCGAATGGCAAAAAACGGAACCCTTATAGTTTCGTCATGTCTGTCTGTCTGTCTGTCCGTCCGTCCGTATGTCACACTCATTTTATTCCGAAACTCTTAAGAGTATACATGTGAAATTTGGTAATTAGATGTATTCTGTAAACCGCTTTCGGATAATAAGAAAAAAAAAATTAAAATAATGGGGGACTCCCCATACATGGAACTAAAACTGAAAATATTTTTTTTTTCATAAAACCTATGCGTGTGTGGTATCTATAGACAGGTCTTTAAAAATGACATTGAGGTTTCTAAAATCAGTTAATCGTTTAATAGATATACGCTTCCAAAGTGGTAAAATGTGTGTCCCTCCCCCTCTAACTTCTATAATAATGGAGTGATAAATTAAAGAAAATATATGCTGTAGATCTTAATATAAACTTTCAACCAAAATTAGTTTGAACGAGATCGGGTCAGCAGTTTTTGCTATACAGCATATTTTCTAAAACCGCAAATATAACTTTGTAATTCTTACAAACACTATGAAAAACACAAAGTTATTTAGCGTAGTTACTACGGAACTCTTCATGGGTGAGTCTGACTCGTACTTGGCCAATTTTTTCTCCTGTTTTTAGTCTGCATGATGTTCAAATATTGAAATTACTGTATTATATTGCTATGTGTTGTTAAACATAAGGTCGATGTTCCTGCCGAGGTTGCGCGAATATTCTAACGAGATATCGCGACTCCGGAACGTAAAGGCAACTGAAGTAGCAGGATGGGTTTTTAGTCAGTCTTATACTTCCGTTCACTCCACCTACAGCGGGAGAAGTCATTTGATGATTTTTCCACTCAGGAAAAAAATAACTGGTCGATCTATGACAGGCCTGTTGGTCTAGTGGTCAGTGGCCCTGACTGCTATGCTCAAGGTCGTGGGTTTGATTCCCACCAAATGTTTGTGTGATGAGCACAATCATTTGTTCTTCGTCTGGGTGTAATTTATCTATAACTAGCTTCCTGCCCGCGACTTCGTCCGCAAGCCTTAATAAATTATACACTTAAACCTTCCTCTTGAATCATTCTATATATTAAAAGAAACCGCATTAAAATCTGTCTCATAGTTTTAAAGATCTAAGCAGAGAGTATTTAGTTATTTAAAAGTGGTTTTCAAATCAGTGGATCTAAGCATACATAGGGACAGACAGCGGGCAGCGACTTTGTCTTATACTATGTAGTGATATGTATGTATTTACAAATATATATATATGTTTATCAGTTGTCTAGTACTCATAGCACAAGTTCTGCTTAGTTTGGGACTAGGTGGCGTTGTGTGAAAGTTGTGGAATATTATTATCTTCAAGGTAAAGTTACGCTCGCCGAGGTTCAATTGTGGATGGGTTACCATAATATCATGTCAAGATTATGGTCACCCGTCCACCATCCATTCAGTCAGTTATCCATTCAGTTATCTCAAAAATTCAATTTGCTATGTCAAAAATTTATAATGTCAAGAACAAAACAAAAACGTCAAATAAAATACAATAGTTTTTTTTTAACGTGGTAAAATTATTAAATAAGTCCTCCCACCCCGGGAAGGGCGGGAGGGACTGTCAGACTTTTACTGACTAAAATCCACGGTGTTCCTTCAATAACCCTTTACGTTCTGGGGCCACGGTAATGGGATGAGTCCCACGACCCTGGCAGGCTTCGGCCCTCTACAGGGGGGGCCTCGTCATGTTGCTGACGCTCTTTGAGGCGCGCGTGGAACACAACGCGCCGTCGACCCGGGCATGGTCCGTGGTCGGACAGCGAGTTGCCCTTTACTCGCTGTCCGCATGCCCGCGCCTATGGTGGCCGGAGATCGTCGGCCGACGTCCGACGCCATGGGCGCCTACCACTGCGGCTGGGCTGGAGGGAGGACGCCATCCTCTCCCTCACACGGCCCGCCTCCTCCTTCGGTAGCATGACTGCTTCGCAGAAGGAGGCGACGGCTTCCCACTCCCTCTCGCCCCGCAGCATGGCCTCGACCAATGCCGGGCGCGAGAGGTCTCCACCTATCGCCACCGTGAGGACACGTCGGTGCTCTGCCCAGGCGGGGCAGTCTTGCACCGTATGCTCTACTGTGTCCTCACGGTGGCCCTCGCAGTGGTGACACCCAGGCGTTTCTTCCTTCCCCATCAGACACAGGTACCTCTCGAAACTTCCGTGTCCGGTGAGGACCTGTGTCATGCGGTAGGTCAGGACGCCGTGACGCTGATCTAGCCACTCCTCAAACCACGCCGCAATTCCCGCGGTAAGACCCCTCGTCTTACCGCGGGAATTGCGGCGTGCCCAAATTACAATAGTTAGTCAAATTTACAATAGGACAATAGGTAGTGTACAACAGAAATATGGCTACATTACATTAGGAATTTAAGTCATTTTACGATGACAAACCATCCTAACATAGCAAGTGGCCTCCGTGCCTAGGAAAGCACGCGAAGCCGTTGGTCCTGGCTGTCATTTATACGTTTTTGATAGTCGTTACGTTTGTCAGAACCCAGGAAATCTGACACTGGTCTTATTTTATTTTTATTTATTTATTATTATTTTTTTATTTTTTTTTTATTCTTGACAAGGAGTATCGTGTTATCCAGCAACGGGGTTGTGGAGGTGAGATAGGCAGTCATTCCATGTAAAACTTTAGTACTCAGTTGTTTTCTCAACTATGTTGAGGTCAACATATCGCACGCTTAAACCAATACTGTCACTATCCCAAAAAGTCAACTTTTCAGGAGAGGCAAAAAATGGAATTATGGGAACATTTTTGTTTAGTGACGAAGCGGACTACTGTCTGTATAGCGGTTATTTCTGTTACTTTTAGACTAGTGTAAGCGCGATTACGCGTAGTTCTACGTTTCCCAACAGATAGCATTAAAAAGTCGATTTGGCAAAATTTTGGATAGTGACAGTATTGGATTTAAGCTTTGTTTTCCTAGGAAAGCGGTGCCGTCATATAGCGGCCGTCATATTACGGATGCAAAAAGGCGGCCGTCTTTACGGTGATTACATGTGGAAAGTTCCACGGCCGTTTCAACACACTGTCTGCTTCATCGCTATCTAGTGTATTACATTATCTTTGGAAACGTTCACGAAACCATCTGACACCGACAAGACGGCCGTCATGCAAATGGCGGCACCACTTTTTGACATTACGGTGTCAGTTACCGCTCTCTAGGAAACCGCGCCATTTTGTTTACATAGACAACGTTCTAGTGACGTCATTCACCGCTGTATTACGGCCGCTATTTGACGGCACCGCTATCCTAGGAAACCAAAGCTTAAGCGTGCGATATGTACTCGTAGTTAGGAAAAGGCTAAGGAAATGATGAGAATGAAATTACATCATAATTATTGTCATCCTATATCTGTAGATTACTGAAATATTAAACTCTGTTTGATGGTCACCGTATCACAATTTTACCTCGGCGGGAAATTTTTACCCGACTGCAAAGGAAGGGTTATGTTTTTCGCGCGTATCTTGTATGTATGTATGTTTGTAATATTCTTTATTCCCTCATATCTACAGAACCGCTGAACGGATTCACATAATTGAGGTATCGATATATTCGTCTTAGTAGCCCAAGTGTTCATAGATAGGTGACATTTGAAAAAATCAAACATGGCGGCTGTGCGAAGCCATTATACACAAATAAAAAAAAATTTTTTTTTCGAATACTGCAATGTGGATATAAAATTTAAGGGCTTAACACAGGGATTTCAAAAAAGTATATCATATTTATCATTAGTGTAATACTAGCAAAATAATACAAAGAGAAAGTTTATAAATATGGACTTTCTGAATCCGGTGGGGTGCCATTGTGACACGACCGGGAAAACTATAAAAATGTTAATTAATATTTTAACCAAAAAGTTGAAAAAAAAAAGTTAATAAAAAAATAAAAAAAATCCCGACTGTGCTTGTTTCTGGCATTTCAGTTGAGCAGCCGGGTTTTTTTGATTCTTTAAATAACTTTTTTTAATACATTGTTAAACATAATGTAAAAGATTCTTTTGGAAGGAAAGGCGGTGTGAAAAAAAAAAGAAAATCCAGAACCAATAACACCGACTTCCGAAATTAAAGTTATTTTTGGCTTTGTAGTGTTTTGATATGGAAGTCGGTTCTATTTTTTGCTAAAAATTTTTTATTGTGCTACAAAATTCGCCCCTATTTAACACAAAACTTTTGTTGGCAAAAACCGTTGCGTGGTTTACAAGAGGTAAACGTAGGAACAGAAATTGGCAGTAACTTTGTCTTATTTACTATTTAGAGATCCACTGGGACTAAATAGCAAAACTTAACTACCAAAACTGTGAAGTTACGTCATTACTATGTCACGAGTAAATTATACTAAGTTATTATTGCTAAAATTTATAATTGTAAGTACAATTGTATAACAAACAAATAGACAAAAGTAAAATAATATACCTATTTTAGTTAATTTTTTGCCAAGTGAAAAAAAGCTTATTCTAATTTGATTTCTTTGTATCTCTTGAGTTATATTTTTTAGTTATAGTTTTCATTTGCTTCTTAAGTATATATGTATGTATATGTATTTATATAAGTATTTATTCATATATATTATTTATGTAAATTTCTATTTTGTGATATTTCGATTTTATGATATTAGGTTTTTTTGTTTTATCACTATTATTATAATAATTTTTCCAATATAATGTTCACGTACATATTGCACCTTCCACTCTATCTCTTCACCACTCATGGTTGACTGGTAGAGAATGCCTACGGCATTAAGTCCGCCTTTGTAACTATGTGCATAAAGTGTAAATAAATAAATAAATCTGGTGCGTTATTCATTTATATTGAGAACTGGTTTTTGCTTATTTGAAAATTACAAAAAGCAGGGTTTAGGTACCACATTAAAAAAAAAAAAAAAAAAAAAAATAAGTAACCCACGACAACCTTGAAACACCTGAACAGATTTTGATAAATTGTAAATAAGAACCATCTTTCAACTCATCTTTGATATTACTCTATGCTCTTCATAATTAAACGACGCCTGGTACTTCTACACCGAGTGAATCATCAACATGCCTCTTCAGCGCTCACCCCCGCCTATCTCACCTGCCTCCACGTCTGCCCCTGAGTCGGGCTCCACACTCTCTGTGGTGTGTGCACCTGAGATAATATGTGAATCGGATACTGCATCTGAGAGAAGCGGTAGCAGAAATGTCAGCGTTAGACATAAACGCAGACATGGCGATGACGACATCAAGGAGCTGAAAGGGTTGATCTCATCTTTATCGGCTAAGGTAGACCAAAGCTTTCTTGAACTCAAGCAAAACAACGCAGAACTCAAAGTAAGTTTGCAGTTTATGTCAGATAAATATGACTTGATTTTTAAAACACTCCAAAACCTACAAGAAGCTAGAGCAGAAGATAAGAAGACCATTCAGAAATTAGAAGAAAAAATTGAAGTTCTTGAGCGTAAAAGTAGGACAGCTACCTTAGAGATACGAAATGTACCCATCTGCTTGCGAGATGACAGGAAGTTTGAGACGAAAAAAGATGCCACCTTGATTGTGAAAACCTTGTCGAAAGCTGTGCAGGTGGATATCCAAGACTGTGATATAAAAGACATATACAGAATCCATACCCACAAAGAAGGCTGTAAACCCATCATAGTTGAGCTAAACAGTGTCCTAAAAAAGGACAAAATAATACAGGGGGTTAAGAATTACAACAAGAAGAAACCACATGAAGGAAAATTAAATACTGGTCACCTAAGTCTACCCGGACCTGTCAAACCTGTGTTCATATCAGAAGCCCTAACACCCAACATACAGAAATTATTCTATGCAGCTCGGCAGTTTGCAAAGGAAAATGGTTACATGTACTCCTGGACTTCACGTGGTTCCATATTTCTGCGTAAAGCCGAAGGTGAGCCTCAAACTCGAATCGAATCCGCAGTAAATCTAAAACTCTTATCTAAGAAATGACTATCCTGTACAAACTATCTCATTGTCATTTCTCACAGTTTACTCATTATAAAATATTATTATTTTAAGTTTAGTAATACAGTAACTGCTCATATTTGTTTGATAGTAACATGTATAGTTTACCTAAATAGTACAATTAGTCAATATTTAGTAATTATCTATTATTTACATGCAAAGCCTTTTCTTTTGGAAGCTGTTTTTATCAATATCTCACTGATTTATGATGTAGTTCACCTTGAAAATAATTTATTTAATTTCTTGTACGAAACAAAGTTTGTTATGAAATACTACACAACACAAATGCAATTACACACTCAAAACATTCACACTAAACACTACCATAAACTACTTATTATAAATAGAATAAACACATTAAATATCAAATTATTCACTATATTACTTACACGACTTACTAACACAAATGATATACCCTGTGGCACAAACATATTATATTGTTCATTATTATTTAAAATTATAAATTCGATAAGGATAACTTAAATAAATTTATTGATTCTGTTGAATCATTTAATATCTCAAGACCGTATGTGAGTTTGCCAGATCAATGCAAGAGGCATATAAACCCTTCCAAACCAACTTTGAACATACTGCATGTTAACATCCGAAGCCTAAATCGAAACTTCGATGGTCTTAATGTCTTAATACATTCTATTGATGTTAAATGTGACATAGTGGTCCTCTCGGAGTGCTGGTTAAGCAAAGTGATAGATATTCCTGTACTAACTGGCTTTACCTCAACAAGATCCTCATTTAACAATCAAAACGATGGGGTGGTGGTTTAATTGAATTCTGTTTTGTCTCATAGGTTAAGTGAACCGGTACTCCAGGACGCAAACTGTCTTATCTTGAGGATAGGTCTAGACACAGCTATTGTTGCAATATACCGGTCACCTTCAGTCAAAAATATAGAAAATTTTCTCAGCTCCCTAAACAATATTTTAGAATCTCTAGCCTCAACAACAACAGTGGTAGTGATTGGAGATTTAAATATAAATATTCGAACAGATAATAATGACTCTAACTCTGAAGAATATTTAAATACAATGGCATTTCACGGGCTCCTACCTGCCCACATTTTCCCCACTCGCTTTGAAAACTGCTTAGATCATGTATTTTTAAAAACAGATAGACCCTCCACAACTTTGGTCCTAGATTCATATTTTACAGATCATGCACCTATCCTGTTTTGTACTGAACGAAGCCCTCTTAATACTATAAAACCTAAAAATGTGATACGGCATTTAAACTTGCCAGAAATTATTAGCTGCTTAGAAAACTCCAATTTCTCAAGTATTATAACTAGTACAGATCCCAATGAAAGTGCGGAAAAACTGATCTCTATTATATCAGATGCAATCAATCAAAACAGTACACTAAAAAAAGTTCCTAACAGAAAGCAGACTATTAAACCATGGATGACTTCGGGTCTCCTAAGGTGCATGCGAAATCGGGATCAACTCCATAAAAAAGCAATACAAAATCCTAAAGACTTCAATGCTAAACTAATATATTCCAGATATCGGAATTACTGTAACAATTTATTGAAAACTATTAAATGCAATCATGACCAACAAGAACTTATGAAGGCAAATGGAAATCCCAAAGCAACTTGGGATATCATAAAAACTATTAGCTACAAAAATACGTCACCCATAAGCAAGTCAGGAGAACTCCTTAATATGTGCAGTGATCCAAAGTCTTCCGTTAATGCTATAAATAAGTATTTTGCAAATGTTGGAGCGGATCTTGCTAGGCAGGTTGTACAACGTGTATCTCGCCGTAACTTTGAATTTGACAGCTTAACAAATCCTCAAGGTAACTCAATTGTATTACTTGAAACCGATTTCTCAGAAATAGAAAATATAATTATAGAACTAAAACAGAATTGTGCAGTAGGTCACGATGGAATACCAGCCTCTGTTATCAAGTCTGCCAGACATGTACTTGTTCCAGCAATAACCCATATTTGTAATTTATGTATCCTACACGGTATTTTCCCTGACACTTTTAAAAAGGCTTTATTGACACCAGTATTCAAGGGTGGGGATGGTGACCGTGTTGAAAACTATAGGCCTATATCTGTACTCACCACACTGTCCAAAATTATGGAGAAGGTTCTGAACAAAAGATTACTTAGCTATCTTGAATTCAACAACATACTTGCGCCAAATCAATACGGTTTTAGGAAAGGCGTATCAACTGAGGATGCTGTTCTTCAACTGACAAACCAAATTGTGAATAATCTTGATTCTAAGACTAAAACTATAGGTATATTTCTCGATTTAGCCAAGGCCTTTGACACGGTCTCTACTCCTATCCTTCTGCGTGGTTTAGAAAGCCTAGGAATAAGAAATAACGCTCTAAACCTCTTCCGTGATTATCTCACAAACCGTTACCAACGAGTTAAGGTAGACAACTACATCAGTGACGATGTCAAGCTAACCTTTGGCGTACCACAAGGCAGCGTACTGGGGCCTACCCTTTTTCTTCTGTTTGTTAACAGATTGTGTCAGCTGTCAATCCCACACTGCCAGATACTTGTATATGCAGATGACACTGCGCTTATCGTGAGTGGAAAAACATGGGAATCTACTCACCATGCAGCTGAAAATGCTCTTGCCATAGTAATGGATTGGCTTTCATTAAATCTACTAACGCTAAATGTCTCTAAAACACACTTTGTCCCTTTTCAGCGAACACTGCTACACAACCTAGTATGCCAGACATTCGAGCCCATAGTTGTCACTCAACACGAACTCGTTGCAGTTGCCCTAGTATAAATAGAAGCTCTTGTGTTAAATATTTAGGCGTGCACATTGATAACACATTAAGTTGGCACAAGCATATCAGCGTGACAGTTACGCGTGTTCGCAAACTATTGTTTCCCATGAAAAAACTAAGAAGTGTAGTTGACGACCGACTGCTGAAAACTGTTTATTTTGCCTTGGCTCAGTCACTTCTTACCTATTGTATATGTGTCTGGGGTGGTACATTTAAAACGTATTTACTTCGCCTTGAGAGGGCCCAAAGAGCTGTCTTGAAAGTCATGCTTCACAAACCTTACCTATACTCGACTACCCAGCTTTATAAAGATATATCTGTACTTACTGTCCGACAACTCTGTGTACTAAACATCACTCTACGTGTACACTCATCATTGACCTATGACCCAAAATTTTTAAAGCAAATTAAACGGCGTAAAGATCCTGTATGCCCGCTTGCCACCGCCAAGATTGCCCTGGGGAGGAGAAGCTATCCGTATCTTAGCACTCGTCTTTATTATGTATTAATGAAACCTACAACATATATTCTTTACCGAAATTTAAATTTAAAGCTATAGTTAGTTATTTTCTTTAAAAGTTAACCTACAATGAAACTGAAGAATTTTTTACAAAAAAGGCCTATTAACATTCTATTAACATTCTATATGATGACATACAAAACATACATACACACCCCCTCACATACACCCACAGATCACCCACACCACAACAACACATTCACTCTCATCACACCCACACATACACCCATCCTTTCTTTGCTTTTTGTTTATTTTAGTTTAATAATATAAATTATAATATAAGTTAGTTGATTTGTAGTATTAAGTTAAACTTTGGTTGTATATTTAAAGAAACTGCCACAAAAATGTAAAAAACTGTAAAAGGAAGGCGCCTGTGTCTGTAACACAGTGTATACTAGCACAGACACAGACGTACACTCTGTCTCAAAAAATAGCATTGTTCCTTATAAAATGTCGATTTTGTTTTGTTTTTTCTATTTATTGTGATGGACCAACTGTATTTGGCTTTTTGGTAATAAAGGTTTTATTATTTTATTATTTATTATTATTTATTATCTAGATCACGTCAGCTTTCTAACAAAACTACCGCATCATAATTAGTCTATTCGTCTATGAGCTACGATGCTACAGACAGACACACAGATACACAGTCACGTCAAACTTATAACACCCCTCTTTTTGCGTCTTGGGTTAAAAAGAAACGTTAGTATACCTATCTAATGACGTTCCCAGTCTGCATACCTATATTTACGACTAATTCTCATAAAAATATTAAACTGAATGTATATATATAATAGTTTAGTCAAGCTTCTATATCTTTGTTTTTTAAATTATGTAAACTACTAAAAGGTTATCACCAACACAGTACAGCCAGCATTCAGTATAAGCACTCATGATGACAACCCACATTTTCAAACCCATAACCTTAGAATAACAACGCATAGAAGAGGCGTCTAGAACAAAACGCGAGCGATTTCGTGTGTCCACTTTATTTTCTTTGTGTGCGTGAGCCGAATGTGTCTACGTTCTTCAAACGCACACAAGTATAGTTTTCAGTGATACCATTACCAGTACCATTACCACAAAAATGGGAAAACGCACTATTATGTTGCTGGATCAAATCAAGTATTTTATGTTATGAAACTAAATAAGATGATGTTTTTTCATGTAATATGACTTATATGACATATATTTACGGAAGGTAAACGAAATGAGATATCGTTTATTGCGTTTAGAATGTTTGATGTGTAATGTGTTATAATGATATTATAAATAAAAAAAAATAAAATAAAAAATATTTATTTCAGATATATGGAATCCATAGAATGTTAGTACAGTAGGAACTTAAAATAAGTGTTAGTAAGAAAAATAAAGAATACAAGAAAACTATTATTATTTTAACATATGGGTCGTGACCCAGTGTTGGACGTACCGCGTGTCCAACCTATCCGCTATAACGGCCAGGATGCTGTTGGTGCTGGCGCGCAGCCTGCAGAGCGCTGCGGCGTATCGCTTGCGGAGCACGGCATGGAAGCCGTCTACGTGTGCGTCCGCGAACATACCCGACGCACTGCACCAGCGCGGCAGCCCCAACAACGCCCTGAACGCGTTGTTGTACTGGACGCGCAGAGCGCTAAAGGATCGTTGCGTATAATTAGCCCACAGGCTGCACGTGTAAAGCGATGTGCAGTGTGCTCTAAATAATGTTAATTTTAATTAAAAAAAAAAATAATTAATGTTAATTATATAAATGTATTAATTGCTTGAAAAATCTCGTTTGATATCAATTAAAAGTATGTGTTGTATTTATGCAATAGAAAATATTATTGAGAACATTACTTAAATGAAAAAAATCTTAATCAATAAAATTGTCATCTTTATGATACCACTCTTCGAACTAACAGTAACTTTTAGTTATAAAATACTGTAGGTAGTAGCTGTAAATAAATATAGTTTAGTTTGACGCATACATAATTGCCGCCAAAACTATATTTTTTTAAACAAAAATAAGCACAAAAGAAATCAATATGGGTATTTTTTTCCTCACGGATAGCAACATTGAATTGTGATAAGTTAGGTTATTAGAATTGTTGTTTGATGGTCGATTTACTTAAATATAATGTATAAAATGTAAGTATTTACTTGTGAAATGTAATTTGATTACACGTTTTTTTGTTTTCCTGAAGGACTATGACATCCCTTTACGCTACAAACGGTCGTTTTAAATTATTTACTCGCGAGCTCTGTTCGGCAGAATGTGACCTTGAGTACTGACGGCTCGTCGAGCAAAGTTAGCCAAAAATGGCTAAGTTTTAGTTGCCTCACTTTTTGCACTCGTACTATCCTTCTATGCGTTGTTATTCTAAGCCCATAACCAAATTAAACTAAAAGAACGGTATTATATTTTGTTCACAATTTATTAGAAATTGTAAAAGTGTTATTATTTACTATAGTATTGGCATCTCCTAATCTCAGCGGGCCAAACGCCTCCTGCCGAAGGCTGTACGCCGGCGTCGTGCGGTCCATGGCCCTCTACGGGTCCCCAGTGTGGGCCCTGTGCATCCGGACGCGACCACTAAAGTTGGTCGCATGCCAGAGGGTCATGGCTATCCGAATGATCCGGGGATACCGCACGATCGCCGGCGAATCGGCCAACCTCCTTGCCGGATTGCTGCCCTGGGATCTGGAGGCGACTGCCCTCCAGCGCGTCTATGAATGGCGCGTGGAGGCGCAGCGCCGGGGCGTATCCCCGCTGCCTCGAGAAGTCGAGGCGCGGCGGGAAGAGCTCCGGCGCGATCTCAGGGCAGTATGGAGGGAACGACTGTCGCAACCGACGGCCGGGCACGCCGCAATTGCGGCGGTAAGACCCCTCTTTGAGGAGTGGCTAGATCGGCGTCACGGCGTCCTGACCTACCGCATGACGCAGGTCCTCACCGGACACGGAAGTTTCGGGAGGTACCTGTGTCTGATGGGTAAGGAAGAGACGCCTGGGTGTCACCACTGCGAGGGTCGCCCTGAGGACACAGTCGAGCACACGGTGCAGGACTGCCCAGCTTGGGCAGAGCACCGACGTGTCCTCACGGCGACAATAGGCGGAGACCTCTCGCGCCCGGCCTTGGTCGAGGCCATGCTGCGGGGCGAGAGGGAGTGGGAAGCGGTCGCCTCCTTCTGCGAAGCAGTCATGCTTGCGAAGGAGGAGGCGGGCCGCGTGAGGGAGAGGATGGCGTCCTCCCTCCAGCCCAGCCGCAGTGGTAGACGCCCACGGCGTCGGACGTCGGCCGACGATCTCCGGCCACCGTAGGCGCGGGCATGCGGACAGCGAGTAAAGGGCAACTCGCTGTCCGACCATGGACCATGCCCGGGTCGACGGCGCGTCGTGTTCCACGCGCGCCTCAAAGAGCGTCAGCAACATGACGAGGCCCCCTCTGCAGAGGGCCGAAGCCCGCCGGGGTCGTGGGACTCATCCCGTTACCGTGGCCCCGGTATGTAAAGGGTTATTGAAGGAACACCGTGGATTTTAGTCAGTAAAAGTCTGACAGTCCCTCCCACCCTGCCCGGAGTGGGAGGACTTATATGATAATTTTACCACGCTAAAAAAAAAAAAAAAAAAAAATAGTATTGGCATCTAAACATTGTGTTTATCAGAATTATACAAAATCAATAGACATTTTCTGCTACGTGGATTTATTTTAATAATTAAAGTGTAGGTAGGTATAATAATATATTCCTTCTTTAAATCCAATTGTTAGAAGACATTTTCTCACGAAAATAAAAACTCTTTTTTTAATAAAATCAACGTTATTTTAGTATCATTAGAACTTAAGACGGGATATTTACCATGTATATTATTATTTGTTATAAGTTATCGAGTTTTAAGTTCTAATGATACTAAAATAATATTGTTTTTAATAAAAAAACATTGTTATTTAATAAATTTAGTGACCGTGTTAGCTTTAAAACTTGTAACATTATTTTATGCAAAAAATATTAAATCAAAGAAAAAGAAAATACCAACCACCAATCCTGGTACAGGATATCAGCACACGCGTAACCACGGCACTACGTGTAGTAAATTACACCCCGTAGCTAGACGGCTCGCAATCATCGCCCACAAGTCCGCTTTAGCTCATTAGCCCGATATCACCCAGGATCGGACTTTCAAACGGTCTATTAGAAGTTTTCTTATTAGAAGTTCCCCTATTACGACTTGTCTAGATGTAGAAAATCCCGATCGATAAAAATCAAAGAGAAAATTCGACTTCTTCGTTGTATGTGTGAAGTTTTTATGGCACATGTCTGCGCTGTGGGGAGTAATGAATTAAGAAACATATTTAGCTTGCGTTGAGACATGTTTATGTCTACATATTTTCTGTTTGTTCTTAGGGTTCCGTATAGTGCCCAGCACGTAACTTTTTTACTTGCTACGAGTTATTGTTACTGTCTTAAATTTAGGTTTTGTTACGAGTTGTTGTTATTTATTCATTATATACCGTTATATATATTGTATACCGTTTTACGCAGACATGCCAGAAAAATATAGGTATACGATATGTACTGTTTCATGGAAAAAGAAGCTCAAACTGAAAAAGAGACCGTAAACTGATTGTGACGACGAGAGCACATAATTTTTATAATAACAAAAATTATGTAAAATAAACAAAATAATAATTTCTTTAATATTTTTTTTTTACTTTTAAATGTATTTTATTTATAACATCTAATATACTCACAAATTCAAAAAGAAAGGAGAGCCTTTCTTTAATTTTCTTCTAAACAGACATGATTAAAAATAAATGATGGCAATAGCCATAGAATAATGATAAGCAATAAAATTGACTAGGTACTTTTTGCACGAAGTGCACCATGCGCGAACTTACCCCCACTACGCCAAAACTTTGCCAACTTACGTGCCGGGGACTGTAGCCGAATGGTGAAAAGAAGCCCTGCTACTCATGTCCAGCCTTTAAAGCAAGAATGAACAGGCATCTCCTGACCTCGCTGGTCCCATCGTAGACCTCATCTATCATCAGGCGGGATCAAGGTCAAGAGTGGACTGATCCGAAATAAAAGGAAAACTTATATCGTCTTGTTTTTATCTTACTCGCCATGTCTGTCTGTATGTCTGTTGATGTAGCACATTTAAATAATACCGTAAATATAACTTTTTATGGAAACAGTATGAAAGACTAATTTATTTTGCGTAGCTACTACGGAACCCTAAATAGGCGAGTTCATCTAGTACTTGGCCAATTTTTAAACATATGGCAGTTATGAGACAATAAAGATAAACGAAATAATTTACTAATTTCATTAGGTAATAAAAAATAAACATCGTTTAAAATTTTATTCTAAACACAAATATTTATTCAATACTTTCAAGGACAACTCCTTCAATATTACTCTGAAGTTCAGAGTAATATTGAAGGACTCAGAACCCAAATATAAGCATATAAATATTAAAGTAGTGTTTGTGATTTAAAATCAATATGTCTTCGCAAGTGCTTAAAGTTATTAACACAATACTAAAATAAAATATTTTTGTTTTTCTGGTTGTCCGGACAAATCTTTTGAATGAATCGCGGGGTCGGGATCACATCAGAATCACTTGAGCGGGATTTACGCGGAAAAAAACGCGTAGGCAATATCGTATATACCCAGTACTAAGTGGTGGACACAGTTAGTCTATAATAAATCAATTCATATTACCTAGAACTTACCTACCGATTACGACGTTTGACGAACTAAATAACTGAACATGTATAATAGGTAATTAATTTCAAATCCGTTTATCATCCACGGCTTATGTTCTAAATTAAATTGATATTACTCAGTCACACCTCGTGCCTAGATGTGGTGTAGCGTTAGTGTGTTCTAAAGTAACAAGGTCAACTCGTGTCTAGTCTTAGCTTAGTAACACTACGACTAGAGTAAATAGACCTTCACAGCAACGACTTTGAGGGTTCATTGTACAGCTTTAAAGCACCTACATTGCTTTATATATATACTTGAGTTTTAAAGTCTCCTGACAATAAACTTTAAACTAAATTTTGTTTAAATTTCACAGTAGGTAGGCGACGTTTATGCATTTTGTTTTAACGATCACTAAAAATTTGTGTTCCGTGAAATAGGAGGCACTGAAATGATCGTTAGTTAATAACAAAATGTGAGCGTTTTTGTTATATTCAGGAATTGATAGCGTATTGGTAGGAATTAGCCATCCCGCCACGTCGACGTCTCGCGGTCTAGACTGCTAATTAAATTCAAACAAGGAATATAATTATGTTGGTTGCTGATTCCACTTTATACACTTCCTAAGATTTGTATACCTACTCATTTCATGAATCTCTGACCTAGCAAACTGAGCTATGTTCGTCAGTTCATAATAAGTTTATAAAAATCAATCAATTTTATCATGGCTAAAACAAGACCAGCCAAGTGCATGTCTGGACAAGTCCAATATAGGGTTCCGTATTTGCTCCCATAACCATTATAATCACACCAATCCTATTTCTAGAATAGTTGTTATTATAAAGATAGCTTTCTGCACTCCTCCATATAAACTTTAATTTCTTACTCCCCGTCGGCATAATTTTCGTAAAAAGAGAAATAAAGTTTTTGCATTACGAATTAGTAATAACTAAACATGTACTAATTAATACACAAAAGATAGATTTTCATATATACTATTAGTACGAAATTTTAATCTTCCGATTTTTTAATCACTTCAATTTTTTAATCATTACCTTGCTAAGCCTAGTTTGCACTGATAGTTTTCCATAACAATTAAATAGAAGTTTATTTGCTTGGGAAGGGCGAACATGACTAAAACTAAAAACACCACTCAACTAAAGATTAAATAAAAAAATCAAATAAGACGGCTCTCTGAATCGAAAAGTGGTTTTCGCTAAGACGTAATATTTTCAAAAAAAAAATATCCACAAATTAGACGGTACTGACACGAAAAAGAGGGCCTTCCTTTTATCAGTATGCAAGGTCTGCTTTAATTTTGTTTTATTTTTCGTTTAATATTTAAAAGTTCTGCATATATGCCTGAAAAATATCTAAATATACATATGCACAAATTACAATTACTCAGCATTAATAGTCAGTACAAGTTTTACAAGTTATATGTGAAAAGCTAAAAGAGATTTAAACCATTTTTTACTCTGTGTGAAATTCTTTCTTTGCAAACTAAAGTGGGTCAGGTAAATGTAAAGTAGAAGCTATTGTTTCAAGGTCCCTCCGGATACAGTTACAAGACAGCTTCAGCGAAGATATTCTTAGTACATATGCTCATGTATTTACGTTTTCTTTGATAATGTTAACAGGTAATTTTGTTGTGCTGTTTCTTGTTTAAGTTTGCTTACAAAGAGCTCATGACGATGTAGGTGGAACAGGTATAAAAAGTCTCTGTAGTCAAAATTTTTTCTTAAATTAGATTTATACACTTATACCTAGATAATTTTTATTTGTCTATTAGACATACTTTAGAAGGGGATGATCTTATGACTTCCAATTTTAAGATAACAAAATGAAAAAATACAGCAGTTGGGTTTCATATAAATACAGACATGGCAGATGAGATTTATGCAAAAAAGAAGAAAGAAAGATAAAGATCATAGGTAACGAAACTAATCCTATTGCTACAGATAAGAATCTTAGTCGCGATGTTCAACAAAGGCTAACTCTCATAATCTACGTGGATACAGGCACATGTATCGTTAATGTTGAAGGGTAGGGTTCAGCGAACATATTAAATCGTTAAGTGTTTTGATAAACACAGACGCAGGGGTAGCGATGATGCGATTCGCAGTTGGGAATTTGGTAAATCATCCTCGATGGGGAAGCACGTACTCTGATTTGAATTGTGAGGTATCCTTATCTAGGTATGCAACAGGATTATAGTTAGGTTTTGTTAAATAGTTTCGGTTTTTATGACCCGTAAAATGAGATTGTGCTTGTAAACTGTGATTAAAGTTCGATTTATAGAGGTATGAATTATACAGGTAGTTTTGATATTGTATTGGTTGGATGTTTCGGAAAATGTAAATCTGATTTTAATCAATTAAAGTTAATTAGGTAATGTTTTTTGGTTAGCGCATCATTTAGACTTTCCGTTGAACCTGTGCAGCCGGTTCAATGAAACTAAAAAAGGAACCGATTTCTATAAAACGGAAATATTGAAAAACGATTGATTTTTATAACAATTTCGAACAACGAGTTAACTAGTTCAATATTTTCCCGTCATATTTAAATAGAGCCTAAAGTTTTCGATTAATTAATCAAATGAAATGCCAAAAATAGAAGTGACAATTTGTGGCAAATGAAACTGGCACACTACCATAATACCCACGAAAAGATTTCGGATAGGCCAACAAAAAATATTCAATCGCAATATTCATGACTCCTCGATTGTATTCGTGATTTGAATGCAAATTGAAGGAATCTCATTTGAACTGAAAATTATATTGAAGTTGTTTGGCAAACACCGGGGCTTCAGGTAATTTAATTAAATGTGTGAACACTGATTACAGGAAGCAGTTTACATAAAATTAGGCGGTTTTAATGAGCATTTCGATATTCTAATGACGTCTCTAAAGTATCGTTGCAACAGACGGGATGTCCCGAATGTACGGCTTCGCGCCCGAATTAGCTATCAAGCCGGGCGGCGACAAAGAGCTGAGGGCTTATCTGTCGGATTTAGATGAACTGAACCCTTGGCGACTATACAAAATAATAGCCGGCTCGATAGCGTCATTGTTTGAGCATGAAATTAAAATTGAACGGGGTTCACACGTGCGCACGGCCGAGATAAGGGGTTGTACCGGCCTCCAATCGATTCGCGACTACTGTTTGCCTGTACATTGATTTACTTAAGGGGTTTGCTCTTTTCTTTATTTGATCTAACAACTACTCTTATGCTTTTGTTCGGTATATTATTGAAGCATTGTTTGTTTAGTTCGGATCTACCAATGAGTAGGTAAACTGAGGGCTACTTGTATGCCCTGAGTACTCATTCTCGTTTATATACTTTCTGCATCAGTTCTTTGTGTATATTATCAGGTTATTGTGCAAATATTAGTTTAAAGTTTTTTTTTTTTTTGTGTGTGGCATCTCGCAGGTCAACCTCTGAGGTTGTCGGCTGCTTAACCGGGCTTGCCTGTGGTTGCCTTAATTAATAAATTAATTAAAGCCTCCAGCCAGGGCTTATTAGAAAACTTACAAACTAGGCGACTACACGCTAAGGGCACCCCCTGTGGGGTACGGACCTCGGCTTAGGGCGTCGCAGTGGGAGGGCAGCTAGGGACAGGCTGGATCATATCATTTTTATTATTAATAAGGGAATTTAAAGCTACTGGCTCAGCGTCGCGGGCTGGCTCTGGCAAGGGTCGGGGCGGACTATTACGGGGACGTCGCGGCGGGCCTCGGCGGCGAGGACGGAAGGACGGTCGGTTTTTGTTTTTGTGTGCCACTGTACTTGTTTCCCTACGGCTCTCTTGGAGCAGGGTGATTGCGTCATCGGGAGTGACAAGGGTATGCCTTGGTCGGCGAATCTTAGAGATACGCGAGGGTTCGTATTGGGCGGCCGATACGATAAGGGGATTCCTATGTTGGATTGCAGTATCAAAGAAACGCTTGGAGACACGTTTCATGAACTGCTGGATGGTGGGCATCTTGAGGTCTACGTGAAGAAGCTCATTTCGAACATAAAAGGGGGCTCCCGTGACTCTACGGAGGAATCGGTTTTGAAGGGTCTGCATCTTGTGGAGGAGGTAGGGCTTTGCGTGTGCGAAAACAACGCAGGCGTAGGTCATGATGGGACGGATGACCGCGGTGAAAATACGCTGCTTGCACCTGAGTGATAACTTGCTGCGGGAGCTAAGAATGAAGTGGAGCCTACCTAGAGCGAAAGCGGCGCGCGAACGTGCCTGCTTTATGTGCTCAGCGAAGGAAAGGTGTTTATCGAGGACCACGCCTAAGTATTTGGCTTGCTTTTCCCAGGGGATCGGCTTGCCGTACATGGTAATCGGACGGGGGGAGGGTGGGTTTATCCGCGGCTTAGAAAAGAGGACTGCCTGGCTTTTGTCTGGATTGAGTTCGATTCTCCATTTCCGGAACCACTTGGCCAGAGTGTTTGCGGAAGTTTGGAGAGTGCGAGCGATGGCAGTTAGTTTAAAGTTTATTATGCTTATCCTTATGTAATTATGTGGTACCTACTTTACTGATATTCTACTTGTTTAATTTTTTCTTTGGTACTACAATCTGAATGTAAGCAGAATTATTATAAAATTATACCTACAATATTATGAATCCCTGATCACACTTTCAAAATATAAATGCCATCAAAATAATAAAAGTCATTAGTTTAAAACCGTTTACCTGTTGCAACTGACCCTTTACCATGACGTGTCAAAGACATCCTTAGAGGAGAAAGAGATAGTTCTATTCATTTTATATAGCTTCATTTTGCTCTCACAACGTATGTCATAGAATGTCATAGCCTTTCAGAGACAGGTGAAATTAACTTCCATCCACGCTTTTTTCCTAGGAGTTGACAGTCTTTTCCTAAAGCCTTTACGTGACCATCACAGTCCTACTTTATAATAACAAGCATTCAAAATACTTTAAATTAACATGGCCCAACCAAACATAAATTACACCAGTCCTGTATTCATGTACTGCAATCATAACAATAATAATCCAGCCAACATGCAAGTGTGTGCATATCAAATCAATTTACAAACAATGCAACGTGTTGTCTACAATAACGTGTCTATCCAAAATTAGATCTATTAGAGAGATTTGGCAGTCTAGCTAAACGCATTACGATACATATATTCGATTATTTACCTATTAAAGCAGTTATGTGGTTGATGTTAGGGCAATTTAATTTATCGATACACGCGTGTATTGTATGCTTTGCTACTGTGCGCCGTTTCTGCTGAGTTCCTACCGTTATTTGTGTTCCCCTTCGACTATGAGCTATTGCTGATGGTGTAATTAATAGAATATTGATGTCAATGACGGGTTTTGCGTTTTGGTAGTGTGGGTTGTTGTAATTAAGCTCTACGGTTAGTTCGAAAATTCACACATGCAAATGAGTGATGTCTAGGTTCGTTATTGAAAGCTTCAAGCAATTTTTGAATTGCTCAAAACGAGACGTGCAAATACGAATGTGGAATTCGAACAAGCTCTATCGCAAGTGAGCTCTGACTGATTGCTAACCCATCGCTTACTGCGTCGGAATCTAAAATCCATTTTGCTTCACTTCCTCTTATTTTGAGCAGATGAAAAACTACCAACCCTGTGTTTTTCTATGCTAACTAGTACCAAGTTATCTTAATACTTACCTTTGGATTGCAGGCTCAGCATGCGGTCAATAGCACGGCGCTGCTAGGGGTGGTTCATAATGAAGCCGCTTTACATCCCCAGTTAATAATTTTATTTTCCTTAGAGGTAGCTAATCCATTTCCATTTACACGTGTTCAAGTATTTAACAATTAAAACATTTTATGCAATAACAAACTCTTCACTACTCAAGATAAGGTTGAAAATTGAATGTTGAGTGGAGTTTAAGGAAAAAAATAAAATTAAAAGGGTAAAACCGAACACAAATCATGAACTGTTTATGCAAATCCTCACTCGGAGCAACAGGATTACACTGGAGCATCTGTGTCTACACTCGCTAATGAGATTAGTGACACCAAGAGAGCTGAACTGCACTGCTTAACGGTGGAGGTTAAAACTGCTGAAATGATGTTCAGTATTTAGTGCTGTTGGGAAGAAGGAAAGTTTAGTATTAGGAATATACAACGTGTAATTTAAAGGGTATATACATACCAAGTGCATGGCTTCTTTGGATGATAACAAACGATATGGCAAGGGTTTTGTAATCCTAAGTCTACGTGTGTAGAACTTATTACAAATTCCAATACAATGATACCAGAGACCGAATTTTTCAAATTAAGAAGAACGAAAAGAACTATCGTGTTATTGGCAAGTGACGTGGAAAGTTATTGACCCTCGTAGTGCTGTGACACGTTTGTTATGATTGGTATTCAAGAAATATATGAAACCAATAATTTGGCATCAATTCTGTGAGTCACTTATTTTGTGCTGAAACTGTGCATAGAGACTCTATACCAGATGTTGTCTTCAGCCCTTTTGGATAGATATGGGGTTTCCGTTACACGTTGTATTTCCTTGTTAATTTGAAAGTATTGAGAAACTTGCAATTTCACATTTCAATTAGGGTTTGGTATATCAATGAATAGACTTATAATAATAATAATACAGCTAATGATGCTACAGAGGCTAAAGGTTTTTTTTTATTGATGATATGCTCGCGTTTGACCACCATCTCACCTGATGGTAAGTGATGATGTGGTCGAACCTGGAGCACGCTTACCTAAAAGTAACCTATTCACTCTTGACTTAAAGACACCTAGGTTATAGCTATCGGGAAACACAGACCCCAGCAGGGAATTCCACTCCTTAGCCGTACGCACAATGAAGCTCCCAAAATGTTTTGTCCGTATGGGTGGGATGTCCACCATGTAACGATGGCGCATGTAGTCCGATGATGGAACGGGCTTGAAGGAATTAAACATAATTTTATATACTATGAATTAACGTTATAAAAGTGCTGATTTGCAAGCTAGTTTGAATACATTAATTATTGCTTTTTTAAGCCATCCGGGTCTTACTGTAAGGCTAAGGCCGCCTCTCCCTTCTTGTACTTAACCATATTCAAAGCTGATCGTGGCCAATCTTTATGATAAGAGAGAGGTAAGAGAGATGAACTCGTCCCGCCATCTCCACTTGGGTCTGCCGCTTTGCCGTTTATTGCTGTTTGGGACCTACTGCGTGGTTACTTTTACCACCTCCTCTGCTATGTGACAGATGCGACCAGTTCTCAGGCTCAGTATCAGACCTCCACAACGCAGAAGCTGGGTAGAACGTTAGCCCTTGGAAAGACTGTTGGCAGTCTGGCTTTTGAGTACCCGTAACGACTCTGAAAGGTATGTGACAAATAACAAACAGGACCAATTTAAGAAGCTTTCCGACGCATGGTGGAATCACGATATATAATGTACACACCGGGACCAACCTTTCAATACGGTCGAGTCCAAGTGCGTACAGTGATGGCTATGTTCCAGACAGTTGAGCCTGGTACCTAGTAATTACCTAAGCCCTACTGACTATCAACCTAGCCCTACACCACTACCTAAAACCCTAGTTACCCTAAAGCCCTATCCTACCATACAAACCAGACCAAGCGCAGGCTGCGTTGGTTTTATATACGGGAAGTCTGTTACAGGGAGACCTACGGTAAAAGACGGAGTTTGGGTAGGAATAAGGGTTGTGTACGTCGTGCAATGTACACAGGGAATGATTTTCTTACTGCCGATCCCACAGACTCATAGGACCGATAATGGCTAAAGGTGTCTTGGCCACAATAAGAGGAAGTACAGGGTATGAATCACACGCAACTCCAGCTTGATGACTGATTTATTACATAAATTAACTATATTATATACAAATATTATGGTCAATACACATTGATGGCTATTTACATGTGTGCTGTATGTGTATTGAGCCGATGAAGCGAAGATCTCATTAGGTCACTTCTTAGTGCTGACGGTGTGCCGGTGACTCCGGCGCGTGTGTCGAATGTGTGTTGCTGACGCTGTGATGCTGAGGCTCGTGTACTCAGTTATATTCTAGTTTGAACATATAAAGATAGTTATTCATCCATGGACTGCCCTCGACAAACGTTCCTTAATTTTCTAGATCAACCTGTGCTGCTGTTATTTTTACAACGACGTCCTTTCGGTTACCTAGTTGGTTGACTGCTAAACATGAGGTCTCAGGTTCAATTCCCGGGTCAGCCAAAATGTGATATCGGGTATTTCTATAAGACATTCTTAGTATTGAGAATTTCACTCTCGTCACGGGTAGTCTGAAGCCAGAAAATCTTACACTGGTTGTGGATATCAAATAGGCAGTTGACCTTAACATAAGTAGTTGGGAAAAGCTAAGCAGATATAATATAATAAAGTATAATATTATGTTGATACTAGGCCATACCTCAATAAACATAACCTTGCCCAAGTTATATCGATAACACGGTCCAAAAAAAAATAAAAAAAAACACCAAAAGTAATATTCATTCTATATTATTGGTATACACGTTACAGACAATAAATTGTATTGAAAATGCATCAAAATAATGAAATTGAACGGCCCGTGGGGTAATAGTTACTAAGCACGGAAAACTTCTTTGGAGTTACCCCTTGATTATCATCGATACAAATGTATAGGGCCACCTGCACGCAGTTACCCAAATTGTCCATGTGTGGGTTAATAATCATGTGAAATATTTGTTGCATGACAATAATAATGTCATCGAAATATTTTTGATAAAGTAAATTTCTTATAAATCTTGTGAGATTATGAACTAGACCTATTGTAAACGTGATGCATATTTTTTATTGATACAGTAAATCTTATATAATGCCGATTTTATGTTTACAATATTCGTAATTATTGATAAATCTAGTTTTCAATTTCGCAACATTTTTATAAAATACTGTGTTTTGGACAAGAATGATGAACATTTGTCCAACAGAGGCTGAAATGAAATTCACGAAGAGAAGCCTGTGCACTGTAGTCAAAAAAACAGGATGATAAATATATATATTTACCCAATCTTTAGCTAATTGAGACTATTACAGTCCACAGGTAGGCCTTTAAACCGGAACACAATATATGAATTTGACCTTTGTACTGCCCAAATTATGGTTAAAATCCATCAAGCCGTCATGGACTATTAGTTTAATTTAGACTGTTCTAATTTATCGTCAATCATGAAATCAATAACAATTATATGAAATATATTTAGGCCACCTCTGTAATAAAGTGCCTTATCTTTATTGTACACACTAGCCACCATGACTGTGTGTATCTATAGACGCCCAAAACACTGCACTATTTACAGTCTATGGTCTCGCATGTAAACAGCCCATAACCACAGACACCGCACCGCCACTATACGAGAACTAGCCCATTTCTGGAATTTTATTAAAACAAATAAACTATATGAGGGGAACCAAAGATGATAATATATGATATGTAAATTGAATGGACCGACGAAAAACTACCTCCTTAAAGAACTAGGAGATTCTTATCTGCATACTTTATTATTTTTGCTTGAGTTAGTTTTCTTATTTTCTGGTAAAATTGTGTAGATTCAATATGGGTATTTATGTATATTGAAGGTAGTTGACGTCGTTATTTTAATATTCAAAGGAAGTTTGTTTTATTAGGGTCGATTTGCGTGTCCTTGATAGCTTTCGTAACGTGGGTAGGTACTCGGTCATGAAGCGAAAAGGAAAGATAATACAAGAAAGCATTTAAGATTTAAAAAAGAGCTCTCACTTAATATTTATTTATTTATTTTACAGAAGAGTATCATCATCTGATTAGTATTTTATTTTTATTTTTGTAATTTAGAGAATTCACAATTATATGAGGAACAATTATAAATAAGTAACAATGCGGCCTAGCGTATTAACCTGTATTAAAGTCCACCAGTCCCTAATTCCCACAACGAACAATATTATAGAGACTGTATTGTACATAAAGACTTGTGATATCTACATTTCTATTTTTATATTACCAAATCTGATTAGCCTTTCCATTATTAAGGCGAGGTTACTTTTCAGTTTGAACGTGGGAATGCTGCCAGTCTTCACGGCACCACAACGATGTACAATCTAACCAGATGCTGGATGCAGCCGAGTACTAGTGTTATACATGGAGTGACTAGGCATCTAGGCATCTGACCTCCAAAACCCAGTAACTACGTAATACGATATCCTTTGGCTAGACTAGTGTCAGATTTTCCAATTGCTTTCCAAGGCACGGAGGAATTTTGATATGGTAAGATGGTAACCTATAAACGTAGCAACCTCGAAGAACATTGCTTAACCTATGAGATCGATCCATGCTGCTGCTAGCAACGAGTTAAGCCGAGCGTTGCTAAATAAATATAAAGAGATATGTACGATGGCCGGCACATCAACCTACTCCAATCTGTCAAAATAATTTAATAGATTTACAACTTTATTACAACAAGATAAGGTTCAAACTCATTTGAGTAAATTTGACAGATTCGGATAGCTTGATGTGCTGGCGACTGTACAATGAAGAATGATTGAAAAAACTAAAGCTAGTGAAGTAGTCTTTACAAAACTTACTCTTATTTTGTCGTACTTTGAAAGAGCATTCACATTCGAATCGAAAACAGAAATACCTATGTGTCACATTCATTTTAATTAGTTTCTTACATTGTTATATTTGCGATTCTGACCGGAATAGGTACGCTTTTTAACTGACTTCTAAAAAAGGTGGAGGTTCTCAATTGGACGCGTAATTTTTTTTTGTCAGTCAAATTTTTTTAATATGAATTGAATTTTATTTTTTATCATGAATCAGTCTATCAAACTCTTTTTGAACTTTGAAACCAGTTATTACAATAGCTTTTCGCACGTTTTTGACTACGAGTAATAGCAAAGCAATGCTTCTGTCCAATTTGAAAGAATGCGATATCAAAGAAATTATACTGATACAGTCTAACTTCTACCAAAAACATAGAAAAAAAGTCATCAAATTTCATCCAATAACATTTTGTAGCTATCGCAGCAGTGGTTGAACAATGCAATAAAACGGTAACCGTTGATACAGTAGCACAGGATCGTGGAGCGCAGTCATTAGTCACACGCTATTTAGCAGTTAACGCTAGCTCACGCAGTTTTATCAATGCGACATTTATATTGTGTTAATCGTGTTTGGATATTGAACTACGCGGTAGGGGTAGATCGGTGTGGCTAGCAGTACAAAAATCTCCCGAAATAGTAGCAAATTTTAAAATTTGGAAACGATTTTTAGTTTCAATTTCACGCAATTTTATCAATGCAAATGCTTATATTGTTTTAATCTGAAGCGCTTAAGCACGAGGCATATCTGGCATGGGTCGATGCTCGAATCCGCAAAGCAAACGACGTAGCCTCTGACCTACATGGCCTTCTCTTCTTCTGAGAAGAGAGCCTACCCTGCTGCAGCAAAGCTTTTTGGATTTCGTTTTTGGTTTTCGGTTAAGACGGTTGAATCGAATTTCTGTTGCCACTACCAACAAGTGATTAAACCCGATGGGTCACTAGCCCACTCTGCTGAGGAAAAAGTAAACTTGTTTGCCGCTCTTTTAGCGGAATCTTCACGTTCGCCCTCCTGAGTCTCCTGTTGGATGC
Organism: Tholera decimalis; assembly: GCA_943138885.2. Taxonomy (NCBI): domain Eukaryota; kingdom Metazoa; phylum Arthropoda; class Insecta; order Lepidoptera; family Noctuidae; genus Tholera; species Tholera decimalis. The sequence continues at coordinate 22,600,853 of OW964559.2, forward strand.
AAGAGTAGTATGTTGGACATTTGCATCCATCAGAAAGACATCCATAGAGTGCTGTCCAAGGGCAGTCGAGCAGATCTGGCTAACTACAAGAATATAATTGTAAGCTCCTGGCATACCTAAAAGCCAATGACATCATCAGTGACCGACAATACGGCTTCCGCAGGAACCGGTCAACTGGGAATTCATATAATATGCTGTTTCCCTCAATATCTCCAAGACTTTCGATAGGGTGTGGCACCATAGCCTTATTTCTAAGCTTCCTTCTTTCGGTTTACCCACTGAACTTTGCGTTTAGATAGAGAACTAACTTCCTGAGAGTTCTTCGGTCCATTCGAGTGGTTATTGATGGATGCTCGTTTGGCCAATTGGACATTAATGCTGGGGCAACCTTATTCTTGCTGCATATCAACGATCTGCTAATGCCCGGTACCTATGGGTATGCAGACGACAGCACTGTTGCTGAGAGATATATATCCAGCTCGCCCGCTAGTGGGTCAGAAATCCAGTCTCTCCGAGAGGATATGGTTGGGCATTTGAACTTGACTTTGACGGCTGTCTCTGAATGGGTCAAGTTTAATGCTGCTAAGACCCAGGCGTGTCTTTTCTCCGCAAAACGGAGCCCATTTCAACCGGTTTCTTCTATCCGTGGTGTAACGGTGCCGATAACTGATCGCTTCGAGCTTCTTGGGGTTACGTTGACATTCACCCTTGATTTTTGTCCATTTATTGAGGCTAAGGCTTAATCGACTGCCAAAATGTGGGAATCCTAGCTAAGGTGAGACGGTACTTCACACGGGAACAGCTGCTCAACCTTTATCAAGCGCAAGTTCGGTCGTGTATGGAGTACTGCTGTCATCTCTTGGACGGATCTGCCAAATAACAGCTTGATGCACTTGAATCTATCGATAAAAGGGTCAAGAGGCTCATTGGCAACGAGAAACTGGTCGAGGCAAAGCTCCAGAGCCTTGAACATTGGCGGCGTGTTGCAAGCCTATCAGTTTTCTACCGGTTACATTTCGGGGAGTGTGCGATGTAATTACATAATCTAAGCCTATCAACTATTAAAAAAAGCGAATTCCGAATCACAACTCCAATAAAACTGTAATTTGAGGGCAAACTTGAGATTCTAGGATTGATTGGTATAGATGCCAGAATGGCTATCATGCAGTACTTTTATAGAGTCTGAAGAAAAAAATATAGTTTTAGATTTAAATTTATGAAGTTGCTGAATTGGCTAGTAGTATCACGTCTAGTTCAAAATTATTTTATATCTGTAAATACAGTGATAAATTTGTATTTATCGATAAAAAAATGTTTTATATGCAATCAATTCCCTTTTTTTTTGCATATCTGTGTTCTTCTATGCATTGAATGAGGAAGGATAAATACCATATAAATTATACAATGTCGTCATTTATTTTCAAACTTGCCCATAAATACTGGCAACATTGGTTCAAGCGGAACTATAGTGGATAAACGGATGGATGGCGTGGCGTTGATAGCTAGTGTTGCAATAATTTATCGGAAACTTTTTACTGTTTGGGGTAAAAGTCATCAGCCTGGCAATATCATTATGAGGAGGAAAGTTTTGGTTGATTTGGTATTGTTTTGAAACTCGTTTAAAAGTTGGCATTTTCGATTAATTTTATTGATACTTATTAGGCAGTCTAGGATCTACTTTAGTAAACCTTGAAAGATCGATTGTTCATATGTGTGTGAAAATGATAATGTTATTTTGGGTACGCAATAATAATTATTATAATCTACGGAGATCACAGCTCAGTGTAACATTTTAACGTTAAACTGATCTACCGTAGTAGGGAGTTTCTTTACATCTGAGGAACTACTTATATGTGAGGGGTGACTTTCTATATGTGTTGTAGTATCTTGCTTCAGTAAACATGACATAATATAGATCAGGTATTTATTTCCCGAAGGCTTATGGTACTTTTTTTAGGTACCTAATCGCAATCGCTATAACTTCTGAGCGTTCGACCTTTTTTTCAGGGGAAAGATCGTTAAGAGGAGTCTGGTGGCTCTAGGAGTTTTGGTGGACCTGAACAGAGTGTCAGACTTTTACTGGCAAAAATTCAACCTGTTCTTTCAATTGCTCTTGGGTTCCGGGGTTGCAGTATCACTTTAGTTTAGAATATTCCCACAACCTCAGCACCCATTGGCCCGTCATTAGTGTTCTTTGAGGCGCGCGTGGAACACCACGTCTCATTGACTCGGGGAGCATAGGGTCTCAGATTTGGTTCCCGAATAGGGCAATTTTTTTTAATAATGTCAATTTAAAGCAATGCATCATATAGGAACTACGTAAACCAAGCTATGTATCTCCATCAATAACCATCGAACATTTTCCCGCTAAGGCGAGTGACACACATAAATCTGGAGGTTTTCACCGCACAACTCCGGGTCGCGTTAAGTACACACAATATGAGCGGCCGAGCCATATTTAATCGTTATCAAGCGAACGCGCAGACCTCCGTATTCATCGCTGGATGATTTACTCACGGCTTATCCTACCTCGGTAACTGACTTATGGAGTGTGAGCGTTCGATGAGCTCGGTGTTTACAACTTTTTATTTAATAGTTTAGTAGGTAGTTAGGTAAATTATAATACAACCAGCTTCTGCCAGCCAATGTAGAAAATTATCCCTAGGGGACATGCTCGCCTACAGAGATACCGCGGCCCTGAAATGCAAGGGTCATTAAAGGAGCAGGGTGGATTTTTAGTCAGTAGAAGTCTGACACTCCCTTCCGCTTCACTCAGAGCAGGAGAAGTCATTTGATGATTTTCCTACAGTAAAAAAGGGAACATGCTCGCGGGAGGGAATTTTTCTGTATTCTATTTCGGGATATGGTTTGCTGGTTTCATCCAAATCGGTGTAGTCGTTCAAAACTAAAGGTAAAAAAGGAAAGACAGGGAGTCAAAGTAAATTTTTGCTTTATAATATTTGTATGGATACACACTTAATTTGCTACTTTAGCAGAAAACACAAAAGATGAGGGAACTAGTTATTGCTCGCAACTTTGTTCGTGTGGTTTCGCACATTATATATAAGCTATGTTACCCTAAAGTTTTGTCTAAACCCGTGTAGATTAATAAATAAGTTTCAAATATTAAGACGAAATATTTATGAATATGCTTTCTAACTCTGAATTCACTAGAATATGTTTATTAGTAATTGGTTGATGCATTACTAATTAATTATTTATAAGTGGATGTCTAGACTTTCATTAAGCACCCACCTAACTAAACAATATATTTATGTGTGTGTGTTCAAGTTTAAAATGACAGTCTCTGGGGTAGCCGTTTAATTCTAAAACAATAGAAAAATGCAATGGTTTTATTTAACACTGACCCGTAAAAAGGCGAAACAATAAAAAAGAAAGTAAACATATGTGTGAACTCTGTAATCCTAACTTGGGATTACTATTAACCTGAACCCAAACAGCTGACAAACACCCATGGCCTACGCCACTGGCTCTGACGTCACACGTCACGATCTCCCATCGCCCCCGATTAAACCGCCCGGCTGGACCGCAGCATTATCTTTGATAAGTCGACTGTCAAAATTTAATCTACATACCTACAATGTGAAGCCACGAATGTGCACCGAACCATACGAATACGAAATGATTTTGCGCATAGGATTTGTTTTATTTTCAGAGACAGGGGTGCGCTCAGCCGCGGCGTCGATAATGGAACCCACCCATTGTTGCTGTGCTGAAAAGCGCCAACTGCCGTATGGACATCAAGCGATTAGAGCTCTTATTGTCTTTGTGGAAACGTGTGAACGTTTTACTGTAACCTTTTTTCACGAAAAAAGTTTTCATAGTTTCGATTTATAAATTAAAAATGAATGTTCATTTACACTCTCAATCCCTGCAATATAAGCGTACAATATCCGGGAAAAGCATGACCCGTGTTCATATAATCACATTACAATATTCAGGTGTACAAAATACAAACTGAAAATAAACTTGTTATTGTAACAGCTACTGGTGCACCGCGAAATAATTTCATTGATGCAAATCCAATTCAGAAATCAAGTAAGTCTGCTTTAAATCAACGCAGAGCAGCCCCTACGCACCGCGCGCTAGCTAGGCAAAAAGCTGCTCCCGGCATTGATTCCGATGATGTCCGCGGTCGCAGACAGGGTCATTATCATTATCGTGGCGCGCGGGATCCATTAATCACGTTGGTATTCCTGAACCGTGCTTCATCACCCTCCCCCACTTGTAACACCCCCGCAGTACACCAAGTACCTGGACGCACTCGTGCATTCACCCTTCTCTTATCAGCTTTAATGTAGACGACAGGACGGAACTCTAGATATGAAAGGAAATGATGTTGATTTTTCCAGATTTTTGTTGCTATAGCCCCCAGTATTTCCTGAGGGTGTATTTTCTGTAATCTGATAATTTTCATAACGTTTATGGATATAATTTTTATGTATCTTTAATCATTTACATGAATCGTGACTCAAAATTTAATAACTTTAAATTAAATAGTCATGAATTCTGTTTAAGACAAAATTTTATAAAGCAAATGAAAAATCAGCGTAAGCTTCATTAATATTTCAAGATCTTAAAATTAATCTTTCAATTAGCATCATTTACCAAAATTGGCAACTCCATACATATTTTATATCTCGTAGACATCAAACTATATAAATTTTATTAGAAGTTGTTGGGAAGATTATTAATTTTGGGGGGATCTGGTCCCCGAGGCAACGTCTGCGATGCTCTAGAACCCCAAGTACCCCCCTGCACTATTTGCTAACTGTCTATTTCACTAATGTGTTGTAACAGGGCATTCCGCATACAATGCCGTTCATTCGATTCGTGATGAGCCAGTTATTCAATCAGATGGATAAAAAAACACCTGTGTTCCTAGATGCATCTACACACACATTGACGACGTCACGTCATTTGCATAATTACAATGGGACATGAAAACGTATTCGTGATTTGTCACAAAAATGCATCAACAATGATTACTGTCGCACTATGAAAACGTATTCCGATGTTTTTCCATTTGCCTATTAAATTTCTGATAGAACGCGTGGGGTGAAACCGCCAATTACTTAGTACCTTAATTTGTGGTATTATAAATTCCTTCTCTACTATTTATGTTCTTTGTTGGCGATTATTGTAATTGGAATTTATTTTTTGGTGAAATTTATTAAACACGCCTTTTCTGAGGAGGTCCTATACTTAGTCAAACTATTATTAAAAAAACTATTTAAATGAGAACATTATCAAGATATTTCGCTTACGAACCAAAAGATTTTATTCAAAACCAAGAATGTAACGTTGATGAATTAATCGTGAAAGGCAAGAATAAGTAATGACAGAGCATATAATGATGAAAATGAGATGGCAGTGATTATTCATAATTTGACTACGTGAGATATTCACAAAGGGAATGGACCCTAAGGATTGAGTGCGATTGAATCCAGCTTACGTATACCTATGTGATGTATCTATGTATATTATCAAGATATCTAACTATATATAAATATATTTGTGCACTTGGCAAAGTTATGACATATGTAGGAATATGAAAAAAAAAAAAAACGAACCGTTGGTACTGACTACTGATTGTTTTAAGTTGAACTTGTAGGCCCATAGATGACGTGTATATTCCATAAGTACTTACTTATATTATAGACTCAGTTATGAGCAGTTAGCAGCCAGTCTACACGCATACGTCTAGTCGCACGTACACAAACACCGTGCTGAAGTCTGCCGAACTGTAACGACGCTAGACGATTCACGGCTTTCAACGCCGCACGGTGGGCTGAAAATCGGCTTTCATAGACTTAGGCATTTTATTTTGCAAGTGCGAGTTTTTTTGCCGGATATCACTTCTATTAGTTATAACAATATACAAAAATGACACCAGAATTGATTCTGCACAGAAACGAAGGAATTATAATTTTTTTACGAAAATTTTGTATGGAGCTATTATGAAAAATCGAAATATCTCTAAAACGGCAGCGATAACCGTAATATCCTTATAGGGGGTTATAGTACTAATTATTTATGATTTTTTGACATACGTTACATAATGGTTGTAGATGCCTTTTTTTTTTAAATTGTCAAAATATTTTTATTTATTTTTACATATTTAAACGTTCCTTTTAGTGTTTAAGTTGAAGAATTCAGAGCTTTAACAACTCTTATCATAAAATAGCATCACCCCTATAGACCTGAAGGACTAGACAGAGGTGTGTAGTGTCTTGTTGATCTTGTAAGATTTCCAACAATACCAAATAGTTGAATATCAGTGTCAAAGTGCCCATGCTGTCGCTTCTTTTTGAAAGATAGGGGAATGAAATTGTTAATTGATCATACCCTAAAAGTATGATTACAACATAACCGGACACATAATAATAATAATATCCTTATAGGGGATTATAGTACTAACATTATTTATTTTAACATATGAAACTGTTCAAAACGATCCATGAACTGTGTCAAAGTTAAGAACATCGTTAGGAAGCATGCTTTTTCCCCAAATATTAAGAATATGTGAAAAAAAAAAGACTGTATATAAACTTTTTATTGATAGGTAATTTAAATAAAACAGAAGTAACAAAAATAATATCTAATAAATTCAATTATACAAAATACATATTTGAAACTATAATTTATGAAATTATTAACTAAACATATTGGTACAATAAACTAACATAAATAACAAAAGAACATAAAGAAAAATAATTAAATTTTACAAATTTTCTTTACAACTTTCGTTGTCGGACTCCAATTCCGAGTCAGAATCCAGATCGGATATACCTACAAACTCGAACTCAGTTTCCGGAAACTGTATTAGGTCGAGAGTTTCAGCAAAAAAGGTTGTCTTCCTTTTGGCATCTAACTTCGGCCTTTGTGCACTTAGAAAAGGATCCGAAGAAACAACAAGCATATTTAGGATATCTTGATTAGAATCTTGCCTGCTTCTTTTCCGCGAATGATGTTCCCGGAACCTCCTAAAATCTTTGTTTCGAGACTCTGAGGCTTCTTCCGAGAGAGTCCCAATCGGGACAATATCATTTTTTTCGATTATGTCAGCTCCGTGTATTAATAGTTTATGTACGGTTGATGACATGTAGTACCAGTCGTATAATTCCACGTACTTTTCTGCTGTTTTGCGAGCAAAATCTTTAAATTTGATGACATCGATCTTCTCACCAGATGTTATTGCTTACAAAATAACAGCAAATCTTTTTATCAGGTTTTGATCCAACCCAGTAATAGCTGCAGTTTTATTGGGAAACTCGAAAAACTTCCTTGCGGTATTCCCGTCATTGGTAGTTCCCGAGCCTTGTTTTACTATATCAATTAACAGATTGAGCTCCTCTTTAAATTTATTTTGAATGATTTTTTTCTGTTTTGTAACATATCTTTATGCTCATTACTTCTTGCTGCCCACTGTTTGAAGTCAAGTCTGTACGCAATGTGTAACAGACATTCCATGCAATTTATACGGGCATGTAGGGATGATAGGCCAAATTCATATATGTCAGAACACACAGTTTTTGATGTTACAGCATCTAAGTGGTTCATTTCTGTTGGTTTTGCTAAGCACAGGTAGCATGATGCATTTGATCTAGCTTCAGAAAGGTACGTGCAGACTTTTGCGTCGATCATTGTCATCATTAGTTTATGAGTCACCCTGTTACTATTAATGCACTCTGTGGGGTTAAGGGCCTCAATTTCCTCATCCATTTTTCTTTTGTTATCAATGACAACTGCATGGCTTTCTTTTACAAAAGTGAACTGAACCGGACGACAATAAAAAGTTGAGCATGGTTTCGGGTTTGTCCATATAGTATTATCTCCATCTGTAAGTTTCAGTGGCACCAAGGAGGTCATGAAAATGCTTGAATCATCATGCTCGCCGTCCATTTTCTGCTTGTATCGGCTTTGATTGGAAGCACCATCAAATCCCCACTTCGATATCAGCTTTAACTGCTTATTTTCCACATTATCAGAAAGACTTTGAAGAATCCGCTTCACCGTGATGTCAAGTAAAGCTTGAAGTGTAATTCTAGCTGATGAATCCGTAACTGATACTGATTGATTAGGAGGGTAGCATGCAAGCTTAGTTTGTTGCAGTTTATAGTAGGATGGGTAAATATCCTTAGCACCTTCCCGAATGGCAGTCTCTCGCAACGTAATATATTGCCACTTTGAAAGCTTAAGTGAAAGAAGCAATCCAAGTGCTTTCTCTGGTGTAAATATTACTGTTTTCTTAATGCTTTCCTTGATTTTAACGGCAGCTTCTGGATTTTTGATCATATAATTGATTACAGATGCGATATCTTCATAACCTTCTTCTTTTAAACGTGCTGCAGCTGCATATGCCAATTCACAGGAATCCTCACCTATGTGCTCACTAGATCTTCTCTTTTTCTGTTTGCTTCCCAGATCTTTGAATGGTTTTCGGGACCTTTTTGTCATTGTTCCAACAGTCGATGATGTCGAAGGTTCTGGAGAGACTGAGCGTGCTCTTGGTATCTCATCAACAGTTGGTTCTTGATTTATTAAAGTTTGCACGCAACTCGGCCAATCAATATTTGCTTGCAACCACTCTCCGTACGTATTTCTAAACTTATCAAAGAATCGTTTAGATTTCTGCCACCTGTTTAAAGCAGCTCGCGTGAATCTCCGGCAAAATTCTTTGAGAGTTACTTGATCTTCGGCAGAAAGGCAATCGCCTATGCGGGACACAATTGCACTAAACAATACTTCATGATTAAATGAAGGACACTCACTTTTTAGAAGAACAAACAAATCTAAGTTGGTGATTAAACTTTCCATTCTAAGATTTTGTAGTCGCAAAGCAAATAGTTTTAGTGTTAGCAGTTACACGGTTGTGAACAATCTAAATTATGGAACAAAATTATAGCCCTTTTATTGTATAAAGTCAATAATTAGTTAACTACCCTCATTAAAGTTATAAAAGATATGATAATAAAAATTTATAATCGTCAAAAACATTTCGTAGAACTCATAGTAGAACTAATCAACATTAGCAAATCACATTAGCTCACTAATTATAAAAAGGTGAATGCAGTTCTTAGTTGGTATTGTTGCGAGATATTTCAAATCATTTAATCACTTAATAGGCTCATTAGAATCAGAAGACTACAACCATCATTCTAATTACTTAATTACTTGTCATCAGACTCATTAGATGACTACACAATATGTTATTTTGTATTTTGAACGTATGCAAGGTTTTAAAATTCCTTTTGTGTCGATATTATTATGTGTCCGGTTATGTTGTAATCATACTTTTAGGGTATGATCAATTAACAATTTCATTCCCCTATCTTTCTAAAAGAAGCGACAGCATGGGCACTTTGACACTGATATTCAACTATTTGGTATTGTTGGAAATCTTACAAGATCAACAAGATACTACACACCTCTGTCTAGTCCTTCAGGTCTATAGGGGTGATGCTATTTTATGTTAAGAGTTGTTAAAGCTCTGAATTCTTCAACTTAAACACTAAAAGGAACGTTTAATATGTAAAAATAAATAAAAATATTTTGACGATTTTAAAAAAAAAAGGCATCTACAACCATTATGTAACGTATGTCAAAAAATCATAAATAATTAGTACTAAAACCTCCTATAAGGATATTACGGTTATCGCTGCCGTTTCAGAGATATTTCGATTTTTCATACTAGCTCCATACAAAATTTTCGTAAAAAAATTATAATTCCTTCGTTTTTGTGCAGAATCAATTCTGGTGTCATTTTTGTATATTGTTATAACAAATAGAAGTGATATCCGGCAAAAAACTGGCACTTGCAAAATAAAATGCCTAAGTCTATGAAAGCCGTTTTTCAGCCCACCGTGCGCCGCACCGCTGTGCCGGTCGGACTGGGGGGTGTTAGGTTTATTTTTGTTACGGAATTTCTTGATTCGGTTGCCGCCTTCAATCAACGCCACCGCGCTCAAAGCCCGCGATAAAAGCTATGCAATAGCTTAATAAAAAAATTTTCCATTTTATATTAGTATAGATTATTATAAAGTCACATATCCACATGGATAGGTCTACTTGCCCACTATAAACTGTTTACGATATCGACTAAACACCTGCCGGCCGCATTAGTGATACTATATAGTAACGTAAGTATAAACAAGAGTCACCTGGTGCGCGACACTACGGGGTATGAAGGCATATATCTACACCCGAAGTTAAATCTATCAATCAACCTTCTTGGTTAAATGGTAGCCATGGAAAAGACAGAAGGCTACAGCTGCTGCTCAGTAGTGAAGCATAAATAAAATCAAATATAAAGGCCTCCCTTTACGGTACGATTGAGCGTTTCCACCAATCTGACAAAAATCGTAACGATCGATCGCTTAAAATAATGCCAATGTATTCCTTATTCATGTGACGTTAAATTATTATTCGGCTACTTGGCATGAACTTGAAAAGAGCTACGCTATACTTGACATGCACTATCGATTCGTCATTACGGTCGGTCTGAAACGACGGGTCGTAAAGATCAATCGTACCGTGGTCCTTAACGTATTTATTTATTTATTAAAACTTTATGCAACACAAAATGTACAAAGGCGGACTTAATGCCATATGCATTCTCTACCAGTCAACCATGGGCGGTGAAGAGATAACATGGCAGGTGCATAAAAAAAAAACTAAGTATACAATATATTCAAAGTAAAAGTTTTATTATAAGTGTGTATATATACATATACAACGTGTAACGGAAACCCCATATCTATCCAAAAGGGCTGAAGACGACATCTGGTATGGAGTCTCTATGCACAGTTTCAGCACAAAATAACTGACTCAAAGAATTAATACCAAATTATTGGTTTCATATATTTCTTGAATACCAATCATAACAAACGTGTCACAGCACTACGAGGGTCAATAACTTTCCACGTCACTTGCCAAAAACACGATAATTCTTTTCCTTCTTCTTAATTTGAAAAATTCGGTCTCTGGTATCAGTGTATTGGAATTTGTAATAAATTCTACACACGTAGACTTAGGGTTACTAAACCCTTGCCATATCGTTTGTTATCATCCAAAGAAGCCATGCACTTGGTATGTATATACCCTTTAAATTACACGTTGTATAACTAGAATAAACTTACATACATATTTATCATAATACATACCAATAATATATATTAAATTTATATTAATAAAAAGTTATAGAAAGGGGGTTATGAAAACTCTGCTTCCACTATTTGTTAAGAAAATAATCCCACAACTCTCTCTTAAATGCATATTGATTGGTGGCCGTCCTGATATCGAGAGGTAGTGCATTCCACAGAAGAATATATTGTATATAGACGGAATAATGAATAAAATCAGAAGTATGAGAAGGACAGAGTAAGAGAAGATTATTGGAAGAGCGCAGACTTTTAGCGTGTGAGGAACATAGAAATTGAAAATGACAAATAAGGTAAGAGGGAGGGGTAGGAGAGAACAGCAAAGAGAAAAGCGTAGTCAAAGCAAACTTCTTCTCTGGTGATGGGTGAATGGGCATCCATTTGAGCTCGGTTCTGTACCTTGATATATGTTCATATTTTTTTTTAATTAACTATGAACCGGACACAATTATTAAGGAGCCTATCGAGCTTATCCAGCAAGACCGCATTTAAGTCAAAGTAGCACACGTCACCATAGCCGATTATGGAGAAAATTAAAGTTTGCACAAGCATTGTCTTGGTTTTTTCAGGTAAAAAGTTCCTCAGACGATACAGGCATCGCAAAGCCCCGTTGACTCTTTGACTGACACTGCAGACCTGACTTTGCAAACCGAGATCTTTAACGCTGGAGCTAATAGGGATGACGATGCCATTGAAAATGATTGGAGGGAGCGAACTTACTGTCAATCTACCGATCATACGTGAGCTTCCAATCACAATGGCCTGACACTATGAAGGGTTTACAGACACCCCAAATCTATCAGACCAGCTTTTGATAGCATCTAAATCTCGGTTTGCATCTCCTATAGCGTCTGATAAACTTTTCTGCACCTGCGCAAATGCATACAACTGCAGATCATCAGCGTAAAGATGATACGAACACCGAAGATAGAGAGTTATAAAGTTTATGAAGATTGAGAATAACAACGGAGAAAGAATACCGCCTTGTGGGATACCAGCATCCAGGTCACGCCATCTCAAAGAATTCTCAACGACACGAACCTGCTGCCGACTGCTGACGTCCCCGAAGATAAGAAGAGAACCATTCCAGACACTCGTATGGACGTATGGACTACATCCACGAGCAAGTGTCTTTACATGATGTTATCTTCCTGTCACTTCATTCTATTGTCACTCTCACAGCGATAACATCACAGAGATTCACTCGTTCATCAAGGGGCACCTAGGTTATTCTTCAATGTATAATTAGAAATCCATAAAATAGTTGCAGTAGAATTTGAATTATGTCTCATATAGAGTTTGTTGTTCCAAAATATAATACATATCTCCATTTCTGAATTACAATATAGTAAAATGGGAGTTATATGAAGCTGTTCAGGGAAACTATTTAAGATGGATAAAACTATAATGAATTATATATACAAGAAAAGAAAATGTAAAAGAGTGGGGACCTGATTTCCTGAAACACAGGTATAAAATATTTTTTAGTTTAACACTGGGTGTACACTTAGAGCTTAGGTCATCTTTTTATATAAACTGTAACCATCAGTTATTTCTGGTGCACAATAAGTAATTATGAACAGTGTACCTAACAAAACAATGTACAACCTACCCACTTGCCCCGACAATCACATTAATATCTTGAAAGACAATCTATACAGCATAGACAACAATAATACGCCCGTATATTAGTCGGTAATAGGCAGAGATGTCGTAATTGAGACCAACCAATCTGATATCGCCATTACATTATACTGATTTATTCGTTTATAATACTATCGGGTAGTGTTTGGTGTTGATTAGTTCCATACTATCACTGTGACAATGCAGTTACGGTACTAATCATTCGGCTTAAAATGTTTATATTAAGACCTATTAATAGACAGGGTTAGTATTCAATTGACAGACAATTACTAAAAACCTTCAAAAAGTGCTTGGGTTTTGGGGATTAGACTGAAAAGTGTGAGACTTTCTTCTCACCAAAACCATTTCGGTGGTCACGATCAGCACATGGAGCGAGGCCCAGTTCCTCTTTGGAGACCTGTGGGTGATCTTCATGCAGAAGGCGAAGTGACCTGCACGTCCAATATAACAACACGGTCCAGGTTATGTTGGGGCTGCCACGTTTGTGAAGTGCGTCTGGTATGTTTCCCGAAGCGAATGTGGACGGTTTTGGGGCCATCATACGAAAGAGATGTATTTCTTTATTGTGCCGTGTATGAGCCAGCCTCAACAGTATTCTGAGAACGCTAGCTGAAAGATATAGGAATCCTCTAATCTTGGGGTTATGGATACAACTGCACGCAGTCAAGTAGACATAATTCAGGATTGGCGTGCCCCGCGCAGCTTAGATTTATAATTTTATTTAGTTGTAATTTAGTTAATACCCAACTAGCACAAATGGGCTGCATAAGGGCTTTGGAGCGTATCCGATTATTACTTATGGTAATAGACGTAAGCGCTAGAGCGTCTACTACAGACTTAAAGCAGCCGCTTTAGCGCTATTTGGGCGCCATTTTATGCAACCTAAAGTTCCATTTAACCTGCACAACGGTTGCATAAAGGTTCCTTAATAGCTATAACGATTTATTAACGCTATACTAAAGCTCTCATAGCGCTACTTTTGAATGATTTTGAACTACTTTGAACGAATGAATTGATTATAGTTCTTTATTGTATGTCTTCAGTTGACATTACTTGTAATATTTTGGTAAAGTGTTTTCGTCGCCATCATGAAAATAAAACAAAAGGAAGTGAAAGTTTATATTCTGTATTAGCAAGATATATAAAGATACTTAAAACGCTGTCCAGTTTACTGTAGATATATAAGATAATTTTCGAGTAATTTTAACGCGCTTTTATGATATTTCAAAAATTAACAAAAGATATGTGATATTTTTTATTTGTTATACAGAATAAATTTTATTTCCGTATTTTTACGTGTCGATAACTTCCTATTTGCAAGTGGCCGATTGTTTACCGGTACATTTAATGCACATTTAACTGAAAAACCAATGTATATCAACTCAATTTTGCAAGTGAATTATAAGTTTTCTTAAAAAATCATGGCGTCATTGTAATGTAGTCATCACCTGCAGTTTTAGCTCTAATAACTCCCTTTAGAGAATCATAGCGCTAATTTTCACCCTTCTAACGCTTCCAGTGATTTTTGTTCCCCTAATGCAACTCACAGCCACAAAAAGCTCCTATTTTCTTGTTTTTGAGGTTATAAGATGTAGTTACGTACTTATTCGTTTAGTATCCATTTTTATTGTTTAGTGTTTAGTGTTTTTAAATGTTTTATGATAGTTACAAAAGCGGCTGTAAAATGGCGAATGGATTGAGCCTGCAAGGAATGACTATTGCTACTAAAGGCCTTAGTTACACTGATGATTTTTTGTAACTATAGTATGCATAAGAGATCCTATTATTTCTATAATGAAACTTATAGTAGTATAATAGTGGTTACTATAACTATAACCTAACCTAAGTTACAATGGAAACCACTGTACAGCTGTGAGTGGCAGAATGACCTTCGTAACTCTCATATAAAGGTGTCAATGGTAAATGAGTTCTACCGTGGACTACTGTGAAGGCTAGGGTAGTAATTGATTCAGCTTATAGCACCTTAAGTTACTTTTATAACTATAAAAATAATAATATTATAAATGCGAAAGTTTGTGAGGATGTATGTTTGTTGCTCTTTCACGCAAAAACTACTAATCGGATTTTGATGAAATTTAGTATGTAGATAGCTGGCATTCTGGAATAACACATGAATTAGATTTTATGCGAGAATACCCTTCCACGCCAACAAAGTCGCGGGCATAAACAAGTATTATAAATGCAAAAGCTTGTGAGGTTGGATGTATGGATGTTTGTTTCTCTTTCACACAAAAACTACAGAACGAATCTCAAAGAAACTTGGTAAGTAGATAGTTCACATCCTGGAATACCTAAGAACCTGGAACACATAAACAACTTTTTATCCCGGAATTCCCACGGGATTGGGATTCACGCGTGAACTCCACCCACAGAACGGGAGGCAGAAGCTAGTATCTTAATAAAAAAGGAAGCTAATAATTAAGTTTTTGCATTAGCAGTTCATTGCGTTATGTACAAATCTAGACATGCGGTGGTGTGTTCAGGCAAGTTCAAAAAATGGAACTGGCATAACTATAGTTTTTTTTTTGGTGTTCAAAAAAGTTATTAATAATAACGCACCGTGTGTAAATACGAACCATTTCGACCTACTTTTGATCCCTTCACAACTCGTTAACTATTTAATCTACATACTTGAAATCGGGCGCATTTATTAACAACAAACCAAATACATCGAACTAATAGTTTAAGTCCAGTAAAAACAGTAAGTACACTAACATGCAAGTATTATTATATTGACTAATGGTAAAAAAGTTGAACTAACGAATACAACAAAATTTCTCGGCGTACACATAGACGACAATTTGAAATGGCAAAGTCATATAGAGTTTGTTTGCAATAAAGTGTCACGATCATCATATAGTTTGTATATGTTAGCGAAAAAAGTAAGTCTTAGCACATTACTCGTAGCTTATCATGGTAATGTTGTTTCCAGACTAAGATATGCGATCATATTCTGGGGTGTTGCTACCAACTGGGATAAAGTTTTTAAATGCCAAAAAAGGTGCGTACGAGCTATGTATGGTCTCAAAAGAACTGATAGTTGCAAGGATTACTTTAAAAAATTAAAGATACTTACCCTGCCATCTTTATATATTTTTGAAATGGCTTTGTTTATAAGAAAACATCCATCACTATTTACTTTGGAGATTAGAGCACGAAATAGAAGTCAGTTATATAATAAACTTACCAGTCAGTATAAAACTACCCTCTTTGGAAAAAGTGTGTTTGCTATGGCCACAAAGATCTATAATAAGATCCCTAATAACATAAAAGAATATAGCAATATTAATGTGTTTAAACATAAATTGTTCCAACTGCTTGTGGAAAATTGTTATTACTCTGTTGCTGAATTTTTATCGACAAGAACTGTTTAAATGTAGCATATCCTGACTATAATTGTATTGTTTGTTTTGTTTGTGTTCATTATGTATTAGTAATATTAATAATAGAATTCATTAACAGTACGACATTTTAAATTAAATTATTATGAATGCATTAGAATATTATAATTAAATTGTCATTATACCACTCATTAATTTGTATGCCCAAGTGGCTGATCATGGAATGAACAATAATAAATACCTATATAATTATGTAATCAACACCTGTATGCAACCCATGTATCACAAATAAACGATTTGATTTGATTTGATTTGATTTGACTTTACATACAAAACTTGCTGAGTCAATTCTTGAATTAACTTAACTTTAACTTGGCTATCATTTCACATTTCTGTTTTTGATCGAATATTTTCTAATCGTTGGTTACTTTTTAGGGTTCCGTAGCCGAATGCCAAAAAACGGAACCCTTATAGTTTTGTCATGTCTGTCAGTCTGTCTGTCCGTCAGCCTTTTCATTCGGAACTATTAGGACTATATATGTGAAACTTGGTACGTAGATGTGTTCTGTGAACCGCTTTCTGATATTTAAACAAAAATAAAAAAAAATAGAATTAAGGGGAGCTTAGAACTGAAAATATATTCTTTTTTCATCAAACCTATACGTGTGTGGTATCTATAGACAGGTCTTAAAAATGGCATTGAAGTTTTTAAAACCACTTTTTCTTAAAGTCAATCGCTTAAGAGATATACGCTTCCAAAGTGGTAAAAACTTCTCTAATAATGGAGTATATATAAAAACTTTGGTTTGAACGAGATCGGGTCAGCAGTTTTTGAGATATAGCAAATTTTCTAAAACTGCCAATATAACTTTGTATTTCATACAAATACTATGAAAAATAGTATTTGTATGAAATACAGTAAGTTAACCAGTGAACACTGTAACAGTGAACAGTTTTCCACAAGATATATTTCGTCAGCGGTAGCGCATTGAAGGCGATTGTCAAAACGCTGATCATGTATGTGATTCACAGAAGTGAAATCACATGGTCAGTGCCTTTTAAACATTTTGGCATTCGGATAAATGCATCCATTGATAGAAAGATACTTAGTGTCGAGACTCTGTTGAATTATGAACATTGCCTAAAACATAAAACAATTAGTCTAGAACATTGGTCTAGAAACTTTAATTAATTTATGTAGATTGTAGTCGAATTAGAATAGTTTATTCATACCATATTTTATTATTCCCAGAGGTAGTCCATTTAATTCGCATTTACAAGATATACCTCTTAATTCTATTGCTAAAACTTTGTATTAAATTATAATCACTACGAAACAAAGTTGCAGTCAAAATAATAATTCGAATTCAACCTCCAAGAATAATTCAAATAACATTTACAGACTATAAATAATGAGCGTCAGACCTACAAAGTTAAGCAACGCTTACCAATTTCGAGTTGTGGATGATGGACCAATGACCATCTCAACATAATATTATGGAGATCCTTCCGTATCTACCTCAGAAATCAAGGTCAGCAATTGGTCCTGGCTGTCTTTCGTTCAGTCGTTTCGAATTGCCAGAAGCAAGAATATCTGATACCAATCTTGCCAAAGGGTTTCTGTTGCCCAGGTACTGAGTCAGACAGGTAAACACATCTTAAATAATTCTGGTGCATAGCTGCACTCAGCTAGACTAGAAGAAAACCACAAGATAGCAAAAAAAAAAACATCAAACAGGACATATTGCACAACATTAAAGGCAATCCTAGATAAAGGATTTGTAGGTATTACCTATACGACTAAAAACTTATAATTAACATACTCATATTATCTTACAAAGAATTGCCAAAATGACAAAAAAAAAACTAACCAACTACATATTTATAAGTTTAATAACGGCATTCAATTGAAATTTTAAAATAATTTCATTCATAAACTGCCCCTTAGGGAGTCTGACAGGTCGGTTTCATTCTAACCCTTTGCTTTACCTACCTGCATGCGACTGCGTACTAATATGGCTTATGACAAAATTCAATAGGAATATGAACAGTAAACCTTAGGGAATGGTCATACCATCACGTTGTTGATACTAAGTGGCTGGTACTTGAGTGAATGAATGGAACGTGCAAAAAGAGACTTCTTTTTATAAGTTGAAAGAATTAGTGTTCATTGCGTAAGTCATAGTGGCGCACAGTGTATGTTAAAGATACAGTTTTTTTTTTTATTATGTGGTAGGGCTGTGTTTGATTTGTTTTAGTACTAACTGAGGTGAGCTACGAGTACTTTACGCAACTATGGTAGCGTTGGCTTCCAGTCTTACAATGTTCAACGGACTGCCATTTTTTGCATGGAGTACCTATCTAAAATCTAAAACCATACAACATGATACTCTGTGGCAAGATTGGAGTCATATTTTCTAGACTCTGACTATCTTTAACGACTGTCAAACATCGTTTGCGACGCACGAAAAAACTAGTTCAAACTTGAAGTTCGAGTCATGCCGCAAACGGCTATAATTATCAGGCACGAGCTCTATTACTTTTTGTGATTATACAATAGTTTCTTTTATTCTATATATATTTATATATCTATTAATTTATTTATTTACCAGTAACAGAAATTCAAGAGATTCAAAGATACAAATAGAGCACTTAAAAACATTTAACAAGAAGATTTTCTTAGCATGGGGTCATTTCATGCCAGGAAAATACCGTGTTATGGAGTTAGCATAGTTTAATTCCGCCGCGAAGCAGCAGAGATTAGTTTTGTTTTGAAAGGCAAAAAGGCTGTTATACTTTGATACTTTTCAGATGCTTCTTCGGAATGAGGACGAGTTTCTGAAGCCTTAGGAGCTGCACACCTTCTCAGATAAAATTCAGACAAATTGTCTTACAGTACCATTAAAACTTAAAACGGTATATTTACCATGTGTACGTATTGTTTCAAATTTCCGATACTTCGGCATTGTTGCAAGCGCCATGATCTCGGATGAACTGAAGTAATTGCGTGTGGACGTTTATGAGCAGACGAATCGGTCTAGCCTTTTTCTCGTTAATTTTTCACTCACACGTGTTACTCAAAACTCGATTCTGTTCCCGAAACACAAAACTCACCGTGTCCACTCGTGAACTTTTTTGAACACTTTTACGGGGTTTATACAATTGAACCACTGAATTCCAGGCTAGTTTAAAGTTTGGCCAGATTTCAGTTCTAATGATTCTTTTAGTGACCATGTTATCTTAAAAACTTGAATTGTCTCAATTCTCAACTCTCAATTCTATATACACTTAAATACCTATGATTAAGTATATAAGTAGCTAATCGGCAAAAGCTACCATTTGTCATTATTCTCCCCATCAAAATATCCCTAAAATTTATCTTAAACATGAAAATGACTTGGCAAAAAGTTCAGAATGCCGAAGTAAGTACTTGTTGGGTAATAAGCAGTGTTGTCGGACCACAGATAGCACAAAGGTCTTGGAGCGGATTTTGAGAAAGGATAAAACTGTAATTACGTTATTCCGACGAAAAATCTCATTTGCAGCCAAGGACTGGAATGGAGCACGAAAACGGAGATAGGCACATTGCTACAGTATCTAATAAGCACGAAATTGGCGAACTGTGGGTGTACAATTCTATGGGTTTACTAACGCCTTTGCTGGTCTGATCGTTCACACATTATTTTTATAAATATTCCTGTACATGCAGTACTGATCTTGATTAATTTATGAAAGACAACAGACATGAATCATTAGTCGGAGCATTAGTCCAAATACAACTACAAATAGGTAAGTTCCCTACCAAATAAAGGCAGCGATATTTACCTTTACATTTTAGTAATAATTATTGTTTATTCTAAGGCCATAGATACACGTCCGACTGAAAGGGCGAAGTCTGATACCATCTTTAGGGGTGTATTATGTCGATTGCTAGCCGAGGGGGAATCGATAGCAACATGAATATTTGAACGCATTATATGCTGTCTATACTTTCGTCACCGCGGACCATCGGCTAATTGAAATAGTTTTGTTTATCAACGACCCCTCGTAATGATCGTGATTGAAATATTTTTAGAATACCCTATCCTGACTTGAATATATGGGCAATTATTCTTACATTTCATTTGGTCTAATTAAACTCTACTTAATACATTTAATACTTTCAACCCCATTTCAACATAATTCAAAATTATTTTGTACAAGACTAAAATAGCTCATTATCCAAAAAATACATGAATAGAAAAGGCCTTTTAAAATACTGGTAAAGTTTCGTCGTTCTGTTGATGGAAAAGACAATTTCAAAATTTAGTTTGTGGACCGAGCCCCGCGGTGTAAAGCTTTGCCCTGGCAGGTGACAAAGGGCTGGCTTATTGAAAGTACTATAAATGCCAACCAAGCACAATATAGGGAAGGAAGGAGGAGAAATCTTTAAAATTAAGCATGATTGCGTTAGACGTTAAACGTTTTTTTAAATGCAGCTAACTCGTTACTCAAATGCAACAGAAACCAATTATTACCGCCATCTGCATGCGACGTTCAAGTAATATTTTAGCCTACTTTTAATATTTTTAACTCATATTTCCAGGGTGCACAAACAAAAGAAGAGACTCGCGTCGTTTACGCACGAGGCAGTAAATTACGAAACAATTCGAATGGAAAATGAAATGCCTGCTTCCGAACCATTAAGCAATTTGAATTTAACACTCGTCCCTTCATTTTCCTATTACCGCAGAAATTGCGCGATTTAGTCGCACAAGCCCTCAGAAGTGGTGTAACAACTGAACGCGAAACCTATTAAAACCGTTACAAGTATTACTTGCAGAAACATTACTTGCTCAATTTCTTTTTAGTTTCTCTGATGTATAAAATCTGTTATTTACATTAAGATTTAGTGTTTTCTTTTCATAAATTAATACAAAATGTAATATGTCTTTCAGAATGTCTTTATGTTCGTGTTTAAGGAACGAAACATATTAAACCGTGATATTTATTTTGAATTTCACGCAAATTATTTCTTCTTCCAAAATCGTTTAGCAAAACATTTGCGTCAAAGAGAAATGAAGTGGTCGATACAGAATAAATCAAGAGTGAACAAATTAAATACGTGTGGAGAGCAATAGAGCCGTGGATGTGAGCCAATCCGACGCTTTTTAACGGAACTTCTTCGAGGAAATGAAAAAAAGAACGAGAAAAGAAATCAACGATATAATACGCGGAACCATTTGCGCTTGAACACGCTCAACGCAGATGTTATATTTTACTCTTTGATTCTATTTTCGCAAATCATGAGGGTGCGAGCGCTTAATTTATTCATCCACTGTTTCTCATTGAAAAAATCGAAACAAATTCTATCAATCCAATTAATCTGAATGGATCAGAGTCAATCCATCTTCGTTTAAAAAGTTCGTAATTTTTTATTTAATTGTAAAATATATAGTTTGAATATTTTTAGAAATCAGTTTATACTCGTAACATTTTGTTCCAAAGCTTTTCATAATTAAATATTTTTGTAACTATTCCCAAGTAACCCTACTTGGGAATAGTTACAAAAATATTGATATATATAGGATGAATATTATGTGACGCTGCTTGAAGTACGTGCTTCGTAAGCAGTAGTGATAAAACGGTGGCAAGTGAAAGGCACTTATTGGAGTCGCGGCGCAGTCTAGTCGGATTAGTATTCCATGGCCCGACTAGAAGGGGTGGCGAGATCAACTTGCGTTTTTTAATCAAACACATCGCTATCCGTCAATGGGACGCGCCACTGACTAAAACAAAGCGATAAATTAAGGCAGGAAACGGGAAGCGAACGCTCGCCGCTCGTATTGAAAGATTTACTTCCTCTGTTTAATTGCAATAACGGCTAGGCACGTTGGTATCGTATTTTTCTTTTTACACTCCGCCTCTTATTGCCTTCGGGCCGTTAAATAAATTTATGACGCCCGACAAAGTTCAGCCCACCTCGGCCGCCTCACCGGCCTGAAATTAGGTGGAAATGTGAAACAGAAATAAAAAGCAAGTCTCAGGTGCGTTGTTCCCGGCGGCCGGCTAGTGGGATTAGCTCTTGACTCGCGGTTAAATGGCTCGCCCGCTCATAAAAGTTTCTTAACGCTCATAGTTTTGGGCTACCTTCCTGTTGACTAAAATTTCCCTCTCTAAAAAGTTCGCCGGCCGCTAGTTTCGTTTTACATTACGAGAGCCTATCTGCTTTGAGATTTTATTATTATGCCCGAGTTTAGTCGCGCTGGACACAAAACTTTGTTATTTACGCAGAGTAAGTGAGCACTCGCTACTCTAGTTACCTACCTTGATACTAAAATTGAACACAAAGAAAAAAAATTGGAAAATTCAATTACGTTCAGTATTATAATAAACAAAAAAGTGAAATTCGGTAACTCACATTAGCGCCCGGCTCCTTTAAAACCTCCGATGTAATCTGAAACAAGGAACAAACACGCCTAAATAACAATAAAATTGTAATAAAAACTTTGTGCACGCAACCGAAATTGTGGAAAATTGACCAAATTATTATTTACGGTTGGAAATTAAAACGAGGCATTACAGAAGATTACTTTCCCCCTCTTTAGAACAAGTCGCGTTTGTACTGTAGCGAACGTGACTAACGTGTTGTCTTCCTATATTTGGAAACCCCCAATTACTGAAATTTCTTTGTTTGATAACCAACCCGATTTTCACCCTTGTGCCTTGTGTATTGAGCTAAGATTTCATCAATATTTCGTTCCAATTCTGCTAATCAAATCCATAAAATATTCAACTGTTTGCTTTTATACCTAACCACAATTTCAATACACAGATTTAGGCACGTAAAATTCAAAGTATAAACTGAAAACTCAAAACCGATGATCATTATTTTCAAAGTTGTTTTCTGCTCAAAAAACCACATCAAAGATGAATCCTCAATGCTTCAACTTTGTACTCCTACATTCTGTTTTGTGGCCTCGACAAGAGCGTTTACAGTAAAACTCGGCAGCTAACATAATCGAGCCCATTACAGTCTAAACAGATATGAAACAACAACTTTGCTATTCTTTCCCCAGTCGTGAAAAATAATCACATAATAAACAACGAACGATCAATAGTATTGCGGTACCTTAGAAACTAATACTGGTGCTTGACCGTAACTGGAAATAATTCCTTATAGAATGTATGGTAAAGCACACAAACCAGGCTTAAGAATAAGAATGAAGTTAACTTTTTGCTATAATCATCTAGTTATGAAAATTCTAAAACATAATATCCTACAAACACGTATGAAGCAAAGGAATTTTAAGTAGCATGAAAGTGGGGTAAAGTGGACGTTTAACAACTAATCAAAATAATGTATTCTAACAGTGTTAGTGCAGAAAATACCCCAACTTATCATAGATGACGTTGGATGGGGTAGCGTCCCGTTGCAGTAGAGTATCGTTTCCGGTTTTCCCCTGGTGCCTCGCATCCATGAACCTTGTATCCGTAGGTACATTATTACTAGAGGGAAATTATGAGTCAAGGGAAATGTTGATTTTAATCTTAGTCTTCAATGCGCACCCCGCTGAGTCATTTGCTAATGAACTCTTAACTTTTTGTGCGGAGCAATCATGGTTATGTGTAGACATTTAAATGTTGCCGCCGGACACTCATAAGTTTGTCAGTGACGCGCACGGCTGTCGGCGCTGGCTCGACCACTATCTTGTGACTAGTGCCGCGTGCCGCGAGGCACTCTGTGTCCGCGGCCTCTGTGTTATATGATACCTACTGGTCGGATCATTACCCTGTATCTATAATATGTAATTTTAATTTAGTAAAACCAAAGATTTGTATACCGACTGTTTCTACAAATAGAATAGTCTGGGGTGAACGTGACTCGACTCAGATAGCGATATTTAAAAATGCATGTCACTCTAGACTGCGTGAAATTGATTTTCCTTCAGATTTAAGATACTGCTCAGATAATATGTGTTGTAACAAAAGCCATAAAATTATATTAGATAACATGTATAACGAGATTATTTGTAGTAACTACATACAGCGGCCTCCGAAAGTATCGCAGGCCGCTGTATGTAGTTACAATGTTACCAAAAAGCGGAGAGGTAAATAGATTACAGGGTGCAGAATAGGCACGTCCGTGACGCTCATGGGAGTCCTCGGTTATGTTTTCAGGCTTGGTTGTATGGGGGTAAGCCCGGGGTTGGCCGTCTTTATAGTGATATGTTTGCAAGTAGGCGCGCTTTTAAATCATAATTAAAGTGGTATCAGAATAACGAACAACGGATAAAAATGGACATTATAGCTGAGCTTCACTCAAAAAAGAAATTCGGTCAGTTCTGGAAAAACACCAAGAAATTAAACCAAGAGTCGGGCCTCCCCATCAGCGTGGCAGGAGTGCACGAACCTAGCGAGATCGCCACTTTGTTTTCCCACCATTTCAGGGTGGACTCTCCGCTGGGGCGAGCGCGGCAGGTGCCCTATGCTGAAAATGGTGGTGAGCGTATTGTGCATTTTACTACAATGGATGTGGGTGCGGTGATTCAAATTATGGTGAGGGGTAAACCTGTGTGCTTTCTATGTTTTTTACGCTGTTTTAGGCCACTCCCATCTGCCTGATAATCTAATGCATACTATAGTTGTACCTATCTATCCTCAAAAACAAAACTGGTGTATTCAAATATAAACAACTATAGACCTATCTCTCTAGCCACAGTGGTAGCCAAAGTGCTGGACCACTTGTGCTTGGTCAGTACCTGGATAGGCACGTCTCGCTAAACGACGCGCAGTTCGGCTTCAGGCCTGAGCTTTCCACCGAGAGTAATATCCTGTGCCTCAAGCAGACTGTACAGTATTACACGAGTAGAAAGACCCCAGTTTATGTATGCTCCTTCGATTTATGGAAAGCTTTCGATCTTGTATCGTATGATATCTTACGGGGTAAATCAAGGGATGAAACTTGTGTACCTGGGGAAATTATGCTATTATTTAGGCAGTGCAATAATAATCAAAAGATTTTGTACGATGGGCAGGCTCTCTCTCGGAGGAGTACGGGCTGGAGTGCGTGGTGAGGCAGGGGGGGCTGACCTCACCCACGCTCTTCAACCTGTACGTCAACCGGCTGATTGATGAGCTCAGCACCACTGGTATCGGGTGCCATATAGATGGTGTGAATAACATCAGCTACGTTGACGATATGGTGCTGCTGAGCCCTTCGATCGGTGCGTTATGAAGGCTCCTGAGAATTTATGAGTCCTACGCAGTGACACATGTGCTCAAATACAACTAATGCCGCGTTACTGCAGCGCCTCCGCGATGTTTGCGGCGGCTGGCACAGATGGCTTTGCGGCCATTATGCGCAAGCGGTGCGCATCTATCTTGCGCCGCACGCGCGGCAGTCCAACACCATCCTGCGAGCGCTAGTGGACCGGTGGGTCCCCGATGCTGGCTCGCTGGATACGGTTGCACGCAGTCGTATAATCATTTGTCACCATCATCGGAGACTCCACCCGGACATGTCTGCTGATTAATTAGTTAGTAAAATTTAAATATTATTATCTTTTTTATTTTATTTTATCGATAATGTATTTTATTTAATTAATGATGTATTTTTTGTATATAACTTCTGGAAGTAATGATCCAATTCTATTTTTTTTTAATTTCTAGATAGATGCATTGTTGGTGATTGCTATATATTGTTTCGAAATCCACGCAGACAAAATCGCGGGTGAAGTGCTAGTCTCTTATATTTTCGTAACAAAAATTGTAAGGCATTTTTAAACTGAAATTACTGATGCTCCATTTCCAGTGATTTTTTACAACCCTATTTTTCGCTATTCGCTAGGGAATTCCAAGCTAAAACTCTTCCGCCTATCTGTCACACAGCAAAAATAATACGTCAAAAAAACGCCAGCACGTACCAACCTTCGGTCGTCGAATTTCGTTGCAAAATTACCTAATTCGTCGCTGGGTAGGGTTGAAATTAACATTTTGTTGTGGCATTTTATTCTCGTGTACAAAGTTGGAGTGTTCGGACGTCCGGAACTTTTGCTAATGTCGGAATAATGTTGGCGGGTACAGTCGGCCCTTGGTAATGGAACGGCAAAGTTTTTATTTATATTGTATTGTACGTTGGTTTATATGGTACGCAAGTAGGTACAGTGGTAGCTCTATTAAAGTTTCCCTTGAGAGTCATCAGCGTTGAAGGAATTAATGTGCACGGGGTTCGTTTGGAAATGTATTGACCCTTTCGGGCATTGAGTAGGTATACTAGTTTGCAGATGCCGTACACAGGATGTTGAACACATGATTGAATGAATTTGTAATTATTAATAACTTTCAGTTAAAACTGTTAGGTTTCACGAAGTAGTTTCGTACAATAAACAAAAACTTAAATAAAATTACAAACATTCCTCTCTGAAACATATAACATAATTAGAGTCCGACCGAAACTGGTTTTCCGGCCGAAACCGAAACCGAAACCGAAATTTCGGCCGCGGCTTCAGTTTCGGCCGAAACCGAAACCGAAACCGAAACTCACGTGGTCAAGTATAAAATTCCTTAAAATACTGAAATTTGGTGCATTTTACCCATTATTCTGCATTAATTAGAACATGAAATGGAAACACAGTATATTAATTTTGTTGTAATCATTTATTTACTTAATACAATATAAAAAATACGAGACTTAGGGGTAGTCTTCTATCAGGAACTAACCTTCCGTGAGCATATCAATAAGATATGTAAGAAGGCATACAGAAACCTAGGTTTCGTACTCAGGCAGTCCCAAGGATTTACCAACATCACGACACTACGGGTACTATATGACGCATTAGTCAGAAGTCACCTCGAACATAGCTCATTCATTTGGGCTCCTCATGAGGCAAAATATAGTGTTATGTTGGAACGTATCCAAAATAAGTTCACGAGACACTTGTATTACAAGCTGTATGGGGTATATCCATTATACCCATTGATGTACCCTACACTATTTGTTCTGGGTATGGTAGGGTATAACACTCTAAGAGTACGACGGGAGTTTTCGCTCGTAGCGTATGTAGTGAAACTACTACGTGGCATGGCGCATAACCCGGGAGTGCTGCGACACCTACAGCTGTGTGTGCCCGACCGGTACGTGTGGAGGCGGCACCGCCCGCCCCTGCTCGCTGTGCCTGCAGCCAGGACCAAACTACTGGCGAGGACTCCTCTCACTAGAGCCATACGCGTGGTGAATGAGGTTCATGGGAGGGTTGATGTATTGTGGTGCAACTTGAGTGAACTCGCAAAAGTTACACTATATGTAATAAGTTATTCAGATTAAGATATTTTTCAACTAGGTATAAGGTGTAGATTTAGGATTTAGTTAGTAAGGCCACTCTGTCGCGTTGGATCATAGATCTGTAATGATAGTGTAGGTAAGAATGTTATAAATAAATAAATAAACAAATAATATTTTTATTATTTTTTCAAATTAAGTTCTCATAGCAAAATGTTTATCAGTTATCAATAATCAAATCACTAATTGTTACTGTTTCATTTAATACTAAGTATTGGTATTTTGAAATCTTAGTACAATCTTTTAATCTCTTTTTTACATGTGACTTGATTTGTTAATAACAGCAAAACAAAGTTACTGACTCAATATTTAACTATATAAATCATTCAAGCACAGAAACGAAACAAAAACTTACATGTAAACAGTTCCATCAAAACATAACCTCTAAAGTATGTTTGCGTCGGGCGCACTGACTAAGTTGTGTTGCTAGAGAGCTATCCGAACGGTGCACGACGATTCCCGAACAGGGCCGCCAGCGTCCACCAAAGCGTTGCCGCGAGAAACAAAGTTAGGCGAGCGTGCACGACAACTTCCGAAATCAGTTTCGGTTTCGGCAAAAGTTTCGGCCAATTTTGGCCGAAACCGAAACTGCCGCCGAAACTTGATTTTTGGCCGAAACTTGGCCGAAACCGAAACCGAAACCGAACTTTCGGTCGGACACTAAACATAATAAAACCTATTTACAGCTCTGTTATGTGATTTCACAAACTGGTTTTATCTGAAGAGATGGCAGATATGAGAATATAGCAAGAATCCTGAACATTCGTTAAGTGAGTTGTCCCGTGTCGGCGTCGTGTCGTGGACGTGGCCAAACAAAATGTAATTTTCCCCCGAAGCGCCCTCTTACGTGACCCGAGAAAGATATAACGGTTTTATTAAATTATTTCTGCTTTTATAAGTAACTGTTACGGACGTTTAGAAAAAATAACGACTCAAAAGGCTAAAGAGATTATGCGACGGCTAACAATTTACCTAATGTTGGCAACACCTGCTGTGGTCCGAGATTTTAAAAGCACTTTATGTGGAGTTCACAGTGTAAATTAATTTGTTTAAGGGCACGTTGGGTATTTAATGAAGATAATTCCCGGTAATATCGCTATCACATACTCTCCTATGATAACGTGTTTTAAGGCCTTTTGTGGCTACGAATGGAATTTATTTCCGACGTTAAGTTTTTTACGTTTAAATTAAACCTTTTTTGTTTTAATTGAAACCTTTTTAGGTTAGGCGTTCACGTTATTTGAAAGTGCTGCATTTTTAACCGGCTTAAAAAAGGAGGAGGTTTTCAGTTTGACGGATTTTTTATTTATTGTACTTTATCTGATAACTCGAAGATGGCAAACAGGTACACTTTCTAGTTAGTCCCATTTTCATGAAGTCAGGATCTAATGACGGAATCCTGGAGAAATCGAGGGAACTCTTCAAAGGTTTGGGTGAATTTTATAATAACTTGTGCAGTTGCTCTCAAAGAGCACCATTTAGTGAAGTGGAACTGATGATGAAGACCGCAGATGGTTACCGGAACTACTCAATAATGAGTATTTAATGGGTTGCGATTGGATTAGTTGAATATGGTTGTTAAGCACTTTATGCTTGTCACAATGCATATGGTGAAGTGGAGGTGATACTCCGATGAACTCCTCAATAATTAACGGCCCTGTATCGGAAAAAGAAATATTGTGCAAAAGGTGATAAGAAGTTGATATTTAGGCTTTTGTAATTAAATAAATTACAAACTGTTCCACTACAAAGCGAGAAAAAACTTTTTAACAAAAAATAAAACCGACTTTCAAGAAAAATACTGCAAAGTGAAAAATAACTCTAATTTGGGAAGTCGGTATCAAAAACAAAAATACAAACCAAATCAACGATTACCAAAATTAAAGTTATTTTTCACTTTGCAGTATTTTGCTTGGAAGTCAGTTTTATTTTTTGTTAAATGTTTTTTATTATTATTAGTAAGTACAGATTTGAGCTCTCAAATTCCAATAATTACTTCAAATAAATAGTAGATATTACTTTTGTTACAAATATGTTAAAATCATACACATTTGGATTTGTTAAGTCAAGTAAAGTCACACAGACTTTACCGCTTTTTGAAAGCTGACACACTTATCCGCAGCCAAAACACATGGCGATAAAATACCCACTTAACAATGTCCCTCATTCTTCTCCTTTCTAAAGAAAGTTTCTTTATAGTCCTCAGCAGCACAATACGGAGACAGCAGGTGTGTGGGCTTAGCCTCAAATCTTCCTAGATCGGTACTCCACGGAAACACACGGACTCCTTATCAAACTTCCGACGTTATGAAATAAACGTCCGATTTTATTTATGTCCGGAATAGGGCGCGATGCGAGATACCGCATCTGATTGCGACACCCCAATGTAACAGATATTTGGCGCAAAACTGCGCAAAACTGAGCTAAATTATCATTTGGCTACGATTTGTTTTACTCATGCCCCATTGCGCGCACCTCGTTCGCTCGCTTTGATTCAATTAAGAGCCTTTGTACATCGCAGTGAGAGTTTCACAACTTGGAGCGGCGTTTTTTGTAATATAACACAGTGTGGCTAACGTCATACAATGGGAATTAACAGTCGATTGAACTTTTAGATGAAAATAAAATTGAGGCTTGTTTTGTGTGTGTATCAATTTCGGGCGATGCGTAATTGTATCTCTATTTTTATGATTAAAGTATCATAAAAAATAAAATGAAATATGTAAAACCAAACCTAATTGAATTATAAATTCCATTTTGGTTTTACCAGTCTACTTTAACTGTTGACCAACCAATATTTTAAATAAAATATAAAAGATTTTTATATTACATATACGATTTCCAGCCCACCTTATGACTATGAAATTTTTTACATAAATGTCTACTAATAGGTAGGACATTGCAAATGGTTCGTTGACACGTCTTGTATTTTAATTCTGGGTCTAGTTTATTTAAGTCATAATAATAGATATCTCTCGAATTCTTACGCCTTCGACTTTTTCTTTAATTAAACAAAAACTTCGAACAACCGTTCTTCTTTTACAATACGTACCATCAAGAAAATAAAAACGACAAGTAATGGCCTAACAACACAACAATTACCTTGATTACTCTCTCTCCGATCCGTTAATGTACAAAAGACTAGACAGTAATAAAGAATTTACTGGACTTACAAAAGATATATAACTTAGTAAGCGTAAGAACTTCAACTTTTACTTTAACTCGAAAAGGCTTTGCAGTTAGCAAGACGGCAAATAACTTTAATATCTGTTACTTGTTCATTATCTTCTTAATTGTTAGATTAAGGCATGCCTTTGATTATCTAATGTGTCCATAGTGCTATAGATTCAGAATTATGTTTTTATAACGACTTGACTTTATTGTTACCGAAGCATAGTTACTTCATTTTTTTTCAGTCAATCACTTATAATAATAATAATTTGTTTACTGAAACTTGTGTGATCATATCAAGATTAAGTATGAGATAAACGCACCCGAGAAGAGTGCCGAACGTATTGCATTTAGTAAAAATGTCACTGTAAAACCGTAGATGCCTTTAGGATTTCTGTAAGCACAGGAATTACTGTCTGTATTATTTCAAAAGTTTTGTAACAGTTATTTTTAAGTTTAATGACACGGTTTGCCGCAGTGGCTAAGCGATTGGTCATTGCGCCAATCGAGTGGCTACGCTGCGAGTCGCGCTTTCGATTCCCGCACGGAAAAAATGCTTGTAGAAGGTACTGATAGTTGGGTGGGGATGTCTGTGCACACTGTTTGTAAACGCACCTACGATAAAGGAGATATGTCTATTATGGGGTAAAGTTACCTTTAGAAAAAACAGTAATTAATTACCCATTAAGTATATTTATAGGCACGTTTGAATTGTCAAGGCCAGCAAGCTAAAGCGTTGAATTCTGTGGTGAAGAAAATTTACTGATACTTTTCTGAAATCAATCAATGTATATTTACATCGTTATGTTAGAATTATACATTATAGGTACGACGTAGAATAGGGTTCCTTAACCTGGGGTCCATGAACCCCAGACAGATCCGTGGAATAGATACAAGGATCCAACACAGTTGAAGGCTTGAAACATAGACCTCTATCCTAGCTTAGGCACCCGTCCCCACATTGTTTTCAGTGTTATCCTACTTCGCAATTAAATATGTTACTTTAAAATTTTGCGCAGTGTAGAAAATAAACGTTATCTATTTATTATCATTATTATTTATTATGCTTGCTTGAAGTAAAAGCTTTTCTACCAGAAAATGGTGGATAAGCTTTTACTTCTTGTTAAATTAGCCATACCTCAAGAACTTGGTATTAATGTCCATTTAGAATCTTAAGCTTTACCGAAGAGACGTAGAAACTGATAAATTATTTTATTTATGTATTGAGCTCTCTCAATAAACTCCTCAATTCAACGTAATAGTTGAACATTTTTTAAGCATTTCTGTACTTCAGTTTTACGTTATCGTAAAACCTATAAAACAAGTATATGATTTCAAACCAATGCCGAAACTATTACCAAGAAATATGTTCGAAATCTTAGCACTACTCACTCTAAGCTGAACTTTTTTACCATCAGGACGACATTCTAAAAATACTCGAAAAAATGGTTTCATTGTCCAATTTTTACATTAAGGATACTTATGTCAGAAAATCCGTTTATAGCGAGTATCATTGGAATCATTCTTACAGATTAACTAAGAATTAATTAGATCCGTTCCTTTTAATCTATGACGTAATTTTCATCAACGCAATTTGCCGACAAACCCGAGCTCGCGAGGAAGGCTTGCGATCTCCTTAAACTGTTGTATCTTGGACCGACGCTCTTCTTACACCAAGCCCGCTCCTACAATCAGAGCTAATGCATAAATTTGAATTTTCAATTAAGGATACTTTGAAGAAAATTTTATTAGACACAAAGTGGAACCTTTGGTCTCTTAAGACAAAATACGTCTTAAAGAACAAGGCTTGCATGGAGGTTTACAATCATAAAAATATTTTTAATTTCCTCAAACAGTAAGTTGATACTTCCTTAGGAATACATAAATGTAACCATAGAGTTAAGCAATATTGTTAAATAGGTGTGTTTAAATTTTGGTGTACAATAAAGTATATACTATCTATCTATCAAGTTTTTGCTTTTAAGAATTTTGCGTAAAAATACCGCGTTTTTTTTTCACAAAGCCATTAAATACCATTTCCGGAGCAGCTTTAATCTGTAAAAAAGACACATTATATTCAGCTAGATATACATCCGTTGCATTACAAATATTTTCTTCCTTAGATATATTTTTGTACATTAGTGAAAAAGCTTTTGAAAGTCCATTCCACTCCGTCCACTGTGCAGTCCAGGGCTGCACCCCAAAACGTGTGAAAGGCATTCGCGAGATATCTTAAATGAGTTTCGTTATCTTTAGAGAAAGAAAATGGGATTAATATGTAACAGAAAGCCCTTGAGGTGCTAAACATTTACTTGAATATTTTATAGTACCCGTAACTTCGAACTACAACTACTTTGAATATTATTCTCGTTCATGTATTTATTTTATTATTTACGTGCATACAATGAATCAGTAGGAAGTAATATTATAAAAATGTTCTTTATTTAGCAATCAATTGTAAAAATTATAATTCACTTTTCAATTAACAAGTTTCATATAGTTTGTTTGACATCCCTCGTATTTACATAATTACGACCAGTAATGAAATCATGGGAAATAATTACATTCATTTTAAATAAATATATTGTCAACTGCATCGAATTGCCATCCTTTGCCAGACAGGTAGTTTAAAAGCAGCAAACGTATTGTGGTTGCAATAATAGTGATGCGAAATTCAACATTCATGACTCGCAGCGGTCAACGGTGGCGTACGACAAGTTCGACCATCGAGGCTTTATGCAAAAGGACCTAAGTCTATAAAGCGGCCATAAAGGGTCCGCGTACAAAGAATGCAAAGTGAGCTTCACCGTAAACTGAGCTAACCTCTCCGCGGTGTCCTTTACGGTAGATTTATATTCATGACACTATCTCCAACGCGTAAAATTTCGGGCAATGGCGATCCAGAAGCAGGCATATGTAATTTTGTTTGAATAAGTAAAGAGGGGTAAGGAACTAAGGACAAAGGCTATTTGATCTTTTCTGTCTCCGCTCGAATACGAATAAATAAGATCGCCTGCGGACTGGTTTATGTGATATTTCATAAATGGATTTTGAAGGATAGTGTGTTAAGGGATTATTGATTCCCCATAGACGGTGTCTACGTCTGAAGTACGTTGGTACATTATCTCGGCGGTCTCAAGAGATAATCTAATATATATTTGTATCCGGATAAGTTCACTTACATGGGCATATTTTACTTCAAATTTAACTTTATATTTACAAGTATACAATATCAAAAGACCTTCATAAACTTTAGCTATTAAGTATTGTTGACTT
This sequence comes from Tholera decimalis, assembly GCA_943138885.2. Lineage (NCBI taxonomy): Eukaryota > Metazoa > Arthropoda > Insecta > Lepidoptera > Noctuidae > Tholera > Tholera decimalis. The sequence goes on from OW964559.2 coordinate 22,634,809, forward strand.
AATTTAAGTTTGAAACAAGATAGATGGCGGTTTACTAAGTAATATCTGGAAAATTCTGATTTAGCCTCCTTTGTTTTTTAGTTTGAATAAGTTACAAATCTGTTGTTTTAGGTTTAAATCTTGCAATGACATAAATTTATATCTTTTCAATAAACTATACAGTGAAGTACTACAAGAAGTTGATGTTATCAAGTATACTCTAAGCGCATTCGTGCTCCTAAACAGACAAGCAGTTAATCATTCAACGTCGGCGACTACATTACTTTTTATTGCTCAGACGTCTGTGAAAAAAGAAACACAATACGAGACGACGTAAACGTTCAGACTGGTTTTAATTCGGACAGTGTTTTCATAAATATTTATATGCCTGTACTGTAAAAATATGTTTAAGAATCTACAATAGCTTCCCGCTCCTGGCGTCGTGTGACAGCTACTCCGAAACATACGGAGCTCAGGAAATAAAAAAAAAATATACGAACACACGGAGCACTTAAAATAAAACCTTACAACGAACTGTAAGCAGCGGTTTATCTTGATGTAATATTTTCCCATTTCGTACTTCAGCTTTGTACCCGTTGTTTACAGACAGATACGTTTTAAGTGTGTATACTTTCATCTCTTGCATTATTTTAGGTTCTTTTTGACTACAAAGGAGTAGAAAGACTGTTTCCAACAACAACGTTTAAAAGAGTTATCATACTATTTATCACGTTTAAATCTTAGCTTTTATCACAGAAAAATATTGAAGGGGAGTGGCAGTAAAGTGAGCAAGCCATAAAACAGATTTAATTAGAGATGCAACGCTAATCTCCATTCCCGTCGACCCGGCGAAGAGACGGAAAATTTTATGGCAACAAAAAATGTTAATTCATGTCGCAGATAATAAAATTTTACTGTTGATGGAGAACTGGGATGAAATTAGATACTTCAGTAAACATACCTATCTACGTAACTGCTACATATTTAAGAGGTCTATTAGAGGCTTCTTTCAAAATTTTAATGAGAAAACTCGGTATAAAAAGTCGTAAAACAGCTATAGAAAGAGTTTCGCTTTTTCTCTTTTGTAATCTAATGTAATCTGTAGAGTTAATGAATTTTCTTACAGTTTATGTGGGAACATGGTTTTAATGCTTAGATTACTTTTATTACTCGGTTTTATTATCTGCTTGCTATTAATTTATATTGTTTTTAAATTTTCCAAACTATGATGAAAATATTATTAGAAAATTTAATTATCTGGTTCTCTTGAAACTGTTAATTACTGAATCATAATATGTAATTAGGTGCGATTCAATTAGCTATTGTTTAGCATTATCCTATTAACCGCAACATTAAATTTTGTTATTCACAACAACAGCGAAAATGAGAGCGGACCACAATTTGCGCGGTGCAAATGAAAATCTTCGCCAAATTGGTTAACCATTAATTTGGAAAACATTATTCTAGAACGACATGAATTTTGAAATCTGTATCCCGTATACCGGTATTAGATTTACGTTATTTTACACTAAAACAAACAATTCAAATAACTAGATTAAAAGCCATAAAGCTCAAAGTTGCTTAAACTGAGAGACAATTATTTATCAAATAGTAATAAAACTGTTTTTCGACAAAAAAAAACCGACTTCAATACTTGAATTTACGATCTACGTTTTCACCTGAAACTAGTCGTTAACTTCGGCATTTAAATGCAGTTTTATGTACCTACGCAATTTTATCAAAAGTCAATAAAATTTAACCTTAGGTTCTGAGTAGTTCCGAATTTTACATCAGGTGAAGTTTAAAGAAAGGTTTACTATACCTATAACGTTCAAAAGTGGACAAGTGCTGACGAGTTGGACTCGCCCATGACGGGTTCCGTGGCAGCAGTTAGTTTTCACTAATCTATGTTTAGCGAAAAATAACTTATTTTTTCATAGTGTTAAATGACTGAGTTATATTTGTGGCTTTTGAAAATAATTATGCTATCACTAAAAATCAACTGACTGTATCTCGTTCAAAGTGTTTATTAAGATCTACTATCGAAAAAAAATATTTATCAAATAGTAATGAAACTGTTTTTCGACAGAAACAAAATTAAATATCCGACTTCAATACTTGAATTTACGATCTTCGTTTTCACTTGAAACTGGTCGTTAACTTCGGCATTTAAATGTAGGTTTTTGGTAATTTTGTCAAAAGTCAATAAAATTTAACATTAGGTTCCGAATTTTACATCAGGTGAAATTTAATGAAAGGTTTACTATAACGTTTAAAAGTAGACAAGTGCAGGTTGAACTCGCCCATGATGGGTTTCTAGTAGCAAACATAGATTAGCGCAAAACAACTTATTTTTTCATAGTGTTAAATGACAAAGTGGCTTTTGAAAATATGCTATCACTCAAAATCTGCTCACTGTATCTCGTTCAAACCAATTTTCGTTGAAAGTTTTTATTAAGATCTACAACATATATTTTATTTTATTTTTTACTCTGTTGTTTTAAAAGTTACAGGGGCACACATTTTAACACTTTGGAATTGTCTATCTTTCAAACAAAAGACTTTCGAGAAAAAATATTTAAGGAACCTCAATGTAATTTTTATAGGTCTGATGTTTTTTTTAGTTTCAGTTCCATGTATAGAGAGCCCTCTTAATTTTAGATTTTTGTATAAATATTGTAAAGCAGTTTCAACTTTGTAGTCCTAATATTTTTGGAGTCAAGTGGCTGTGACATACGGAAGGACAGGCTTGACGAATCTATAAGGGTTCCGTTCTTTGCGATTTGGTTACGGAACCCTAAAAATTATTATACGTGCAAGATACATCGTTTCAAAATCTTAATGAAAAGAAACTTCGTCGTTATTAAAATACGCCAGTAAAATGTCCTCCTTAGAATACCAGTTCACTAACAAATTCCATTATTAATTATAATTCTAACACTTAATACATAACACCTTAATGAACACGAAGTCTAAATAACATTGAGGCATCCTTTGTATTAACATTCGCGACATAACAATATGCGTACATTCGCTTCGTTATACATAGGTGTGCAAATGTTGAGGCTATAATTAGAGTAAAAGCGTGACGACGCAGTGTGGGGCAGGCACCTCAAAGAACACTTACAATAGGTAATGTACTTAACGCGGTAGTGCCTAGTATTGTCATTACTTTGAGCCGTCATAGGGAATAAGGTTGCCGTGGAGTCGCTAATTGAGTTTTAGGTTAGAAATTTTGATGATGAGAACGGATTTTAGGATATTTTTGAGATTTTTTGTGTGGTACTTTAAAATTAATTAAATACGTATATTAAAAAAATAATTAAAAAATAAAAAACACAACGTTAGACATATATTTTTTCAAATATTTTATTAGTGAAATTTATAAATTATTTTTATAGAAACTGTGACTTAGTTACTCCAAAAATATATCAAAATTCCCATGTTCAAAATCCGCAACATCAATATCGTCTCCACGCATCAAGCGGAAGCGCCCCTTAGAAGATAAAGTACATTTAGATAAATGGAAGAGAGGCACAACCTTCAGCCGGGTGGGCACTCCGGCTAAACGACAGTCTTAATTTTGCCAAAGTAATAATTAAGAGTGAAGGCTCGTGGGGGCCAACGAACTCTTGCCGAGAAAACTGGCGCTAAATTTTTAAACAAGCCTTAAGTACAAAGTCCGATACGTTCAAAGTTAATTATATTAATAAATAAATAAAATGTTAACGACTTTAGAAGACGTAGTTTTAGAAGGTTTCGTGTTCTGTTTTTCTCTTTGGAGTTAGAGCGTTAATGCACATTTTATGCTTCATTCGACAGAAAATGGCGTAAAATATGGGTCTTATTAGGTTTTAAATCAATTATTCAAGAATGGGATATTTTTCTCTCAAGCGGGGAAGATTTTAGACCTGAACTACTTCCACTGTTTATATGAATAATTTAAGCTTTGCACAACTGGAGAATATTATACACCATGCTGGAAATATCCTCCTATAATAAAAAAATACTGAATACTGGACAAAAAATAGTGAATTGAATAAAAATATCGGTAAAAGCTTACTCCATTGTTTATATATAAAATGCTTTTTCTGTAACAATTGAAAGTTCACGCTACGGATGGTTTTAAAAGCATTCAGTTAATTGGAATATTTTGCTTTTATTTTTACATTAAAAATAACTTTACTCAAGACTTAAGACTAAATATTTATTAAAAAAAACGTTTTAAACATAATAATTAGGTATCATCTTTGACATCGCTAGTGAAAAATATTATTCTTGCATTCCATGCCACCTCGAGGTTCACTGAGGCGCAGTCACCAACTACGCGGGAAAAATGCGGATGAGCACATTTTTGGTTCTACAAACCAATCACGACACAGTTGCGCGTTGCGTGTAACAGGTTCGGGCATCGGGATAAACGTTTGTAGATACCTATGTCCTATAGATCATCCGAGTCTGAGTATTAGTGCAGTACAATTACATATTTGTAAACAGCCAAGATATCGGTAAATTTCCTAGTATAGAGCAAAACTTTAATTTTTTTCAAATACACTCGTATTTGAAAAAAATTGTTTCATCAACTCGTCCTAAGTGCCAATTTTAAACCGACTTCAAAAAAGGAGGAAGTTCTCAGTTCCTCGGAATCCTTTTTTATTAAATGTTTTTACCTGATTACTCGAAGACGGCTGGACCGATTTGAAAAATTCTTTTTTTGTTTGAAAGAGTATACTTCAGAGTTGGTCTAATTGTCACCATGTCAGGATCTGATGACGAAATCCTGGAAAAATCTAGGGAACTCTTCAAATTTTATACGAGTAGTAACTTGTGCAGTTGCTCTCAAAAAGCACCATTTGGTGAAGTGGTACTGATGATGAGGATCACAGAAGGCCGCCAGAACTACTTATACAATAATAACTATTTCATAGGTCATTCGATTATTTGAATATGGTTGTTAAGCACCTTATGCTCGTCACAATGCATATGGTGAAGTGGAGCTGATGGTGAAGTAAGGGCCCACTAAAAAGCAAGAAAAAAATCTTTTTAACAAAAAATAAAACCGACTTTTAAGAAAAATACTGCAAAGTGAAAAATAACTTTAATTTCGGTGGTTGGTGTTTTGGTTTTGGATTTTTGTTTTTGACACTTATTATTTGTTAAAAAGTTGTAACTTGTATTTGGTTGACAAAAGAAAAATGTTTATCTATTATTTTCGTCAAGACTTCCTTCTTAATATCGCGTTTGCCATTCACAGCCACAAAAACAAGTCTGCATCAGTCCTAATACTTTTTGAAATATAAATACATAAACGTATTAATAACTGCCTCATAATTCAGACTATGTGTCTATATAAAAGTGCAAAATTAAATAGAAGGCGAGGTATAGTCCTTCACTCCAGTTGAAATAAATTGGTCCACCGTCCCATCTAGCTTAATAACTAATTCATTGCAGAATCAAACTTTTGTGAAACAACTGTTCCCGTTAAAATATTTCCATCCACTTCCATCGCAAGTTATGGAGCCTCTATTTAGGGACCTAGTCATAAACTGCTTAATTTTGAGTTTAGCTTTTTAGTCATGCTTAAGCTTGTAATTTTGTAAAATTTCTCGTATTTTGTAGGTAAATTAACTCCTTGTTTACTGGTGTTTAATCCTGCTTTTACTGCTGTGTTATTTTGAACTAAAAATAAAGTTTGCGCTTGTTTCACACCTGTAGTGGCATGTGTGGAACGTAAGAATGGCACTGTTCAACATACTTACACCAAGCCATTGTGAGATGGACACTCCACAATAGCGGCGGTAAGTCCCCTGTTTGAGGAGTGGTTAACGAGGCGTCATGGCGTCCTCACCTTCCGCCTGACGCAGGTGCTCACCGGACACAGTTGTTTCGGGAGCTACTTGTGTCGGATTCGGTGGGAGGAAACGTCCGGGTGTCACCACTGCGAGGATCGCCGTGAGGACACGGTGGAACATACAGTGGTGGTTTGCCCCGCTTGGGCAGAGCTCCGCCGTGTCCTCATAGGGGCGATAGGCGGTGACCTCTCGCTCCCGGCCCTGGTTCAATCCATGGTCCGGGGCGAGGAGGAATGGGAAGCAGTCACCTCTTTCTGCGAAGCAGTTATGCAAGCGAAGGAGGTGGCGGGACGCACGAGGGAGAGGCGAGTCCCAGGGCCCTCACAGCCCTTGCGCTCCAGCCGCCGCAGGAGACGCTCCGGGCGTCGGGAGTCGCAGGGTGACTCCCAGCCACCATAGGCGCGTGTCTGCGGGCTACGAGCAATGGGTAGCTCGCCGCCCGATTGAAACCAAGCCCGTGTAGACGGCGCGTAGTATTCCACGCGCGCCTCAAAAAGGGTCAGCAAAATTGTCGGTGCCCACAAGGGGACCGTTGCCTGCCGGGATCGCGGAATTGTTCGAAAGAGTTACCGCGGCCTCGGAACACGAAGTGCATATGATGGAACATGGATAGGTTTTAGATTTTTTGTTTCAGTAAAAATCTGACACACCCTCTCGCTTCGCCCAGATCGGAAGGCAGTCAGTCATAGGATGATTTCCCATCCTTCAAAGCAAAAAAAAGCCACTGTGAAAACAAACATCGTACAATCTCGCATATATTTTTGTTTTCGGCACTTTTTTCCACTGTATGTTGCGCCTGTAGATAATTTATCATTGTTACCCTAAAATTACTCATGCTTATAAATCTTATAAATTTAATCTAATCTTTTAAACACAGTTTATGTTGTTTTTCATTCTCCAATATGATGCCTCAATAAAAACCTGAAAATTGGTAAAAGGTGTACAATCTATCGACAATAAATTAATAATTAACGAAATCCAGTATGCAAAAAGTCAGTCCGACTTCAGAAGATTTTGAAGTAGTTTAATTTACTTTAAAATTTTAATAATATAATTTAAAAAACACTAAAACAAAAATAAAATAAAAGCAAATTGCAAACTAAAATAAAATAAATATTCATCGCAACTTTACAACATATTTTATAGACGAACAGCTGACACAAGTTAATAATCATATTTACCCTCGGTATCAGGGCTTGAATTAAACAGTTAATTTCTTCGTTATTTTTTGCTTCAAGTCCATTCTAATTAAGTTAGTGATTATAGATACGAGACTAAAGGGAAAGGAGAAATGCAAAAACTCTGTGACTCAGAACATAATCATTTTACTAAACGCTTGAACTAACCCGCTCGGTGCTTGTTGGATTTCAAAGGGGTCCTATTAATTATCAAATGAGTTCAGGAAAGATTTGAAGAATTTGTTTAGGAGTTTTGCAAGAAATTATATGACTGAGTTAATTTGAGTTGATCAGGTATGTCTGTCTCCTCCGAAAGTAAGCGACGATATTATTGAATGGAACATAAGTACTAGTCTCTGAGCATCGATCATTTTTGATTAATAGACCTTTGTCATAAAAGGTTTTACGTTCCTAAAAACGGTGCCAAAAACGAACACACAAAACCAAAGACACCGACTACCGAAATTAAAATATTTTTTTACTATGTAGTGTTTTTTGGAAGTCGGTTAAATTTTTTGGTTAAAAAGTTTTTACTTCTGTGTTTTTAGTTGGTCGATTTGTAATTTACCTAGTTACAAAAGCGTAAACGTCAACTACTTATAACCTTTTACAAAATATTGCTTTTTCTGACGCTGGGCCGTTAATTGTTGAGGAGTTCTCCTGGAAATTCACCATCAGCTTCACTTCACCATATGCATTTTGACGAGCATATGCAGACGTGCTTAATAACCATATTCAAGTTATCGAATCGGAACCCATGAAATACTTATCATTGAGTAGTTCCGGTGGCCATCTGTGGTCTTCATCATCAGTTCCTCTTCCTGTTTTCGAATGCAACTGTACAAGTTATTATAAAAAATAATCAAATCTCTTTAGTATTTGGAGAGTTTCCTAGATTTATCCAGGACGTCAGGATCTGATAATTAGACCAACTCTGAAGGTTCAGCCGTCTTTGAGTAATCGGTGACCAAACATAAAAATATATATATAGGAGTATATACGCACCCTTTTATAGAAAGCTTTGTAAAAAAGCATAGAAAATAGTACCTATTGACACTGAACGCAACACAGCAACGTTGACAGTCAGCTTTAATGAAGTGAGCAGCCCTAATGTGTCGTCATACTTAAATATTGCCAGAGGTTTATACTCCACAAAATTATTGAATATTATTCACTTTGAAACTAAGATTTTATACTTATTTTTCCCACTAATACAATACCGGAAACATTAACTGCTGCAAATTCTTTTTTTCATATTAAATAGCTGTTCATGATTAATGAAATATATTTATAAATGATGTAAGTTGTAAGAAATCAAAGCTACGAAGCCATTAACATTCATTTCAGTAAACAAAAAGAACCTATTTCTTTCGATCAAATAAATGATCTTTGGCACCTAGAAAAATATACTAACTAACATCAAACATTTTGATCCAGCTTATTGAAGCAATCTTTTATTTGTCTTTCTTAGTAAATAAATCTTAATTTACTTAGTTTTATTAATTTTAACGCAAATAACTGTCATTAATATTATTGGAGACTACCTTAGGATCTACTTCGTTCGATCGATAGACAATTGAATCCTGCGACTCAAGATTTAATCGTCCGATTGAAAAACTAGTTATGTGGTCAATTACATACAAACTATAGAACCAGTAACAAACCAACTTGCCTATCACAAATCATCACAGCTTGCATCGAAACAAAATTAATAACGAATAAAACAATCAGAATATTGAATTTGAATAGGTTTAATCAGGCGTCGGATATGACCAAATGAACCGCGGATTGGACTGCGTTTATTAAATAAGTTTGCTTTGAACCAATCTAAATGAATAATTACGGGACACACGGTTAGATTCACTTTATATATCGTGTTCCGTTTATAATGTAAATAAATTAATAGTTTAAAAGATACTAGAAAAACACGCTTTTATATTTATTTATGTACACACATAACACTTACAAAAAAAAATTAAATACAGACAAAAGAGCACAAAAGTGCTGCTTATTTCCTAAGAAATTTCTTCCAGCAGACCTGCGACAGGAGAGTTCAAGAGGAGATGATAGACACAGTGTGTACTAGTTACGATAAATAAAATATACTTTTTTTTTGTTTTGCTACCCCCTGATCGTATCGGCCGCCCGATACAGACCCTCCAAGATTTCTCGGGTTCGTCGCCCGCGTAACGTCCTAGACGAGCCTGACGACCCCACCACCATCCGACAAGAGAGCAGTAGGGAAACCAGCACTCTTAGAAAACACAAATACAAAACGCGTTCCTTATTCCGGCCTCGCCGACGAGGCCCATCGCGACGTCCGCGTACTTGTAATGAAAATCCTCCCCGACCTTTGCCAAACGAGCCAGCCCGCGATGCTGAGCCAGTAGCAATAAATACTCCCGTAAATAATATGACCCAGCCTGTCCCTTTGCTGCCCTCCCAAAATGACCCCGCTATGCTGAGGCCCGTACTCCACAGGGAGTGCCCTTAGCGTGCGGTCATTAGTTTTTAAGTATATTCTAGTATGTAAGCCCTGGCTGGGGGCCTTTAATTCATTAGAGGTCACCACAGGACAGACCGGTTAAGTAGTACATTAGCCGTATAGAGCTAAACTACGAGTGGCCCTACCTAAAAAAAAAAAAAATAATGTGGTAAAATTATCAAATAAGTCCTCCCACCCCGGGCAGGGTGGGAGGGACTGTCAGACTTTTACTGACTAAAATCCACGGTGTTCCTTCAATAACCCTTTACGTACCAGGGTCACGGTAATGGGATAAGTCCCACGACCCCGGCAGGCTTCGGCCCTCTGCAGGGGGGGCCTCGTCATGTTGCTGACGCTCTTTGAGGCGCGCGTGGAACACAATGCGCCGTCGACCCGGGCATGGTCCATGGTCGGATAGCGAGTTGCCCTTTACTCGCTGTCCGCATGCCCGCGCCTACGGTGGCCGGAGATCGTCGGCCGACGTCTGACGCCGTGGGCGTCTACCACTGCGGCTGGGCTGGAGGGAGGACGCCATCTTCTCCCTCACGCGGCCCGCCTCCTCCTTCAGAAGCATGACTGCTTCGCAGAAGGAGGTGACCGCTTTCCACTCCCTCTCGCCCCGCAGCATGGCCTCGACCAATGCCGGGCGCGAGAGGTCTCCGCCTATCGCCGCCGTGAGGACACGTCGGTGCTCTGCCCAGGCGGGGCAGTCCCTCACCGTATGCTCTACTGTGTCCTCAGGGCGACCCTCGCAGTGGTGACACCCAGGCGTTTCTTCCTTTCCCATCAGACACAGGTACCTCCCGAAACTTCCGTGTCCGGTGAGGACCTGCGTCATGCGGTAGGTCAGGACGCCGTGACGCCGATCTAGCCACTCCTCAAAGAGGGGTCTTACCGCCGCAATTGCGGCGTGCCAGAAATAAAACATACTTAGCTATAAAATTAAACCATAATTATATAATAAATAAATATATACATACATAGAATTAAAATACGTATTTATATTAATGCTATAAAAATATATACCTATAATAAATATATAAAATTACGGGATGTTAGATAGGTAATGATCTTTGACCAGCTTTTTGAAAATATTAATGGATTTAGCTTCCCGGATTTTAGCGGGAAGTGAGTTCCACAGTCGTACTGCATGAAAGGAGAAGGAGTGGGAATAGAAACGGGTTTTATGGGACGGGAAATTGAGATGGAGTTTAAGGTGGGATCTACAAAGTGCGTCAGTAGGACGAGTGAATGAAAAACGATCGCGCAGGTAGTTAGGATATGCAGGGTTGAATAGGATGTTGTACAAAAGGAATAATATCCGAGTGTTCCTGCGAAGACGGATAGGGAGCCACTTGAGATCCTTGCGAAACTGAGAGACATGATCGTATTTCCTCAGACCAAAAACAAAGCGAATACACAAGTTTTGCAAGCGCTCAAGCTTATATAAGAGCTCATCAGTGGCATCCAAATAGCAGGCATCGGCATAATCAATAATCGGCTGGATTAAAGTTTGAGCTAAAGAGATTTTAGTTTTGAAAGGCAAGAAGCTTTGAAGCGATTTTAAAGAGTGGAAGGAAAAGTGCACCTTTCGACTAACCTCATTTACTTGCGCTCGCCAAGAAAGATTGCTGTCAAGTAATACGCCGAGATTCTTTGCCACATCCGTGTACGAAATGACCGAGCTGTTAAGGGATAATGGTCTCAAAGAGGAAGTGTCAAGTGCAGAGCGATAGTATCGACTACCCAAGATCATAGCCTGGGACTTGGACGGATTAATCTGTAATCCGTATGATTTAGCCCACTGACTAATATTCTCCAAGTCACAATTCATGGCACTTATCGCCGAGTCCGCGTCAGCCAGCAAGAAGTGTCGATAAAGCTGCAAATCGTCTGCATAGAGATGGAAGTGCGAGGTGATAATCTGAGTAACTGTATTAATAAAGATAGAGAAAAGAAGAGGAGAAAAACGCCACCCTGAGGCACACCAGCAGTGAGATCACACCAATCAGAAAATTTTTCATCAAGGCGGACACACTGAGAGCGACCCTGAAGATAAGAGTCAAACCAGGATAGTGCAGAAGGAGAAAAGTTAAATGAACGAAGGACTCCAAGAAGTATGTCAAAATCCACTGAGTTGAACGCGCAACTCAGTGGATTTGCACTCACCGTATTTTCACTAATACGGTGAGTGATTTATTGTCCATAGCCCAGCGGATATCGTCGGTGACTTTCAGAAGTGCAGTTACTGTGCTGTGACCAGTACGAAATCCAGATTGGAAAGGGGAAATTAGGTCCATTAAGTTGCCTTTCTCACAAGTACAAACACGACTATGATACGATATTCCATCATGGAATACCGGTGCCTATCTTCCGGCTTCATCATCAGACCTTGAAACCTAATTGAGGTCAAAGTTCATTACAAGACTTTTCTAAGAAATCCAAACCAGCTATGATACGATTTTCCATTATGCAGTTCCAGTTCATATCTTCCGGCTCCATCATCAGATCAGTTTGACAGTACCATATTATTGTATTGTCATCAGAACTACATACAGCTGCCAATTTTCATTACGCTACGACCCATGAAAGATGGTTAAATTAGTTACCTTAGATTCCATTACATAGTTACATACAGGTCGACCTAATAAAAGCGTGTTAAAAACGTTGCGATGGAAATTAATAAGAAGGTTTTAATTTACTCGTTACAATATGTTGTATGTTTTTGGTCCAGACAATTAAAAAACTATAAGGCCGGCCGCTCATTGCAACTTTTTGTCACCGTGACTTATTGTTACTGTCGCCTGCTGTCGCCCACGATGCGCTCACTGAGGTGACTTCTTGGGTAACAAATCACGTTGGCGTTCATTTTTGTAACGGACTTCAACTTGTCAAACTAATCTGCTTATACGCTTATTTTAAATAACATGTTTTATTATATGGTTTTCGTTTAAACGCCCATCTTTACGGCTGAGTGACAAAAAGTCACCAATGAGCGGACTTTCATAGTAATGTACAGGGCGAGTGACAGTCACGTCACTCTGGTACTGGCTGTCGCTGCAACTTTTTGTCACCGTCTTATCAAGTCACCATAATGAGCGCACTCAGTATAGTTTTCATAGCACTTGACTAAGTGACAAAAAGTCACGGTGACAAAAAGTTGTAATGAGCGGCCGGTCTTACAGTATACAATATTTATAACGACAATAGCCTGTATCATTTTCATCATCACCATAAGCCAGCGTAGTTGTGTGTGTGTTTTACATGGAGCGAATGCCTCTTACCCTACACAACCTAGTAGCTGTAACCTAACACAATACCCCTTGGCTTTTTTTTAGCGGTGAGAAATCATCCTTCATAGGATCTGCCTCCCGATCGGGGTGAAGCGAAAGGATATGTCAGACTTCTACTGACTAAAACCCACCCGTGTTCCATCATATGCCCTTCGTGTTCCGAGGCCGCGGTAATTCTTTCGAACAATTCCGCAACCCCGGCAGGCAACGGCCCCCGTAACGACTGTCAAAGATGTCTAAATGACAGCCGAGACCAACTGCTTAATGTGATTTCCGAGGCACAGGACTATCAAACCACCAATTTACAAACCCCAGGCTACTACTACAGAGAGATTCCTAACAGAAAAACATAACCTTTGAGCTGCTCCGCACGGTGTATCTAGCGCTAGCACAGTCAATTATAAGCTATTGTATCACAGCATGGGGAGGAGCTTGTAAAACTTCCATGATACGCCTTGAGAGAGCCCAACGATCTCTGTTAAAAGCTATGACTTTTAAACCGTACCGTTTCCCCACCAAAACGCTATATGAAAATTGTCACGTTTTAACAGTGAGGCAATTATACCTTTATAATCTAATGATGAAACAACATGGAATCACGCCGGTAAATCACACAAGCAAACATAAAAGGACGATCACTAACGTTTGTCGTGCAGTAAAATGTAACACCGCAGCTGCTCGAAGACAACGTCCATACCTAGCTAGCTAAATTTATAATAAATTAAATACAGCTTTCAATCTAAACCCTTTAACAAAAAATAAGCTTAAAATAAAGCTTTACACATGGTTTCAAACACTTAACTATTTGCAGACGGAAAACTTATTGAAAGAACAATAGGCTAACAACATAATTATAGGTAACATAGGCAAGCGACAGAAGGACTACCACCATTCACAATAATTACTCGTACATACACATACACAACTCTCAAAAAACACACACATACACACACACATACACACACCATATAAGAGCATGCAGCCATTACTTTTTTCTTTATATAATTTCTATAATTTTTCTGTTTTATTCGTATAAATAATGTTAATGCAACACAAACGGGTGAAGATGAAGACACTGGCTCCTGTAACACAGGTACTACCTAGCACAGGAGTCAGGGCTACAATTAGAAATGTAATTACCTTTTTATATCAATAAAACATTTATTAAAAAAAACATTTATTAAAAAACATTTATTAAAAAAATAATATCACTTTTTGCCCGACCTGGAAATTGAACCTGAGACCTCGTGCTCAACAGTCGCGCTTTCGACGACTCGACCAACGGTGCAGTATATTAAATGTTTCGCGTCGTGTTACAGGATATGTATTGATGTATGGAAGTCAAACATGGGCCCCCACTAAACTGAACAGCAAGAAACTAAACATATGCCAGCGCTCGATGGAGCGAAGCATGATAGGAATAAAGAAAAAAGATCGAATCAGGTTGGAAGACATTAGGAAAAACACAAAGGTTCGGGACATAGCAACAAATGTCAGGATACAAAAATGGAAATGGGCTGGGCATATGAGTAGAGGGAAGGAGAAGTGTAGCAAGAAGGTCACAGAGTGGTACCCCAGGAATGGCATAAGAAAGAGGGGAAGACCCCGTCAAAGATGGGAGGACGACCAGGCCAAATTCGCAGGTGTGACCTGGAGCCGTGTTTCCAAGGACAGAAACGAGTGGAAAAGGTTGGAGGAGGCCTTTGCCGATTGGCAATCAACAGAAGACAACCTAGATTTTATTTAGCTTAGATATTAAGGAAATTGTACTACCTACATACTGTTGAATAAATGGCTTATTATTATTATTATTATACAGGATATTTTAATGTGATCGCTCACTCGATGAAATTGTTTTAAATACAGACAATAATATGGTTGAAAGGTAGATATTTATTTATCAGTCCAATTGGCGCCACCAGCCGTCTACATTCCCAGAGGAAAATATTGTCACATCCCAGCTCACTTATAACTGAACCCCAAAAGTCCTTTCTACTTGATTAAATAATATGACTCTTTGATCCAAAAATGAATCTGCCGAAATCACGATACTGGAGTCAACGGACCGGACTGGCTGAAATAGGCATGGCGTGTATCGAAGGACTTCCAATAAGGGCCGGCGATGCCATCCAATACGATACGGGTATATTAATCTACTACTAATGTGGTGTTCCTTGCCCCCTGGCAGCAACCGGCGACCGAACTAAACTCACTTATATTGATGACGTCAGTTTGTCTCCGTCGACTGCCCATTCGCTCTGTGTAAGTTTAACGTGTTGTTGCGAATGGATGCGACCTTTTCAAATGGTTAGGACTTCGGTCGTTTAATTCTACGGAAATTCGAATGTAATTTGGAATGGGGATAATTCACATGGTTTAATTTGTATAGTGTGAGTGGTTTATGTGGGGAGTTCATTTGGTCTTCTAAATAGTTTCTGGGTAAAGTATTTAATGTCTTTCCCTCTACTTGCTTCTTAAATACTTCACTTTTAGCTTATTATGTTTGACTTTCCTTATAATATGTGCACAATACAGTGATAAAATTTGCTGCATAAAACCATAATCTTTTTGTACAAGTTGACATTTTTTCTCTAACATTCCGTCTGAAAAGTTCCTTAAGAAGCGAGCGTCTTTGAGTTAATAAACTTTTTAATACTTAATTACGGGCCATTCTCATACTTGGGCACCGAGAATTTTTTTGAAAGGTCCTTTATGGAAAAACAGTAACAGAGTAGAAAATGCACAATTCGTCCTACAGACATACTGGACCAATTACCATAATAGATTTACCCTCAATCCTCCGTAACGAAGGTATTTCAGTCAGAGTCCCGATTTCCCGAAATTTTGAACACTATTGAACTAGCACTCGAAAACTGTTCGTCAAGTTTGGATTTCGCAATTCAAATTAAGACCTTGATACACTATCCGATTCATGCACCTCTTTAATGGGGAGTGGCACCTAACATGGAGTATGAAATAAATGGAGTGGTAATGAAAGCGTTCATTTGAACTCTATTTTTTTTACACTTCGGACCACTGAGTGACATCCTGACTAGACCGAGAGACCTGATCTGCTTCTGGAGGAATGTTGGCTGGATAGAGTGATGGCAGACACGGCCCAAGCATAACGGTCCCGTGCAGGGACTATGTGCGGAAACCAAACCATAAAGAAGAAAAAGAAGAACCATACACATAAAAACATACTTGCAAACATTAACGCTATATTATATTAGTAATAATATATGTTAAGGAATGGTAATTATAGCATAATTCATTAAAAAAGAAAAGCACCGAGAATGTAGCATTCCCCTTATACGAAATGCTCCTTATACCCTATGAAACCAAAACTTTGGTTTCCAGAAGAAATATAATGGATGGGAATAGGTGTGCTGGTTTCCTGACAAAATATCCTTCACCAACGTCAGTGATGTCTAAAATAAACTAAGTTTTTAAACTAAATAACTGAATACGGACTACACTACACCTACAGGGAATTTAGAAAGACTGACTATAATAAAATAAGAAGATATAAATATTAAAATAACAATTGACTATACTTATAAAATTAGGAAACCTGTAATAATGAAAAGAGTGATGAATAGTGATTTTAAAATAACAGCCGTTCGGGTCAATTTTCAAGCAACGCTTTACGAGGTCAGTCCATGGATGGGTACGAATCAAAAATTTTAACTAACGTTTTATAGAACTTGTCCGAAATAAATGATTCATATCGAGAGCGTTTCTTTCGGCTATCATTTGTACATCTTTAATAGTCGTTACAATTAGTCAAGCCAGAAAGTCTGGCATCATAGTTGCCAATAGGTATCATGTTACCCAGCTGGGTACTATAGGCACAATATCACAAAATCAGTTTGGTACACACAGGTACTATTAGTAAAAATTGGCCAAGTGCGAGTCGGACTCGCCCATGAAGGGTTCCGTAGTAACTATAATAAATATAACATACTTAATATATTTATTAAAAAATAAAAAAAAAAAAAAAAAACAAAAATCCTTCCAAATTTCTTAAAACTAGCTTATTTACAATTTTTACAACTACGCCAAATAACTTTGTTTTTCATAGTATTTGTATGAATTGCAAAGTTATATTTGCGGTTTTTGAAAATATACTGTATCTCAAAAACTGCTGACTCGATCTCGTTCAAACCAATTTTGGTTGAAAGTTTACATTAAGATCTACTTTTTTTTTTTAGATTATTCACTTCATTATTATAGAAGTTAGAGGGGGGGGGGGGCGGGGGGTGGACACATTTTACCACTTTGGAACCGTATATTTTTTAAACGATTAACTTTATGAAAAAGTTATTTTAGAAACCATAATCTCATTTTTAAAGACCTGTCTATAGATACCACACACGTATAGGTTTCATGAAAATAAAATATTTCAGTTTCAGTTCCATGTATGGGGAGCCCCCTTTATTTTAAATATTTATTAAATTATCTCTTAAAATCGGAAAGCGGTTCACATAATACATCTACCTACCAAGTTTTACATGTATAGTCCTAATAGTTTCGGAATAAAATGGCTGTGACATACGGACGGACGGACAGACAGACAGACGGACAGACATGTCGAAACTATAAGGGTTCCGTTTTTTGCCATTCGGCTACGGAACCCTAAAAATGTTGAAACTTCCCATGAAATGGATACGGTGCTAAGAAGGCCTTATTACTGCAGCGGGTAGCAAGACATAACAATCACTAAGAGAGTGTTGATCATTCCATTTTTTCCTTCTCCATGACTTTGATGGTAACTATAGGTACCCGGTCCCCATTAAAGAGGTGCATGTGTGCGTAACTAATTTGGTATAGTCTGCGTATCAGGCGAATGCCACGTGTTTTGGCTCATAATGTTGTTGTAGTGGTGGAAAAAAACCCGTATTAGATATTTTAGGGTGCCGAGTTTGCAATTTATTCGCTTGGAACTGAATGCGACTTAATTACAGCTTCTGTTTGTTTCAAATGGACGAATTTTAAGTAGGTTGCCTAGGTAGGAATAGGATTTTCTATTCCTAGTTAAAAGAGAACTTCGTTAGTTTTGAGTTTTTCCCGATACTTTTAAAGTACATATGTATATCGTTAGAATATTAATCATAATATATTCATTTAACTCTTGTAATTTCGCTCGTCCATTGGTCGTTCTCTGGTTTTAAGATCGAGGTTGATACAGCAAAACTGAACTTTGCACAAAATTGTCCAATAAATTCCAGAATATCTCTCTTACTTCATTCAGGTATCTTTAATACATTGAAGAATTGATCAAGGTATATATTTTTTTACTTAAGAAATATTCGTTTTTTTTTTTCAAAATATTTCCTACCAACGAAACCATTACATTTGGTTGTACGAGCATACTTTGAATATTATGCTATTTTTGCTGCTATGCTATTTCATACAAAAATTTAAAGTAAAACTACCACCGCTAAAATTGAACCTTTTTGTAGTGCAACAAAATGTAATTTGTAAGTAAATAATTCCATACAAAATCTATTTTTAAAATAGCTATTTTTGACACGGTTTACTAGACCAATACAATACACTGTGTGTGATCTTACAAGTTATTAAAAAAAAATTATAGGCACAATAGCATTTAACAGCGAAAAATAAACCTTTTCATTCCGGGAATGTGTTCGATTCTGGTGGGCTAGATTTATCAAAATTCTAAGCGAACGAAATCGCTGGCAACACTTAGTAATAAATACAAAGTAAATAGACAGCTATAGATAATACTATGTTATTTCGTTAAATAAAGAACTCCTACGCACAGAGGCTACATTCAAATCGTTTCACTTCGCTTGATTTAACCCCAAAGCGGCATACGTTTCCATAACGCAACCAAAAGCTTTTTATCTGAGCGCAAAGCCGTCGATAATGATGGCCACAACTAGAGCTGCCACACTTTCATTAAGTTTTCTAGTCCACAAACGCTGATGCCCCAAAGCCATGTGTGAAGAGTGTAGAAGATGAATTTGCGAACAAGTGATAGGGACAGAGCTTATCGTACATCCCCGCACTTGATCCTATTTATCATGCACGGGACTTATTAAAGCGACCAACACGCGCGTTGTTGTTCAACAGTAAAACTTTAAAGTGGATATAAAAGGGTAGGAGTAGTCATTCTAAACAAAAATTGTTTTAGGTATTCTACAGATAACATAAAGATAAATTATATTTGTTATAGATAGCGTGTTTGTTTCTAAATTGCTACTTTTATTTTATAAAATATAACGCTATCCAGTGGCAACAAATTAGCTACCTAAATACTAAAGCAAACTATCACATAGAGAGTGCAAACAAACCTGTAAAAAAATATTTGTACACATGCGATAATTACATTACACTGGCACACAATGCGTCACGTAAACATTAGTTTTCCTCCAAACATAACCCAGTAACAATGTTGTTCGACTCGATGGGTTCCAACGTCCAACAGATTGGCGTTTCATTCATATGTAGATTGCAACAAAAAATCCAATAAACAAGACAGGGTACTCGCGTTTCCCCTAGCATCATTATTGAAAAGAATGTTAACAGTGCACCCGGCTTATCCCGGGGTCGTTTTACCAAAAGAGTTAGACTAACGAATGGTCGCCCTATCGCCCTACATGACATGAGTGAGTCTCTCGTTACGCTTGACACTTCAATTCGGATTAAATTCTGTTAAGAATTTAAATCAGCAACAGTGTTTGTACGGCAGATTGTTGAACCAGATTGAATTGAGACTGATTACTTACCTGTGAGTTAGATACAGGCGGGGTAGATTTTCAAGCTCAAAAGGGTTGTTAGTCACTCAAATGTAAAGTCCTACTATTATTAGATGATACTTTGTTAAGTACTCTGTTTGAAGGTAGATTCTATCACATAGGTTTAACGTGTAATCATTTAAGCAAGCTTCATTTTTACCTGCGTACGTTAATTTATTTTGACATATTGTATATATTAAAGGTCACCAGCTGATTTAGATCTTGTAGGTATATGATTTGTTATTTTGCTAACTGCAAACATGTCTGGAGGGTTCCGTTTTTCAATTCTCAAAATTGATTGATTTTTTAAAGAATTGCACAACAGCCATACCTGCGGATAGGCGACAAAGCCTCATATAGTGGTATTCCAAGTATTCACATATTACTCGATGACCAGCTACAATTTTTCCGCTTCCATGCCGCTTAGCACAACTTCAGAGAGGTTTCATATCGCCACAGCGGATGCGTTTGTTTTGTTCAAATTTATTTTATCAAGTAAACGTTGGTATCCCGCTCAGTGGGTTGGACCTAATATGCAGTAATGCGGCAAAGTAGTACCTCTGCACCTACCACTCCCGAGTTTGATGCCGACTAATGAGTGAAGTTATTCGCTTAATTATTTTTGTGCAGATTTTAACGGTTTGTTAAACTTAAAATGTGTGCTCTCGCTAGCGTAAGAGCTTAATTTATTTACAGATATAAGAATTTATATTGGAGGGGCTTGTTTTTGCGAACGTAATCAGCTTTAGCCGCATACTACTGTAAACAGTAGCGGAAGAGATGGAACAACGAGCTTTGATGATCTTGCACTACAAACTCGTTCAGAAAACTTGCTGTCTGGTTCGCAAACTTCTGATGCTTATGTTTTAAACGTGAAAATTATAATACAGAGAAATCACAAACTGTTCATATTTCATTCGTAGAAAACTCTCTCAAAAATTAAAATACAAAATTAAAACATCATCCGTAACGGAGCTTTTTAAATTGATCGCGAAATAATCGATTCCTTTCCCTCAACCCTTCCACCGCAACGTCCATCTCATTTAGTTTTTTTTAAAAACCACATTAAGAACAACATGAATCGTAAAATGAAAGGGCAATATTATCAAAGTGCAGTACAAATTGCAGAATCACGCGTTGCGTACCATTTCACTCTCCGAGACCAGTGATTAATCGCGTTTTCATTAGTGTCGCATCCAAAATGACATAGTTATGAATCGCCAGTTCAATCAACTGGGTTTCAATAACAATTTTTCATTCTCGACACACTAATTAAGTGCTTTTCATAAATATTCTGGTAAAATCACGGGTTACACCAAACAGTTTTGAACTCTATATTCTTTACGGCAAGTTTGATAATTCTTCGATGTAAAGTTTGTAATAGCAGACTTGAAAGCGACATCCTTAGTAACAAGTGTAAAATATTTTCCCCAATCGTTGTACCTGGCGCCCCCTAGGGATATTTCAAGGGTGAATAAGCTCGCATAATGGCAAAGGGTACAATATTTTAAATTTCAATCGCTGCGAGCGGTCCGGTCTCTCCCCGGGCGGCTTGGAACAAAGATTTCACCCGGTGACTTCTGCTAAGTGTTATAATAACTTATTATATCGGGAAATCGTTTGAAATATCAGTGCTGTAATAGAAAATGTCTTTTTCCACGAAGAGTGTTTAGTATATTCTTTTTGAAAATTTTATTTCTCGTGTATTTTTATGCAGTAGCGTGTCTTTGAGACATACTTCAAATTAAAATGGTAAATGGGTGTTTTAGGAAGGCAACCGTATTATTTCATTCACGGGTGGTCAATAATACAATAAATTATCTTCAAAGTATTCGGTTAGGAAACGAAAATAACTAGGCATTGTAATACTAAGCAGTTTTAAGGTAGACACATTTTCGTATAAGGTTTTACTTATCTGAATTTATATTTACAAAAGCAATCTCTAATCTTCTACGTTATTTTAGTATAACCCGTTTTATCAGCTTGTTCATGCCTCGGACTTTTCTGCTAATGTTACGATAAGAACAAACAAGGTATTTTAACACAGCATGTTTCAACAGACCAACGTATAAATATTTCGTCCTAGTACTGATTAACATGGGAAATAAAATACAAGAGCAACCTCGCCAATTTATATTATGGAGTACCAAATCGCTTGTAAAAGGTGACTAATAAATATTAACTGTGACAAACGCCAGCAATCCATCCGTGTTTTGCTCTCATTTCAACTCCCCCAGTCCGTTTTTTCAGCAAGATTAATTTTCCGAATCGTTATCAGCGCCTTACGATTGCCGACGCATTTGTTACACTACAGTTCACCTTTTCAATGAAATTGCAAATTTTATGCGGAGCGCAGATAAAGTACCTATAATCATTATTATAACTCATAAATTTGATTGAAATTCGGTCACATTCCCAACGAGCGCTTATCGCGTGGTTGCAGTCAACTTGAAAAATACCTCGCCCCTAAATTCGTGATTTGAAGACGTCGAGTCAAGGCTTCCGATCGATTTGCGTTTAGTGCGACAATGAACGTGTTTAATATCGACATTTGCATAACAAATTTGGAAAACGCGACGGTTTTTCAAGATTGAGAACGCAAATTTTGGGAGTATATGAAGTAAGTTATTTGGGAGTGGATGGTGTTAGATACCTTAATAATGTAAAACTGGATAACCAGAATGTGTATAACATGTACGCAAAAAATTTTGGAACTAACCTTTAGTCGCCCAGATGTACAAAATTCATACAGTAAGGAGTTGTCTGTGTGTTCTACACGCTATAGACGCTTCTTTTGGCAAGTGATACCTATCCTATATATAAATATAAACAACGTAAAGAAATCGACATGTCCAAGGACCGAAAAATCCCAGTTTTTTAGTTTTTTAGCAGTGGAAACATTGTGGGATGGTTATGTCATGGGTATTACTACTATTATTATATCGCCTTATCATTCGTGTTTCATTCAGACATACAATTGATAACGGGATAATTAGCATCTTGAAGCATTTCGCATTGACACTGGAAGGAAATAAGGGGCAAAAGGGACAGTATCCTTCAAAACGGAACATATGGTCACTTTAATCCACGCTTCTTTCAAAAGTAACAAAACCTTTTTACTCCTAAAGCAACACAGAGACTCAGTCCCTCTAACGTTGTCACTTATAAGATCTCTTTATCAATTAGAAATCTCTACTATATTTGCGGATGTCTCAAAGAGAGTGGAGGGTGCGGGATTTGGCGGAAGGGTTTGAGGGCGTCGGTGATATCTTTTAAGTACCCTCGAAACAATAGATGAGTAAGACTATCAAGTTAAGACGGCATGTGAACTTGTAAATGTCTTTCATGGAGTGCTAGGAAGCCTATTTAATTACACACAGTATCTATTGTATAAACTTATGCATAGAATATTTAGTATTTACCACCCATGTATCTTAAAGAGAGACACAGTTTTCATTTCAAACAGGCTCATTCATCAATACATATGCAACCAACTGCTTAGTTTAAAAACTGACTAGAAAGTTCGAAATTTAAATTTCTACACAGAGTTAGATAAATAATTAATTTGCTGATCAGTATTAATAAAAGCAAATTGTTAAAATGATTTTGTTAAGGCTGAAAATCTGTTACATTTTCTCACAAAACTACATAATAAAGTTTATTACGTGCAGTCTATAAAAACGTCTATATATGTATTGAGATATCGGTTCTGGACATTATCAATATTTAATAGAATGTAATAATTTATTTCAGGAATAAGTAAACCCATATAAAAATAACAAATTACAGAAATATACATAAATAAATGCTATAATAGATTTTATTTATATATATTAATTGTGTAATAAAAAAAAATATTTTTATTATTGATAAAAACTATAATATGATAATTTTAGATAGATTGATAGATATACCTACTCTTTATTGTACACCATAGCAGAATTGTAGGGAATATTAGTTGCCATTTAAGAATGGCGAAATTTTATATATTACCAATTGCGTTAACATGATAAATGACAATCAAAGATCTAATTACAATGGAATCATGTGGTAATGCGAATTCAATTACATTACATTACATTATAAATCTCCGCGATTCATACACAGATATGTCACACACATCTCAATTAGCTGTTGAATCAATATAACATTTGCATGCAAATACATTTTGATAGGACTCTACGTGCAACTGAAATGAGAGGCCGATTAAAAATTCACCCTCCATAACGTACTTTACCGATAGCTTTGATAATTAGGCCGCCTTAAGCGCTTTCGCATATTAAATATAGGTAAGTATATGTTTATGCAGTGACATAGCGGCTCGTTGATTAGGAGAGCTGAGGGAAGAGAATGATCGTTTTTTTTATTTAGGAAATGCTGTTGATGGATTGAAATTGAGATAAGGATGCTTGTTGTATTAAAAGCAAAATAAATAAATAAAATTTATATTCATTTATTAAAATTTTATTCAACACAAAAGAATAAAGGCGAACTTAATGCCTTATGCATTCTCTACCAGTCAACGATTAAAAACTCTTTTCTAAACTATGTCTTACTTATACATTTTTACTTAAGAAGAAATTTCACGTGCATGTGCGTCTGCTGTAAGTTTCTGTTAAATTGGCCTTTTTAACATTGCCAAACGAAATCTACTACTATTTAGAAAATTTTATTATTCTTATGCTACGCACACAAATGCTGAAATAAATCCGACTCACTTAAATCAGCAGTGGCTAATGTAACAGAAAATAATTTAAACGAAATACTTCAATAATAAATAATTTAACTCTTAGCGAAAGAAAGATTGCAACGACTTTAATAAAAACATAATTACTTCGGAATGAACTTCAACTGCCGGATCTACCTGTATAAAAGTTCTTAAGATGTTGAAATAAAATAGGGATCGAACCCTATGTAAACATTAAATTAACAAAATAAACTTCCCTAAATAAAATACAAAAATCTTCAAACGGATCAATCAAATTTTCCAAACAAATATTTAATCAAAGTCTATCATCCTATTGAAGAAATTTTATAAAATAAACAACACTGAAATCTGTTTTCAAAGGCTCCAAAAATTCTTAGGAAACAAACAAAACTGCAGCTCAGACAAAATATTAACAAACAGAATAAATCGTATTTAGTGAAACAAAGCATTTATGATTCACCCTGGAAGATCTCGTTAGACTCTTAATGAATCTATTGAGGGCTTGTCGACCGAACCGGACGAAAGTACGGGGCGGGGGTTGGAGCTGCGCTAATAATTTGTGTTAGGCTTAGTTCACACGTATCACTTTTCAGCGAGACGACCGCGACATCTTGGACGGTAGTGCGATCAAGAGCCACGACTTTATGAACATGGTTTTGTCGCACAGTCCTACATGCTACATGCAGAGCACAATATACAGGGTTAATTGTAAAACACCGAAAACCTCTCAGGACTATGTTACTAACATCATAATCAACAACTTTTGTTCTATGACTTTTAAAAATTCGTCATATTTTAGTTCACCAGATTTTCATAAAAAAATAAAAATATTTAAATTGAACGCCCTAAATGTTACAAAGTCTATGCGAAGCAAAAGAAAATCTGGTGAACTAAAATATGACGAATTTTTAAAAGTTATAGAACAAAAGTTGTTGATTATGATGTTAGTAACATAGTCCTGAGAGGTTTTTGGTGTTTTACAATTAACCCTGTATATAACATAATATCAAATATAAAAATAATTATGATTGTGTAGTTGTAGACAATGCGTTTCCTGGTCTTGAATATGTAAACGTATTACTTTAATAATTCAACTGTCTCGAAAACTCAAGATCGAGTACATGAAATTAGCTAAGATTTATTAACATAACAGTTTTACACGTCACTTGAACTATGATTAAACTGGAAGTGCCGCTGATCGTGTGCCTCTTTTCCTGGAGTTTCGTAACTTATCCACGAGAACAATTTGCTATTCACGTTTACAGCAAAACCATTATGATTGTATCATCTTGCTGAAAGTGGTACGTGTATCTCAAGCCTTAGAGTCTCAACGGCAGTGTCGTGACACTACGCTAAGCTGTCGAGACTCGAGCCATTGAGCCGTAAAGAAGCCTAATGTTATTTGCTCTTGCCTCAACTTGCGCATAGATATAAATAGTGCCTATTGTTTTTGTTAACTGCACTGAAAACTTTGAGCAGAAATTTCTAAACCACAATTAAAAGCAGAATAACAAAAGTACTGTCAAGTGATACCGACTGAATCTTGGGATCACTGTTTGATTTTATGGAATAAGAGTTATAATAGAATTTAAATATGAAACTTTCCTAGTAGCAACCTGAAGTCTTAATTTGTGGCTAGCTGACAATCGGTTCTTTCGCTTTACATAAGATTTAATTTTAAACATTATGTGAGTGTAGGGTCATCACACATAGTTATGTGCGTCCTCTTTACGAAGAAGAAAGATTTTTGTCCCTAACAAATATTATACATGCGATAAAGGTAAAGTTAAATAATTTTATAAATGTCGCCATCGATTATTTGTAACAATGAATCAAATCAGTTGAAAATGTTTGTCTGATGAGAGGACACAGATTAGTGATTTTTAAAAGTCTGCGATGTAAACGGTTCAACGAGTTACACTCATCTCACTTAGGAATCACAAAAGTGAAAGAAGGGGTACGTGATAGATTTTGGTTGCCGGATACGTCTGCGGTCATCGAACAGAATACCGGTGCGTGCGCTGTGTGTCACACCATTCTCAACTTAGCTGTTTCATCGTGTGAGCAATAGTTTGCTTAGGACCGATTAACGAGAACACATAAGTACCTATTTAACCAACGTAATGTTAAATTGAAGTAAAACCACTGTTTGGTTATTTCATATGATTGGCTCGGACAACGGTACTTCTTTTGTATCATTATATCGTATGAATTCAAACAATGTTACTCTCGATAAAACATATAATTCGGCTAGCAATGGACTAAATTCAAAGCATACTTGTGATCGGGTATAGATATCAGGACACAGACTCCGGCATAGAATTCCACTCTTAAGCTGAAGGCACAATGAAAATATTCCTAAAACGCTTAGTGCGTATAGGTGTCCCACCCATATTTTGGATTCGTTCCACAGAAATAAAAAGTACAGTTCTAATACATCTGATGATCAATATTTTGAAAACTATGTGTAAATTATGTACATTTTATTTTATGTCAGAGACTATTTCACGAGACCCATAGGTGATACAGAGCTATTTAATTAATTTTAGTTAGTTTATTGAGTGACGAATTAATCTGCGTTGTCTTTACCCTGACTTGTTTGAGTCAGTCTCTTCTAGTCTATATTATATACGGCAGCAGTCATGACGTCGATAGTCAACGTCGGCTGTCGCTTATTTCACAGCATAATGCTAAACGATGGACATTTAATACGAATGTGACGCATATCTTCCTTATTTTAATAGAAAATACAATAATACTTTAATAGTTACTGCCTCTGTGGCCTAGTGATCGCAAACGCGACTGCTGAGCAAAAGGTCCCGGGTTCGATTCCCAGGTCGAGCTAAACGTGCTATTGGGTTTTTCTCTAAGAAATTTTACAGTCGTAACCCGGAGTTTAGAATTTGGTGGCGTGATGACCCCCATGCCTCGGAGCCCGTACCCCTAGGTAGGTAGGTGCTTGTAATGATGTCAAAAATCCACAATTGATAACCGGCTCCAAGATGCCATGAATTCCTAGGTACAGAAGAATCTCAAAATATAAAAGTTTCTGAGTATTAGAAGGACTTTCAGCCTTGCTTAAAACAAAGTTTATTGTCTGTTTAGAATAAAAATATTTCACAAAAAGCTAATTGTCAAGGCTCGTGCCGTAGATGGCTCATTTCGAAACATCGCATTTACATTTTACAATCAAGCCTTTTTGATAATCATCTCAATTACGACCGCACCAAAATTTCTTTGTATAATTAAGCGCGATGAAGCAGAGAATATAAAAAAAAATTACCCTTTATTTACATTGGTATTTCTTTAATTCTGTAGATTTTTTTGTGATGTAACTAGTGTTTGTCAGCGGAATCGTCTGTGTGAAGATAAAAAAAATCCACCTATTTTTTTTTAGAGCAATCTTTCTCTTTTTCTATTGACTAAAGCGCTATAACAATTAGTAAATATCCTCAATTAATTATAAAACAAGTAGTAATTGATAAATTGATTGGGTCTAGAGAGACACGTGTGAGAAAATAGAAGAAATACAAAATCGTCGCAAATAACTTTTTTTCTTGTAACAGGAAAAAATACACATAATTATTATTATGAATTTAGGTCAGGTTGTGGGGACTATCAAGGACTGGAGAATCCCACTGATTTGTAAACACATTTAGTATACTATACTTTAACTGACCACGGCTTAGTAGGGCGCATATTGCTTAGAATATAGAAATATACGTGATTAGATTATAACCTAAATAATTACGTTTAAGTCTCAGTGTTCTTCCAATTATATTCATACGTTGAGGCATTGATTGATATGCATCTATACTGATAATTTGAAGCAACAATAACCTAATGGCTAAGTAAAAGAGAGATCGTGGGTTCGAACCCCACCCCCATTTACATAATTGCCGTGAACCCACTCCAGACACAAGCATTTAGCTTAGTTGGAGGGTTTGACAAGATTACAAGTAATGTGAAATCTACCCACATTGCAAGTCCACTTTAAAAAAAAAACAAACATCCCTACTTTTAAATCTACAATAGGTACTAGTAAATTGAAGCGCACTAAGATTTTAAAATCGCGTAAAATCTGGTGCCAAAACTCCACAGCGTATTTCATTAGAAACTACAATATTTTCTTATGAGCACTCCACGGTGTAATCTTATTAGGGCGCGAATTATATTTGGGTTGTGAGCGGGTGGTGTCGCGCGGTGTCGGCGGTGTCGGGGCCTTCGATGTAAACTAATTGCATTTAGAGCGATAGAGCTCTGGGAGACGGAGCAAGCGATGCTAATGGACGGTATATTAATTAATACGGGCGTCTCGTCAAATTTCAACTTAGTGGAGTATCTATTCCGTTAACATTGAGGTTAATGTTTTGAAGTACCTTCTTGTAATATTTCGACGAATTACTGAATTGCGCAACTGAAACTTTAGCAATTAGATTCAATTTTCTAATTGATTTTAAAAACATTTGATTAATTAAAGTACTCCTTAATTAAAGTATTCCTTTCTTTTTTACGGAAACTGAGAGAGAGACGGAAAGTGAGTTACACAAAAAAAAAGATTAATTTCTTATAAATATTCTTAAGTTTTGCCATCAGATACGAAGACGAATCGACCAAAATAAAACATCGTAATCACAAAATCTTTACACTTAACAGCTTGATCCAAACGCCAGCATCTCATAAATCATGAGCAAGGCACAAAGACAAAAGGGGCACTACAGTGACAATTGAATACTGTTATTGCCCCAACAGATGTCTATAAAAGTCGGAATGTCGAAACTTGGCAGATAGCTGGAGTGAGACAACACCAGCCAGCCGTGCCATCTAAACGGCGTTTAAATAAAAGAAATGACACTCGCTTGGCAAAAGCACCAGCTGACGGCAAACGGTGGCACTCTGATAATTGTTCCCCGTAATTATTTGAAACACTTAATAGCGTGTTCAGTGCCGAGTTTCACCAAATTACGGCCTGGAATACTTTGTTTTTAGTTTGTTACACAGTTACTGTGAGTATTTATGACTTTTTTATGAGAATACATTAATTATTTTTTGTATAAAATAACTTTCTGAGAATGAATAAATGAAATAAGTAAAAATCTGTTCAAACTATTTTATTTCTAACTGTACGTTTTTGTCCGTGATATGATCTTGACGTTGATTTAAAGAACATTTGAATAACATTTTATTTTATAAAAACATATTATTTTGCACAATATTCAATTCATGACAACAAAATATCCGTTAACTATCAGTTATTGGAAACACTTATGAAAGCCCTTCATTTTCAGAATAGGTATTCTTTGATGACTTTTACGTGAGTACTTTTCCATTTATAAGTGAGATGTTATTAACATAATCAAGTTTTAAGTGGTGAACAGGGCGCTTAGTATGTGTTTGCATAACATTATGGTTTTCGGAAACTATCGCTTTGTCTCTTTCACATTCATCTTTCTCTTTGCCATCAAATTTGGTGCATGTGAAAGAAACAAAGCGATCGTTTTGGAAAACGACAAAAGTATTTCAAACTCATACCGATTGTCGCAACCGACGGCCGGGCACGCCACAATTGCGGCGGTAAGACCCCTCTTTGAGTAGTGGCTAGATCGGCGTCATTGCGTCCTGACCTACCGCATGACGCAGGTCCTCACCGGACACGGAAGTTTCGGGAGGTACCTGTGTCTGATGGGGAAGGAAGAAACGCCTGGGTGTCACCACTGCGAGGATCGCCCTGAGGACACAGTAGAGCATACGGTGCAAGACTGCCCCGCTTGGGCAGAGCACCGACGTGTCCTCACGGCGGCGATAGGCGGAGACCTCTCGCGCCCGGCACTGGTCGAGACCATGCTGCGGGGCGAGACGGAGTGTGAAACGGTCGCCTCCTTCTGCGAAGCAGTCATGCTATCGAAGGAGGAGGCGGGCCGCGTGAGGGAGAGGATGGTGTCCTCCCTCCAGCCCAGCCGCAGTGGTAGACGCCCACGGCGTCGGACGTCGGCCGACGATCTCCGGCCACCGCAGGCGCGGGCATGCGGACAGCGAGTAAAGGGCAACTCGCTGTCCGACCATGGACCATGCCCGGGTCGACGGCGCGTTGTGTTCCACGTGCGCCTCAAAGAGCGTCAGCAATATGACGAGGCCCTGTAGAGGGCCGAAGTCTGCCGGGGTCGTGGGACTTATCCCATTACCGTGACCCCGGAACGTAAAGGGCTATTGAAGGAACACCGTGGATTTTTGTCAGTACAAGTCTGAGAGTCCCTCCGGCCCTGCCCGGGGTGGGAGGACTTATTTGATGATTTTACCACGTAAAAAACAAAAAAAAAGCCCACAAGGCGACTACTAAAAGTCGACTTAGCCTCGGATAAGGACGTCTATTTGCCAAAAAATCTGCAAAAGCATAGCGTAGGTACAAAAAGATGATTTTCCTCCAAAGAACGCTTCAAGGAGGATTCAATACTTAGTGAAAATATTTGAATCCGGTCATCGAGAAAGTTCCGCGCGAAGCTGGAGCACTCGATCGATGCACCTGAAGAGCTCAAGAGTTCTTCAACGAATTTCGTCATAATTTCGTACCACTTCACCTAAGAGTATTGATAAGATAGGGTTTATACGTTGCGTTTTAATAATTTTTCTTGAACCGGAGCAATGTGTGCTCATTCACACACGTACTTTTAAGTAGTTTTAGTGCAAGTTTGTTGAATAAACGAACTACTTATTATGTTATTCATTTTAGTCAGAAATAACTTTACTTACGTTATGTAATTTATGTTTTGTTGTGCTTTAGCTTTAAACCAATTCTCTAATATCCCTAACGATTATAGTACGCAAATTAATATCTTCTTCTTCTCTTCTCAGACGTACACTTTTCACAGACTGAACGTGGCCATATTCAAGGTGTATTGTGTGGGTTCCCATCACTGTTATGCCTCATGTCATTGGGCACTGGAATGTGCTGGTTTTCGTGGCCTTTTTTATTATGACCGTCCAGTGTATTAGCGATAGGCCTTTTTCCTATTATGGAAACCTGAAAGACTAGAAAATACTGTTACGCCAGTCGCTTAGTGAAGTACGTCGAGAAACTTCGACATAAATCTAGAATGTTCGAGACACTAACGCCATCTAGCGGCGAGTAGCAGGAATGAGAATGGAAACTTCCTGGAATTTTCTAGGCAGTTTAAACAGTGAGTCGATTTTATAAGAATGTTCTCGAACTCATAGACTGGGGTATAAATAGAGCGCAAAAGGGCGCAGAGAGTCAGTCTTATTACGAGGCGAATACGCGATATAATCGAAGCTTTACCAGTGAATTTCAGTGGGACTTAAGTGTTAAGTGACAAGTGTTGTGGTGCGAATATTTGTGTTAAATTTTTATTTTGTGTTAATTAATTAAAGTGTTAATTTTGGTTTAATTGGCGTTAATTATTCTATCCCGAACCCCAGCTTGTAACAATACCAATCAATTGAGAGGCCATTGATTGGCCTTTTCGGGAGATGTAGTTGAAAATGTCAGAATACGTATTTGTACAATCGACATTCTGCCTGTCTTTTAAACGGTGTATTTTCAATATTCAAATCTATATGAATAGAAATATTATAGTAAATCTAGTGAACCATTTTTTAAAGATGATATCGACTTTACGTGAAAAAATTATATGTTCGTGTTTAAGCGACTTTACCTTTTTGTTCAAGTCGTAATAGGTAATTCGACACACGTAACCATAGCTCATCCATACTCAGAGCACTGAACTGTGCGTTCAGTTCAACGAAGTTTGACGTCTGTTCCATTCGACATTGGCGCCATTATTATTAAGAACTAGCACATAAAGTAAGATCTAAGCGAATGAAGATAAAACTCGTACGTGGTTAACGGGTTTATTAAATAGAAGACAATTCTTACGCGTACGTGAAGCGGAATTTTCATTAGATCAGTTTTAGAAGAACGTGTGTACAAAATATGTAAGTATTTGATTAGACGAGCGAATAAAGAGTCAAGTAATGAAGACTTGTTCGTTATAAATTAATATTAACTACGTGAGCAGACTACTGTTGAGCGACGATAACATTACAATTTTATTAAAATAAATAAATCATTACAGTTTAGGTTTAATTCTATGAAACGAATGTCGATGAATATTTATTGAGTCTAACTTATTCGTGCACGCGATGATAAGTGAGTCATCAAAAAGACTTTAAAAATAATTAGATTTACGATTTTTTTAGGTAGTTTATTGTAAACCGTTATACGGTTATAGAACAATGGTGATCTAGACACAGGTATGGAAACAGGTCCTTACTTGGTATAGACACTGAACTCTTTCGGTACCAAGCACCCAGCAGACGAATCCAACAATAATTTGTTGTGTGTCCACAACTTGCATCCGCGTAGTCATTATATTATTATGTAACTTTTAGTCAAATAAAGTAAATACAGGCAAAGAAAAATAAATGAATAAAAAGAAATTATAGGGCATCAAAAAATTCGTCATCATCGCTATCAATGGGAAAAGTGCCCAGAACACTGGCCGCATTGCCACGTTGAATGACAATGCTGATTCTCTGTCTAGCTTTTAATGATTTTTGTTCATATCCAGAACCAGAATTACGAGAGCGTCTCTTAAAAATGGGACAGGACCCGTGTTCCACCTAGAATCTCCACCTGGGTGGAGCACGGGTACTATATGGGTCCCGTGCTCCACCTGATGACGTTGTTGTACAGTGATGCAGTAAATTGTTTTCCCTATATGTTTCAAAATATCTAAACAATGATCAAATAGGAGTAAGTTTAATGTTTATTTTACAATAATATAATTAGTTTCTTATATTTTATTTATATTATTAAATTACCTTATAGCTTTTATGATGCACAGAAAAGACTATGAGTAGAAATATTCCAAAAAAAATTACAAACTGAATAAAATTTATGAAAAATAAATTCAACGCGCCTGCTTCAGTCTTTTGTTTTGTCGTTGGTGAGAAGTTGAAGCTGGAACATGATTTTGAGAACACTAGCTCTCAACAGCCCATTTTTATTTAAAGAAAAGGAAGAATTATACTTTTATATGGCGGTCTTCAGTACTATAAGCAAAAGACATAAAAATGGTAACCAGTTTTTGGTGTGCAGTGAGTCCTAAAAGAAGAAAGGTGTGAAAATTTCCTAATAGCTATAACCTGGGAGTCTTTAAGTCAAGAGTGAATAGGTTGCTTCTAGACAAGCGTCCTTCATCTTCGACCACATTATTGCTTAACATCTGGTGAGATGCTGGTCAAAAGCAAGCCTATCAACAATAAAAAAAACTATGCATCATCTATCTTATGATTCTTTTCAGAACGTATATTTAAAACGTTAGATCACTACATGATATATAAAATGAAGGAATAAAAGATTTTGATTTGATTTTTTTGACATACAGAAACTTAAATGTATTTTTTTTTACTTTCTACTTCTTTATGTAGAATAACAATGCGTTGATTTTTTTTATTGTTAATAGGCTCGTATTTGACCATCTCACTTGATGGAAAGCGATGATGTGGTCGAAGATTAAGCATGCTTGCCTAGAAGTAACTTATTCACTCTTGACTTAATAATAGCTAGTTTCAGTTTAAAAAATATGGGGCTTGCAAAATACCTCTAAGTAACGGTAGGTTGATTGTTACTCCGGACTAGGTAGGGCAACTTTTCAGTAGCAGTAGTTTGTTTGATTTAAAGTACCGAAATAACGATACACTGTAGTGGCAATAGTTCTGATAGCGAAGCAGTGAAGAAAATGGATCACGGTACAAAAATGGAGATAACAGTGGCTGTATACGACAAAACCGAAGTATTGTTAGCTATAGAGAAGGCTAAAGAAGAAGCTACTACTTGAAATGAGTATTTAACTAAAATTTATAAAAAGGCTGTAGAACCGCTGTACCGTAAGTCTCAATTTAGTTCCAAAAATATTGGCATCAAAAATAAAACTTACACACGCATTGTAGGTCTATGTTTCAGCTTGCCTCTGTTGCCCCATGATCGCATTGCAGAAGACGTATGGCAATATATTTTATCAGAGAGTATACATTTTCAAAATGCGAGATTCGAGAATTTATTCAATAGAAAAAAAAATTATTAGTGTAACATGTAGATGAATGGTGTGTAACCCTAAGTAGATTGCTTACAATGATATCACAAAATACTGATTCTTTAGATGTACCAACAACTAAACGGCCATTTTTTGGAAAAAAGCGTTAAAATAAATTCTTTTGATTATATTTTAAATTGTGTATTTTTCTTAATTACTTGACTGTACTAATCATCAGGTGGAGATCCTAGGTGGAGCACGGGTCCTCCCCCTTAAAAATAGGCTATTTTTTTACTAGAAATATTTTAGGTATTTGACAGAACAACGTTTGCTGGATAAGCTAGTAATATTATGAAAGTATTTGTTCTCGACAGCGAAAGTGTTAATTCAATTTATTTGAACTGCGAACATAACACAGCAAACTATCCCTTTTTGCGACACTAAAAATTAATTACAACTTACAAAACATCAGTTACAACGCAATCTAAAAACAATTAACGAATCCAAAACAAAACATAAATTCATAACACATTAGAGAGACACGCCCCAGTTTCACCTCCAAGAATTTAATATAGTTTCAAATTGGCAAAATAATAAACCGGTGCGTCAGTTGCAGGAAATGCAATCACGTCAGTTATGGGGTCGTAATTAAATATGAGGCTCGTTGCGATGGCAGTTACGCGGCAGCATTGTGGATTTTGAAGTTGCGATTGGCCGCGATTTGTAGCGAACGCCGTGAGATATGTGAAATAAATCGCGCGTGAGTTACCACGGGAAATATGGGAGATGGTTAAAAATGTATTATAAGATTGCTGATTAATCATTTCGTGATCATAATCAGACTATAACGTTTTCACTGCTGGGGTATGAAGCCTTTGTACACACAAAGGCTTTCTCTTTATTAGAGGGAATGGACCGTAATGTTGCATGTTTTCGGATTGTTCGGTTTAAGGACATACTGGTTTTCTCAAGATCATCCTTCATCGTGGAACAAAACAGTGGTAAAGATAAAAATAACAATGTGTCTGCCTGAATTTGCACTCACAATATTAAATACTATTAAGTCGTATCCTGCTACTAGTACCCGTTTTTATTTATACAAATGTGTTTATACACAACCATTTTCGATACGAAACATGTAAATCATAATGATATGGTTGACAATGGTCACGTTTTCTAGAAGTCGCCTATTAACTCCTGATTAAATGACTCGAAGGTTGTAGCTTTAAGAAACCCCTTCCTAAGTTTACTCATAGTTATACGCTCAAATAAAGTATGTCAAAAATGTTATGATTATATTATTATATTATATTATGATGTCAAAAATGTTTTGATTATGTGTGGGATGTGAACGATGGATGTACTGGTGCATTGCAGTCGAATGTTTTGTAATCCCATGTTGGCACGGCAAAGTAGTGCATTCACCATAAGTTGTGTCTTTTGTAATAAGCACGTACGTTGGATAACCTCGTATTAAAACTCGGCTTGTAGTTTTCAGTTACAATATTATGCAATAATCAATGAAAATAGATCGAGTACAAAAGCTTATTTCCTGGCCTGTATGCATGCCGGTAGTAAAAAGCCAGAACGCAGTGCGGCTTCTCACATAATATCAGAAACATAAAACCGTCTGGAAATAGCGTTCGTGCAAAACTTGTTTAATTTGAAAGTCTCATAGCAAAGCAAAGTTAATAAATAGCGCAAGACTTGCGATATGTCTTCACTGGTGTTATCGTTCAGTGTAGCCTGTTTCTTTTGTACTAGCACGTGGATAATGGATGCTACAGCTATTAGGACTCCTTTAACGTCATTCGTTATGACTTTTGTAACACAAGTTTCAATACGTTAAATAAGATGCATGGGCTCTCGTTTTGCGTTGGGTATTTAGATGTTTCTGTTTTTTTAATGTAAAATGTATTGATTTATTATATACTTTATAGTACACCTTACAATATTTACAAGTATATAAATAATTCAACGCAATCATTGTAAACTATAGGCAATTTTATCGCACAGAGTAATCTCTCTAATTAACACGATTTATATCTAGAAAGGCCTTCCCCTAGTGGCTTTTGCCCAGGAGTGGAATAGAGCAGGCCAATAAAAAAGACCTAGAATGTTCGTATAGCACTTAGAGCACTGTAATATATTCTATTCAACAAATATCACAAACTAAATTCTAAAAAGGAAAAATTCAAGATTTCTTCGTTAATCAAGGGCTTTAAAACAAAGTTCAATTCACGTTTAACTCTAAGTACTTCATCTGAATCGAAAAAAGAGCTTTTGGGTAAACACCCAAAAGCTCTTTTTTACAAGCTAATCAACAATTACGAACTCTTAGTAAAGCTAGAGCTCTCAATGACTCTTACCGTGCCTTCGAAGCTCTTTGCTCAAAACTACGAAAAAATATTAAAAAATAAAAAATACTGACGCGACTCTCAAGACCAACGGAAGCTTGCTTAAACGACTTCCATGGACTTTTCACGAGGTTTTTTTTTCGTTCAATGTTGTGTTTTTTTTACTTTCCGTTTATTTAGCATTTCGATGACTATTTAAACTCTTGAGTGTTTGACATAAAAAAGTTTAATTTTACTTTAGGTTTGGATTTTATTATCAGTAAGCTGCATGGCCAATCGTAATGACCGCTGAATCTGATTTACAGCAAATGAAAAGGCCATACTAACATAGCAATACGAGAATATTGCCTTCTAAATAGTTGTTATCACAAAGCTTGGCATTAAAGATCTCAAAAAACGTCGTAATCTTTAACAGCATCAATTTATCAGCGGATTATGTTACTTTCATACAATACATAATTTCTATCTCCAAACTGAAAAATCACACTCAAATAATCCCCTATCTAGACAAACAGAAAGTAAAACTTCACGAACATAAAGCGCAGAAACGGAGCGTTCTTTAAAAAGCCAATAACAATATGAGTTTAACAAACTGCAACATGAGGGTAGTTTAAAATCGATAAAGCCTTTTCCGCACCATCTATTCGCACGTACAAGACTTCACTGGAACCCTCGTCGACTGGCTTTGTGTCTTAATAACTGGTCCCGCCACAAAGGAAACCCTCAAAAGGAATTGATAGAAAATGAGTATGAGCTG
Organism: Tholera decimalis; assembly: GCA_943138885.2. Taxonomy (NCBI): domain Eukaryota; kingdom Metazoa; phylum Arthropoda; class Insecta; order Lepidoptera; family Noctuidae; genus Tholera; species Tholera decimalis. The sequence continues at coordinate 22,672,234 of OW964559.2, forward strand.
TAATTTAATTGTAATTAGTGTTCTAAGTCTTTACTTAGAACACTAATTACAATGAAATTACAGCGTGGGTTGGAGTTGCTAATCATATATCTAGTCTTCGCAGCTTGTAAATACAGGATAGTGGTGTGAAGAAAATAGTAGGATTGAAGTCGATAATTGTGTAAATAAGAAACCTATTACTTTTTAGTATTTGATAACTCCTTAGTCAAAATATGTGGCTTGGCCGTTTCATTACTACAAGAACTATTATAGAACAGAAAAGTAATGAACAGTGAATACATTTTTCAATGTAATGGTAGCGAAACGGTCAAGCCTCATATTTTGACTAAGGTGTAGAGTTTCTGAAGTTAGGGATTGCAGAGTTACAAGCTTGGCTCTACATGAGATCTGATAACTATTTGACAGTGGGAACCATACGGTCTTGTTTTGTCAACATTTTAAGTTAAATTAGGCTATGATTTTTAAAGCATGTAGTTATGAAACTTATAAGTACTTGCATATTTCAAAGCCGTTTTGTGAGTATTTCTGGAGGAACTTTGGCTTCTAAAACACAAACTCTTGATCTAATTTAGAAGACGTTCGTCTTTAAATCTGACATTAATTTACAATAGTTTAATTAAATTAAGTACTTTGGTTATGCATGTAATGTACAATAAATAATAAATTTAAATTTTACATGAATAGGTTATTGGTGGCTGTAATTTAATTGTAAATAGTTTTTATTTAGAACACTAATTACAATTAAATTTCAGCGCGGCTTAGAGTTCCTAGTCATATATCTAGTCTTCAGAACTCGTATAAGCAGCGATGCACGGAAAATACTAGGTTATAAGTCGATAATTATATGTAAATAAGAAAGCTTAGTTTAATTTTCATTTTTAATATTTAAAACTTTTCAGAGGACATAATTGCAAATACATGCACTACAAAACAGACATAATATTACACAGATTACTGAAAAACTAGGATTAAACTACACAATGGGCGCAGTGGTTGAGTGATAGGCTCCTGCACTGTGTGTTGCAGGTTCGATTTCCTTACCGAACAAGGAATTCTATAAGTAATTCAAGTAAGCCTACAAAAAGTTGTTCAAGCTCTAGATAGTTGTACTTGTAAATTTAACTGTTTATAAACGCATCCACCATTCAGGACAAGATCCTAGTAGGGCAGCCTATTAAAAAAATGTATATAAAGAATTTCTGTAAAAGTAGTTATCTACACTTCGCAGGCTTCTATATAATTATATTAACAGTTATGCAAACGACATACTTTTTATTAAAAATATCAAATGGCATAATGCAGTCTTCAGGTTAATGCTAACCTTTTAAATTAATTATTTAATGAATGGGCAGGCTTGAATATTCGCATAATGGCAAATGTATCGAAGTCATACTAAAATGTTTCTATAATAAAATTAAACCTCGTGTACTGACTAGAAAAATGCTCATATTTATGTTACAAAGATAAAGAAAAAAAATAGTTTTTTATTTTATTTTTAGTTACTAGAGGAGATGCGCTCTATTTTGTTCCTTCTTTGCTTGTAATTTACGAATACACTGAGATCTGCTGTTTAATATCATACGCGCTGAATGGAAAAGTAGAATCGGATAATTTGAAAGCAAAAACTAGCCCAATTAGATTATACATAAAGCCCAAATTCATACAAAAAAAAATATCAAGGATTTCCGTGAAAGATTTTTTTTTCTCCATTATTATCTTGTATGTTAATACACTGGCTTAAAGCGAGAATTTTCTTTTCACCGTGAACACAAATGTGTAAAAGGAAACCAGCATAAGCCGAATAACTGTTATTAAGAAACACAAACAACTTTTTTACGAGAAATAAATGTTATATCGAAATGTGTGTGTATTCGCACTTCAGCGAAGAAAAACGCCTTCAGGAACGGAGGGAAGAGATTCCCGTGTATCGTAAAGCGGCAAAATTATATATTTACGTACCTCCTCGAGGTAGACACTTTCGTCAACATTATCATACTCTATTTTATCACTATCTTATCTTACTTTAAGTGCTGGTTATCTAGGATTCTTTTAGTAGTTCATAAAGCTTAATATCTACTGCCATATTTAGTTGAGTTACCAAACTGACCAAATAATGCTCCATCTGCTGGAGTGTCCTAATGGTCCAAGAACATGTAAGTACATTAGAAGACCTATTAAACGCCACTGAAAACGCGACCAGCGTGGCTACCTACTGGGCCCAATACATATAAAGTGCGCGATTTATTATCGATACGAAGAAGAAGAAGTTGTGAGTAGATTAAACATTTATTAAGTACAGCAATCAGAAAACACAACATATGAAGGCGCAAAAAATAATAGAGATTACAAAACATTTATCTTTAAATAATACTTACTTTGCACCTCTGTTGGAATTATAACGTAGCTCATAGATATGTTCACTAACATATAGATTTACTATTTACATACACAAGCAGGCCTTGGAAAAGCTATTATAGCACAAAAAAAATATTTTTCGTGGAAGAATCAAATGCGCGCCAGCCGTGTCGTCAACCGCCTATTAAGTGCAGTCTGTGGTCAAAAAGCCAAACTGCCCACACAACTAATATAAATTTAGCTTCAGATCAAATACTATGTCAAATTAGCCTCTTCAGTGTTGTAGTGCCTTACAAAATATCATTGGAATCTTCCATCTAGAATTTGGACTGGTTGAGGTCAATAAGGTCGCTCTATTTTGTGGAACTTAAATATGTATAACTGGTGAAATGGAAGTATGCTAAAGGCACGCCTCTGCCTTACCTTTCTAAGGAAATCATCCTGATACTATGTTATAATACCATTCAACCTCTTATTGAAATGTAAATACCACCGTAACGTATTATTAAACAGGGCTTCCAGCTTGTATGCTGGAACCTAAGCTAATCGGTAACCAATTATAGCTCAAAGTAATAATTTATACCAGTTTGCTAAGCTAAGCTGTAACTTATGCAAGTTAGTTAGCATAGAATGTGTTTGCACGAATATGATGTAATATTTGTTGTTATTTGGAATGAAAATGTGCTGTAGTTCACGATTCGATTACTGTTTTTTTTCTATCTCATGAGACTGAATATCTTTCAAAGTTTTTACTTTATGCTGACGATCTAAAAATTTTTAGGCCTATTAAAACAACACTCGACTGTCACCTAATTCAACAAGATCTCGATCGCCTAGCAGAATATTGCATGCAGAATAAACTACACCTTAGTATTCCCAAATGTTGTTGTGTCAGCTTCACTAAAAATAAAAAAATTGTCATACATTCGTATAAACTACATAACGAAACACTTATCAGAGCTAACTCTGTTCGTGATCTGGGAGTATTACTCGATGACAAACTGCACTTGGATGCGCATGTTGATAAAATAATTAGTCGTGCTTATCGTATGTATGGCTTTGTGATGAGATCAGCCACTGAATTCATACATCCTCGCACTTATTTACATCTTTATAGGTCTTTAATCCGGTCTCAGCTCGAGTATGCAGTGCCGGTGTGGAGTCCCTTCTATAACAAGTACACTGACTGTATAGAACGAATTCAACGTAAATTTCTAAAAACTATGCATTACCGTTGTTGCCAAAGACGAATACACCTCTCTTATGTTGAACAACTTAACAAGTACAACCTACTCTCTTTGAAGTCAAGACGTATTTTCTTGGAGACAATGTTCCTGTACGATTTATGTAACAATGCGTATGACTGTGTAGAAATTAGCAATAGACTATGCTATGTAGTCCCTAGGACAATTCAAGGACGAAAGGTGCGCTCACGGCCCGTATTCGCCGTCACTTCTAGTCGTACGAATGCGGGCCTGCGGGCACCTCTTCGTCGCCTTGCTAGCAATTACAATAAGTTCTTTTCTGACTTGGATCTATTTTCACTACCAGTTAGAAGATTTAGAAATTTGCTTTTATATAAAATTAGAAATTTGCCTGAATAATTTTAGCTTTGTAATCGTATACACCTAGTAATTTTTAACATACACCTATTATCCTATTATCCTAACTTTAATAACAATACTGTCTTTTTCTTGTACATCTGTGGAGAACGTTGTTGGTTGCACATTTGTATAACCCTATATGTTCGTACTTTTTTTGTTATGAATAATGTGTAACTGTTTGTTTTCCCTAACAAATAAAAAAAAAAAAAAAAAAAAAAAAAAATTTGTTTCCTACAGTTAGTTGTTTTGAGTGTAGGTGTTTATGCAAGTCAATTAATATGTTTGTAAACGGTAAATATCTTTTTCAAACTAAATATCTTAACTAACAGGAGAACTTCCTAGCTGCAAAGATTATTTCAAAAATTAAGTTAAAACTTATTCAATTTCTTCACAAAGCTTTAAGAATTTTTTTTTAGTTTTAAATATATTTTCGGATGTGATTCCGTTTAAGTTTCGTAAATAAAATAAACTTGGAGTGGAGCCTTGATGCTAGCCAGTGACCTCTTCAAATCTCGACCGTTATTAGTAAATGTAAAATGAATTAGATACAGTGTCATTATCAATCCCAGTAAACATCATCATCATCTGCTTAGCCTTTTCATAACTATGCTGTATCAGAGTTTAGACATGTATATTTTTTATTTTCACAACGCAGCAACCAATTGCTCATTAGTGGATGAGCAATCGGTTGCTGTAATGTAATTTTTTAAATAAAAAATATATAGGACAAGGGTGCAGTGGCACCGTTGTCCTGAAAGTTTTTATTAAGATCTACAGCATATTTGATTTTTCACTTCATTATTATAAAACTTAGAACCCCCCAACCTTTTCCATTTCGAAAGTGTATATCTTTTATATATATATACATATATTATTTACGATTGAATTTAAGAAAAAATGGTTTTAGAATCCTCAATGTCATGACACCACACGTTGTTGTTGTTAGGTTTGATGAAAAAAATAATATTCCCTCCTAAATATTTTATTTTTAATAATAATCGGAAAGCGGTTAACATATTACATCTAAGTACCTACCAAGTATTACATGTAGAGTCTTAATAGTTTTAGAATAAAATGGCTGTTACAGACAGACATGACGAATCTATAAGGGTTCCGTTTTTTGCCATTCGGCTGCGGAACCCTAAAAACAGTCGCACTATATTATTTCACATCTGACTACTCTAGTTTAGTCAGCCACGGTAGCTCTAAATCTTAAACTTCAATAACTTCACAAACCGCGCACATCAAATCAAAATCTCCAAATCACTGTCAAGTTTAAATACTGAAATTATAATCAAGTTTATGACGACTTGAAGTATGAAGTTGTCCCATGACGGTCGCCCAGAAATAATAGTTGGTAGCCCTTTGGTGCCCTTTGTTTAAACTTTTGTTGCAACAGTGTTCCACGCGTGAAACGATAAACCCTCTTCAACTTCCCTCATATAAGGAAATTAATCTACGCCCTTAATAAAATTATAAACGCTTAATGAAATACGAAGTGTGACCGTTCGAGTTTTGGAAATAAAAATTAGGTAGAGAATAAACTTTTGTGGAGATATAAAGCTTAACAACGAAGTTTAATGTAATATTTAAATACGAAAGAGACATTTGACTGAAGACACACTAGGTATATATACGTAGTTGATATCAAATACTGAATATAGAGTTTATATACACTGGTAAACACACACACGTATACAAAAAATAGACATTGAAGTATTTCTCCACATTGCTGTCATCCAGAAACGTGCCCAGAAGACTGACAGCATTGCCGCGTTGTATTGCAATAATTATTTTTTGGGCAAAGAACAAGCCAGCCATCTGGTCACCCAAGGAATCGATCAGTCAAAAAAACACTTAATATTATCTCAGATCTTTCAAAACCTCGAGCAATGTCTCAAGAAAATCATACACCATTCTAAAATTCTTACAAACATCAAGACTATTCGTCGTACTCATTAAACAGCAGTACATTCGCACTCACACAGTAGGGTATTATGTATGCTATTAGTCCAATACGTATGTATACTTAAACTGCTAAGGCGTCCGTCGCACAGTCGTAAAGCCCTGCTCGCTAATAACTTGAATTGCATTAATTATGGCCACGAGCGCAATCTGGAAAACAGTTGTTACACTTTACAGCAGTTCTGTAATTAGTTTTAATTACCTGTATTGATTACTGGCTCACTTGACATCTGAAACAATGAAGTTTTAAAATTAGTATTGTATATTCTAAGGGATAGCAGTTGCGGCCTAGTGGTACGTTGTCGTCGTAAGTACGAACACAGTTAGGCACTTTATTTTGCAAATTGGTTATTAAAATAACACTTTTACACGTAATTTTTTCGTAAATTTAAACTAGCGGTAAATTTGCGGTTTCATAAATAAAAACACCGGCCTTATGGTGTTTCCTAACTGACTACCCTGAGAAAAAACACCGAAATAAACTTAAACGGTGATGCAAAACATCGTGATGAAACAGGTATTGTTGAGGAACGAAACGTAGTTGTCATATTTAAAAATAAAATAAAAAGTGTGACGTTCTCTTTTTCAAAAGGAACTAATATGTTTCATTGAAAAATCTCTATAATAATGAACCTGAAAAATATGTAATAAAAACGTCTAGAGATTCGGCGACGGACCAACATTCGGTGAGCTTGCTGGACATAGTTATGTCCTATTACTAAAAATCCAAAGACATGCAACATGCACCTGTGCAGGTTGCACTGAGTACGCGTGGTAGATTATGATTCTTTCATAGAGAGAGAGGCCAATGTCACAGCAGTGGAAATATTATAGGCTGATTGTAATTATTTTCGAGGAAGCTGGGTTTTTACCAACCATGTAAATTAATGCATTATCAAGGAATATTACAATAAATATGAATGCGTACTAGCTAATAGTATGTTACTGTCAGCACACGCAACGGTGCCATTGTGCCACATACAAGCGCGAAGCGACAATACGACTGACATTTTCTCAGAAATTCCAAAGTAGTTCTCGCTTAGAACAATTATAATAAAGACGGCACTTACATTTTAATCGCACTGTTGCCTCAGGTCTATCTGCGGAGACGTTTAAAAGAATATTCTCGTATAACGTCAGTCACCTTGTTTATAATCCACAAGAATAGACCCATAATGCCTATGCATTACAACATAGTATAATAACATAATGCTCTTGAAATTAAGCAATAAATAAAATATAACGTTGATATTAATGTTAGTAATATTCAATAACAAATAATAATGTGCACGTAGACATATATTTGTTGCCCACAAAATAGTTTTTGTATTAGATCTAATAAAGCCTAATTTTATCAAAGAAACTTTACTCTCGTACGCCTCAGAATCACGTACGTATAAGAAAAAATAATAACAACAAAATAAGACATAAACTTAATCATAGTAAAGAATTAATGTTCATATTACGAAATCCAGAACATTGTTGAATTACACTTATAATTAATTAACAGATAAATAATAATTAATATTGGACTATATGCGTTGCGATAAGTCATCGCACCCTATAGGTAGTGTTGTTTGACAAATGGTAATATAAATGGCATGTCAAACGTAACCATATTCGTGTCAGATGGCTATCAGAAAATTGCTCACTTTTTGTGGCGGTGAAGCTACGCGGAAGCGCCCTCTGTCGTGTATGTAATGAAACCACAGTACCAACAGAAACAGCTTACGAGTACAATCAATATGCTAGTAATCCGATAACTTTTTTTTAAGGATGGGAAATCATCCAATGACTAGCTTCAGATCTGGGCGGTCTTTTACTAACTAAAACCCACCCGTGTTCCATCATAATTATGCCCTTCGTGTTCCGAGGCCGCGGTAACTCTTCCGAACAATTCTACAACCACGGCAGGCAACGGCCCTCTTTTGGGCCCCGAAAATTTTGCTGATACTCTTTGAGGTGCGCGTGGAACACGACGCGCCGTTTACACGGGCCTGGTTTCAGTCGGGCGGCAAGCTACCTATTTCTCGCAGCCCGCAGGCCTACGTCTACGGTGGCTGGAAGTCACCCTGTGATTCCCGATGCCCAGAGCGTCCCCTGCGGCGGTTGGGGCGCAAGGGCTGTTAGGGGCTTTGAGACCTGCCTCTCCCTCGTGCGTCCCGCCTCCTCCTTCGCTTGCATAACTGCTTCGCAGAAAGAGGTGACTGCTTCCTATACCTCCTCGCTCCGGGCCATGGAGTTAACCAGGGCCAGAAGCGAGAGGTCGCTGCCTATCGCCACTACGAGGACACGGCGGAGCTCTGCCCAAATAGGGCAAACCTCCACTGCGTGTTCCACCGAGTCCTCAGGGCGATCCTCGTAGTGGTGACACCCGGGCGTTTGTAGTGGTGACAACCGTGTTTGGTGAGGACCTGCGTCAGGCGGAAGGTTAGGAAGGTTAGGATGCCATGACGCCTCGTTAGCTACTCCTCAAAGAGGGGACTTACCGCCGCTATTGTGGCGTACCCAGCGCTGGGCTGCGATAGTAACTCTTCCCATGTGGCCATGATCCCGCGCCGAAGCTTCGTCCGCCGTGCCACAACAAGTTGCGGCAGCAGAGTTTCGCCCCAACGAAGCGCCTCCACTCGTTCGTCGTGCAGGAGCGCGAGAGTAATCCGATACCAGGCATTCAATTTGTGAAGTGATATTCAATTGTCGTGGTTAATTTGTGAAGTGATATTCAATTGTGGTGAATCTGTTTGTTGATGATTAGCAGTAGTTATAAGTTCCAGAAAGCAGAGAATCTGACGAAAGGCTTACTAGATGTTTTTTTTTATTGTTTAAGTAGTTATACAATAAAAATACAGCTAGCTATAACGCTAAATCGTTGCAAAGCCTTCTTTTTCAACCGAATGAAAATGTGACTGCTCATGTCGCAATCCTTTTTTAACCGACTTCAAAAAAAGGAGGTTCTCAATTCGTCTTGAATTTTTTTTTAATGTATGTTACCTCATAACTCGGAGACGGCCGAACCGATTTAAAAATTCTTTTTGTGTTTGAATGGGTATACTTTCTAGTTGGTCCCATTGTTACGAAATCAGGATCTGATGATGGGATCCTGGAGAAATCGAGGAAACTCTTCAAATATTATAGACACACCTATAGCGTTTTGGGTATTTCTTATAGTACGTTGAGCAGTTGCTTCCGAAAAGTACCATTTGGGGAAGTTGAACTGATGATGAAGACCACAGATGGCCACTGAAACTCCTCAATAATAAATATTTCGTGGATTGCGTTTCGATTACTTGAGTACGGATGTTAAACACATTATGCTCGTCACAATACATATTATTATGGTGATGTAGAGCTGATGGTCAAGTACCAGGAGAACTCATCAAATATTAACGGCTATGCATCGGGAAAAGCAATATTTTGTAACTAGATAAATAGAAATAGAATAGATATATGTAGATATAGATGAATAGAAAAATAGACCCACTAAAAGCGTGAAAAAATTTTTTTTTGCAAAAAAATAGAACCGACTTCCATATCAAAACACTACAAAGCCAAAAATAACTTTAATTTCGGAAGGCGGTGTGAAAAAAAAAGAAAATCCAAAACCAATAACACCGACTTCCGAAATTAAAGTTATTTTTGGCTTTGTAGTGTTTTGATATGGAAGTCGGTTCTATTTTTTGCAATATTTTTTTTTCTTATTGATTTAATACCATTTTTAGATGACATGTTTACGATACGTTTGACTATACGTTTAACGCAATGGGTGAGCGGTCGTTTGCTTCACTGAGTATCGCAAGTTCGCTTCCCGCATCGGAACCAATGCTTATATGACCTACAGATGATTGTTCCGTTTGCTGGGTGTTTCTATGACTGAATTTATATGTTTGAAAACATACCAATGATTCAGGAGAAATTCCTAATGCATGGTATGGTTTTTAGGGTTCCGTAGCCGAATGGCAAAAAATGGAACCCTTATAGTTTCGTCATGTCTGTCCGTCTGTCTGTCTGTCTGTCTGTTTGTCCGTCCGTCCGTATGTCACAGCCATTTTATTCCGAAACTATTAGGACTATACATGTGAAACTTGGTAGGTAGATGTATTCTGTAAATCGCTTTCTGATTTTAAGAAAAAAATATATATAATAAAGAGGGGCTTCCCATACATAGAACTAAAACTGAAAATTTATTTTTTCATGAAACCTATGCGCGTTTAGTATCTATAGACAGGTCTTTAAAACTGAAACTGAGGTTTCTAAAACCACTTTTTCATAAGATTAATAGTTTAAAATATATACGCTTCCAAAGTGGTAAAATGTGTGTCCTGTATTATTACTTGTATTATTATTTTGACAGGCCCGTTGGTATAGTGGTCAGTGGTCCTGACTGCTATGCGCAAGGTCGTGGGTTCGATTCCCACCTAGGACAAATGTTTGTGTGATGAGCACGGTCATTTGTTCTTTGTCTGGGTGTAATTTATCTATAATATGTATGTATTTAGAAATATATATGTATGTTTATCAGTTGTCTAGTATCCATATCACAAGCTCTGCTTAGTTTGGGACTAGATGGCGTTGTGTGAAAAAGTTGTGGAATATTATTATTATTATTATTATAAGTTAAAGGAGGCCCTCTAACTTCTATAATAATGGAGTGAAAAATCTAAAAAAATATATATGTCTATAGATCTTAATGTAAACTTTTAACCAAAATTGATTTGAACGAGATCGGGTCAGCAGTTTTTGAGATACAGCATATTTTATAAAACCGCAAATGTAACTTTGTAATTCATACAAACACTATGAAAAAGAAAGTTATTTGGCGTAGTTGTATAAAATGTAAATAAGCAAGTTTTAAGAGCTTTGTGAGGTTTTTTTTTGTCAAATATATACAACGTGTAACGGAAACCCCATATCTATCCAAAGGGGCTAAAGACAACATCTGGTATGGAGCTCTATGCACAGTTTTAGCTCAAAATAAGTGACTCAAAGAATTGATACCAAATTATCGATTTCATATTTTTTTTGAATACCAATCATAACAAACGTGTCACAGCATTACGAGGATCGATAACTTTCTACGTCACTTGCCAATAACACGGTGAAACTCTTCGTTCTTCTTAATTTGAAAATTCTGCCTCTGGTATCAATGTATTGAAATTTCTATTATACATAACACATCTATACATAGGATTATAAAACACTTGCCATATCGTTTATTATCATCTAAAGAAACCGTGCACTTGGTATGTATATACCCTTAAAATTACACGTTGTATACATATTATATTAGTATAGTTACTACGGAACCATTTATGGGCGAGTCTGACTCGCACTTGAACAATTTTTCTTTTATAAAAAACTTTGTTAAAATTTGCTGAATTTACATCCCCGAATTATATACGAGAGATTGCTTGTGAGATATCAATTAAAATTTATTTTGGTTTACGTCGTCGTTGGAAAATGAAATGGTTGGTTCTGCGAAATAATAAATTAAGCGGTTTTCCCTTTATCTGGAGTCAGCGAAGATAATGAATGACATGCAAACGAAACGATGTGTAAGGAATTGCTGATAAGAAATTTATGAGTATTTTAGACTTTTCATGCAGATTTTGCGTTTAAATGATTGTTATAGGGAATTTAGTCTGGAATATTTATATTTCTAAATTTGCGAATGTCTGAAATTATCTCAAGGGAATATCAGTACGCACAGAATAACGAGAAATAATAATAGTCCTCCTAACCGATTTCAGCCAAGGTGGCTTATCTCATAATTGATTAGCCATCTGTGCAGGAGATATTATAGTGCACTAGTAGTAGTAGTTAAAGATAAGTTCAACAAAGAATATAATAAGTTATTTCCTATTTGTAAAATTGTACCAATAGATAAAAAAGTAGTTTATTTGGTAGGACTGAAATATTATTATAACGATGAACACAAAGTTAATGTTAAAAACAAGTACAATACACGTAGGGTTCGAGAAAATAAACTGGTTCAACCCAAGATAACTAATTATTACGGTAAGAGGACATCTAATTATTTGGTACCTCAAGTATTCAACAAAATAGAGTTATTAAGAGAAAAAATAAAAATAAGTAAAGGAACACTAAAGAAAAAACTAAAAAATATATTGGAATGCTAATCATATATTTAGGTAATTAACACATTGTTACTGTGAGATTATAGATATAGGATTGTATTGCAACATATTGTGTAGAAGTAATTGGAATGGTTAAGGGGATTACATTGCCCAACGACCTTGGGGATTTGGAAACTGTACTAGCATTTGTTATTTTAGTGCCCTATGCCGATTGATATCTATACTACAACGAAAGATACGAAAAGCGTATTAGATTAAGAATACAGACGCGTCGCGCGTCGCGTCACTGTCGTCTTTGCCGATTTAATTTTGTTCTCTGAGAGGCTTACTACATTTTTACTATTCCGTTTTATGTTGAAATAAATTACCGGATATAGGTAATAAGACTTAATAACTGCCTCCGTGGTCGAGTGGAATTTACCTTGTGACCCGGTGGCCGTGGGTTCGATTCCCGTAGGAAGCATACTTTGTAAAGTTGTTTCCAGTTTGGCTAGGACATTGCAGGCCTGAATCACCTGACTGTCTGATAAAAAGATGGTTCCGTGCTTAAGAAGGTACGTATAAGCTGGTGGTTCTGGTCGCCAAATGGCGATGGACAAAATAGACTACGTCAGAGGCCCTTGAGGTGGTCTAGAAACTCTGAAACTAGGGTATATGGGGTCGTTAGACCTTACTTACCCACTCGATAAGAAGAAGAAGAGTAGGATTTGGTATTTAGTTTTAATTAGTTGTTTCATTACATATTTATAAAATATAATGGTAAAGTTTCATATCTAATGATGATGGACTGGTATAAATAAAAATAAAAAATAAGTGTGTAAGTAGGTAGGTATATGAATTTTTTAATCAACAAAATCTTAACTTAAACTCGACTAAAACTGGTCAATTTGTAAATATTCAGGACAAGTCGGTTGATTATTAAATGTGATTGTTGTTGACGGTGAATGTTGGCCGTCAATAATATAACATTCTTCTAATTGGATAGTGTCCGCGTCGGGCTAGAATATTCTGCTTACTTTTTTCTTCACCCTGATCAGGCTGCAACAAACATATTCGGATTATTTATGATTATGTTTCATTTTACAAATAGAATAGGAAAACAAAATTGTAACACGTTGTATAGCTTGTAGAATGTCTATTGGTTTTGAAATATAAACACCCACTTAACAAGTATAGTTTATTAGATTCGTCTAGGAAGGAGAAATTACAGTCTAGTAAGATGGATTTAAAAGAAGATACAGATTTATGAAACAATAGTAAACATACTATAAGAACTGGACGTTCTTGATTGCATACAAAATCAACGCGGGCTTAGCGGCGCGATGGTGCAGCGGTGGAAAGACTGAAAGGTAGATCGCCTCGGGGTGCCTCGAGCGCATCGACAGCCGCCGCGCTGTATGGCGCGCGCGACGATGGATAGCTATGCGTATGTACTTACCTGCCGCATACTACCAAGTGTCATTGTCAGTTTTGTGATGTATTTATATGAAATACACAGTCATATTTGCGATTTAGTAAATAACCTTCAAAAAATTGGCGAAGTGCGTGTCAGACTCGCCCATGAAAAGTTTCGTAGTAACTACGCAAAGTAAGTTTGATTTTAATAGAGCTTGTATGAAATACAAAGTTATATTTGCGATTTTATTTTTAATTTATTTAATAAATTCATTTTTGAGGTCATCATAATCCTGTGATAGAAAAAAAACTGTAGCCTGGATTTGTGAGTTTTGAATCTTTATCTCTTCCACTGATTCACACTATTTCCCAATTTTCTTTACTTGTCTCTACTTAAATTCCAGGAACATGGTTTTAATTCCGGCCATGAAAATAGATAATTCGTTATCCTGATTTATCCTTGACTCGGAACATGTTTTACTAGGAGCGTTTGAAAAGACGCATTATTTACTGAGCGAGTCAGTATTCAGTATGTTAGGTTCCGAGGAGCAGTGCTGAAGTGGAATTGGCAACGGTGCTGCAAGCGATGTAGACGGGGTGAACGTCAATGACGGTGATCTATTTGTCGGCACATTTTCTTTTATATAATATAATATTTAGTCCTAACTAATTAAATATTATATTATTTATAAAAAATAATACAAATTATATTTTACAAATGCAAAGAAAAAAGCCTAAAGCACAAAAAGTCAAGTCACGGGTTTAGATTCGAACTTGGGTTACTCGGATATTCGTAGAGCTAACGCGCACTTTTCGCAACTGCGCTACAGACTTCTCAAGCAAAGCTTTGAAATTGGTGAACTATTGATTCAGTAGAATGGGTAACTCGTGAGGTTTCTATGACTTCTTTGTGTTATTTACTTTGTGTATTAATTAGATCAATGTACAGAACGCGTACACTTTTTAAAAATCTGAGTTTGTTTTTATTTAAAACCGCTGTTAAAATTAAAATTATTATATTATATTAAATTAAAATCACGAAAATTTTACACACGATTATTACTTGTAATAATCGTAATGTAGATTCTCAGTTTTTACGTATAATATTTATGCATTTTAATCACGGTAAAATTAACACAGAGTTATTAGAAGTACGTCCGTCTGTGTTGACATCTCGCGCGGGGACAGGAGTTACTAAATAACTCTAACATCTATACTCAGAATGAAAATCGTGTATACAACATGTAACATAATTAACGCACACCCTCAAACACTCCAATTAGTATATGATGTTATAATCATAATAAATACACTGAATTTTTAGCTAAACATGTATAAGTGTATTTGTAAAGACTTTAATGTTCTTGAAATATGGTTCATTTTTCTTTATTTTGTATCATTCAATACGGAATTTGTACTAACACAAAAAAACTGCACTTTTAAAAGTCTTATTGCCTTGAGTTACGGTTAATTTCAGTTGGTTTTGACTGTAAAAACGTAGTGTGACTGTGATTTACGTAGTTTTAATTATTTTTGAGATAAAAATTACCTATACATCGTGTAATTTAAAGGGTATATACATACCAAGTGCATGGCTTCTTTGGATGATAACAAACGATATGGCAAGGGTTTTGTAATCCTAAGTCTACGTGTGTAGAACTTATTACAAATTCCAATACACTGATACCAGAGACCGAATTTTTCAAATTAAGAAGGACGAAAAGAATTATCGTGTTATTGGCAAGTGACGTGGAAAGTTATTGACCCTCGTAGTGCTGTGACACATTTGTTATGATTGGTATTCAAGAAATATATGAAACCAATAATTTGGTATCAATTCTTTGAGTCAGTTATTTTGTGCTGAAACTATGCATAGAGACTCCATACCAGATGTTGTCTTCAGCCCTTTTGGATAGATATTTTAAGCTAACATGGTCACTAACAGTATCATTAGAACTTAAAACGGGATATTTATCAAGTGTATTTATTGTTTTGCGTTTCCGATATTTCGGCACTGTTACAAGCGCCATGATCACGGATGAACTGAAGTAATTGCGGGTGGAAGTTTATGAGCAGACAAATCGGTCTACCCACTTTCTCGTTCGTTTTCTGTTAGCGACACCGCTACCACTGTCATTCTGTTCCCGACACACAAAACTCACCGGGTCGACTCGCGAACTTTCTACGGAACTTTTTCGGTTTTTACACATTTGAACCACTGGACTTCAGTTCATCCGTGATCATGGCGCTTGCAACAGTTCCGAAATATCGGAAACTCAAAACAATAAATACACATGGTAAATATCCCGTTTTAAGTTCTAAAAATTACCTATAATAAAAATGATAGTAATCGCCTCAGTAAACGATTCCGAACAAACTACTTCTAGGATGTGCGTTAATTATGTTACATGTTGTATTATTAGTAGTAGGATTATACGCGGGTGAATCTGTGGGGCACAGCTAGTCTTCTATGATAATAGTGTGAAAAATCTAAACAAAATATTTGCTATTATGTCTAGATCTTAATGAAAACTTTCTATGAAAATCGGTTTGAACGAAACAGAATCGCCAGTTTTTGAGATATAAGTAGCACATTTTCTAAAACCGCAAATATAACTTTGTATTTCATATAAACACTATGAAAAACAATGTTATCTTGCGTAGGTAGTACGAAACCCTTCATGGGCGAGTCTGACTCACACTTGGCCAATTTTTTTAAAGATAAATTACAGTCGTACTTACACGGTTAAAAAAATTATAAATTCTAATAAATAGAAAAAGACAGAAAACTCACCGGCACAATTTGCAATACTTTCAATGGTTCTGGTATACGTGGTAGAAGTATATTTGAAATGTTGGCAAAGGGTTGAGGACTCTGGTGTTCCTGGTTTTGCTTATCCCGGTTTTATGCTCGAGTGTTCTGCTATTTTTTGTGTTGCCTAGAAACATAATATATTTGTAGTTAAGCTGGTCTAGTAATAAAGCACAGAATGAACTGAAAAAGTATTTTTAATTCAATATGTGGTGGTTCATGATCAGATAGGCGAGACCATCATAGTCATCTTGGTCACGTCGAGACCTGTTAAATGAGTCCAGACATGAAAGGTCTAAGTAGAACCAGGGCTGAGATACTCTTCTCATATTCGGAGTTCATCATCAGGTAGGGTATTTTAATTTTACGAAAATTCATAAAATTGTTATAGTAATAAAATAAAAATCAACAGGATTTAATAAATATTGTCATCATAATAAAAACAAAAGCGTCAATAGTCTAATAGATAATGTGTCGGACTTGTGAATTGTGATCAACAGGTCATGAGTTCGAACCCCACCCATTACACTATTGCCGTGAGCCCACTCCAGACACAAGCATATTCAGCTTATTTGGAGGTGTAAATAAGATTAGTAATGTGATTTCTACCCACATTGCTAGTTAACTTTTTTTAAGAAAAAAAAAAGAATAATAAAACTAGCACTTGCGCTTAATCACGATAAAAATATAATGTACTCCTTTTGCAGTCGCGTAAAAAGTAGCCTTTTTCAAGCTTCAAACTATTACCATACAAATTTTATCCAAATCTACCCAGCATTTTCAAAGATTAGCGCGTTTATACAAACAAACAAACGAACTTTACCACTGTATAATATTAGTATAAATAATTATTTTATTACTTACCAATCATTTGGAAGAGCTCGGCCAAACTTCATATTACTTTAACTTTTGTATATAGGCATAATGTATCAGGTTTAATCTATGACCAACTTGAAAAGATAAAGAAACTTACAAACACTTTTATGTTAATTTACAAACTTAATTTATATTTTAATTTACATGTTATATATCGACGCCCCCAAGGAATAAACCTGTATTATACTATTACTGACTTTTTACTGTTATACGATTTACGGTATCTATGGGTCGGGATACACTTATGCAATTTTTTTCAATTTTTTTCTGCGGTAATTTCCAACGGTTTTCCATATAACACTTTTGTTCTTTGGAAATTTTCCATTTTTTATTTACTAGAAAAATAACGAAATACATTATTACAAATTAATTTCTGTGACTACATTTCGGTAAAGTAATATTACTGTAAATTATTTCAGCAAAATTTCTGGTTAACGCGATTACAGGTTTACTATCGTAAATTTTGTGGTACAAATTTTCGGTAATGCACTGTTACAGTTATCATCCGGGACATAAATTTATATCTACTATACGTATTGGCGGTAACTTGCTCGCACTAGGTGACTCAAGAACGCGTTTCTACTGCAACCTCAAAGCTCCCCCGAAGTTAATAAAACTGACGTCAACATGTCTATTGATATCACACTAACCGACAGTTCTCAAAATGAACATCCCAATTTTAGAACTTCAGACATTCATTAGAATTTGAGCCAAGTAATTTGGACGAACCTTCCACTTCACGACATTCATTAGAATTTGAGCCTAATAATTTGGACGAACCTCCCACTTCATGACATTCATTAGAATTTGAGCCAAGTAATTCCGAATTACTTGGCTTTGTCACAAAATGAAACAAAGAAAAAAAACAGAAAACATGCAATTAACGAAGACCAGTGGTCTAGCAAAGAAAAAAAATACTTAAAAATGCTGGTCAGGCTTACGAAGGTTGTCATAATAAGAATAAGTATCTACAAAAGGTCATAAGTCCTGTGTGTTCATGTAAACTTACAACTTTACCTCTTCAGAGAGGTAAGACTTATTTGATAAATTTTATGAACTTTCTGATCGAGAACGCCAATGGATGTATTTTATTAAACATACTAAAACCGAAAATATCAAACGAATGACTCTAGAACGGAAAAATAATCGCACACAGACTATTTTTTTTTCTTTAAATAATGTAGAGACTCTTAATTGTTAGAAATATTTCCTAAACACTTTAAAAATGAATGAACAAATGGTATATACAGCAATAGAAAAAATTAAATTAGACGAAGGGATTGCAGATTTAAGAGGTAAGCAAACCAATAGACCTCGAAAAATGAGCTCCAGCATGGAATCGAGTATTGAGAAGCACATTTTATTATTTCCTAAAGTATACGAGAATATTTGTCACAAGACCTCAACAAATCAAAAATGAATCGTTTGTACACTGAGTGGTTTCCACAGCAAAATTATGTTGAAGTTGCGATGGCGACAAAACGTCAATATGAAACCATTTTTAACACAAAGTTTAACTACTCTTTTTTAAGCCTGAAAAAGATCTATATCTATATTCTACATGTTTTGTATATGAGCAAGCCAGTCCATCAGAGAAAGAGTCTTCGGAAGAAAGCTATAGACATCTTTTAATTAGAAACGAGAGAAATCGGCAAATTAAACATGAAGAAAAAATTATAATTGACAAAAACGATAGCATGATTGCTATCTTCGACCTGCAAAAAGTGTTAAGTATTCCATAATCTGTTGTAGGAATTTTCCGTTATAAATGCAAGTACCCTGTGTACAATTTTACTGTTTTTGACGCTCTACGTAAAAACGGGTAATGCTACGTGTGGCATTACCAAATCATAAAACGAGGCTGCATAGAAATTGGGAGTTTGTTGTTGCAATTCTTAAAGAGTGAACAGGAGCGAGTTGTTAACAAGATATATTTTTATTCGGATGGTTGTTGCCAAAATAAGGACAGGTTAATTTTTGCCTTATATGCAGCAAAAACTTTGAATTTGTCTATAACGCACATATTTTTGAGACTGGAAATAGCCAGAATGAGGGAGACTCAATGCATGTCTGTATTAAAAGGAACATGAGAAATAAGTCTATTTACACACCTGATCAAATATTTAATACAATTCTAAACTCCAAAGTCTTGGGAGAAAAATATACTATGAAAGAATTGGAGCAAACACATATTTTAGATGTTAAAAAATTGGTAAATCCTTTGAATTGGCGTCACGATATAGATGGGAATACGATACACTGGTCTGATGTAATATAAATTCATGTATCATCATCTCAACAGGACAAGGTTTTCTTTAAATATGATTTTGATGAGGCATATTCTGAATTAAATATTTTAAATTCATTTCAAACCAAACGACATGGGCGAAACCCTAAGACAGATGCTTTGATAGAAGATACTGTATTAGCACGTGCTTATCATCAACCTCTTCCTATAAGTAAGCCGTTGCATACAGATTTACTGTCTTTGTGCAATAGTGGAGCGATTCCACGGTATTACCACGCATTTTATGAATCCTTAATTTCTGTAGAAAATTGTGATGATCACAATGATGCCAATGATAATACCGACTAGTTATTAATGTTTTACTTGGCTACTTTTTTATACTTTTACTGATTGTAATTTGTGATCTCTATTAGAACTTTGTTCCCTATAAACGTTATAATTTTAATAAATTTTGTCAGTTTTCTTTAATTATTCCCTCGAAGATACCGACGAAAAATTTATTTTACATAATCGGTTTTCAATGATTACGGTAATACGACTACCAAAAATATTCTATAAAATACAGGTTACACTACTTTACCTTTTATGGTTATATACAATTTTACCATAATAAGTCCGTAACTGAACATTACAATCTCTCTCTGTAATGAAAAAACACGTTTAATAATCCAGTAAAGCAATATTATGCCTATGATTTTTAAGAAATTTACAAGAAAAATTCGGTAAGTAAACATTATTGGAATAATATTGATAAGACAGGATCGTAAGATATCAATACCCTAAAAATTGTATGAAACCATTTTCGGTAATATTTATTTTGGTGAATAACTAATTCTGTGTATATTTAATAGTTCCACTTAATACTATAAATTTTTCGTGTATAAATTAGCTTATCCGTCATATAAAAATGTTGTCATAATTACCTTTTGTTGAAGAGATATACCCCAAAAACACTAAATCATTTTTCCTGTAAAATTTGATTTTTGCGATTACCGGTTTATTCCCCGGGGACGTCGATATATCTATACTATTAGCAATATGATTTGATTGAAAAGTCATTCAAATTCCTACACTTTTGTTATTTATGCGGAAAAAATATCGCACGCACAGTCCTCCCGTCACAAGAGTCGTCAAGACACTAACGAGACGCGTTCCGGCTATGCGCAACAGGCGTTGCGGGGGTGTTTCACGCGGGTTATACGTAGTATTTTTGGTTTTTATTTTTTTATAAAAAAATTACTAAACAAAATAATAAATTAAACAATATAAACCGTCAAGGACATCGTTACCTTTTTTTGGTTTATAAATCATATATATCTAATAACCGGTTATTAGTAAAATTTGCAATTTAGGCTTGAAATTGCCTTTTTATTTCGATTTATTACTTTAATTTGGGTAAGTTTATCAGTTTTGTAAACAATGCATTCGCATCGTAATGATCTTAGCTTTAATATGTATATTTTGTTTGGTGAAAGTATAAGAAGATTCAGCAGCAAACTTCTTTAAGGTTACGCTATTTTTACGATTTGAGCGGGGTAGTACCCTCAATGTTAATGTTTAAAGAGCGCCTCTCGCCATCAAACGTAAAAGTTTGGCGAGTTTAGATTTAAGTGATACCTCTGTATGTAAATAAATTAACTAAATAAATAAATAAAAAACAAAAACACTTTTTTGCAAAAAATAATTATAATATATATAATTAATAATTATAATTAACAATTTCGGTAGTCGGTGTTATTGGTTTTGTATTTTTTTTTCACACCGCCTTCCGAAATTAAAATTATTTTTGGCTTTGTAGTGTTTTGATATGGAAGTCAGTTTTATTTTTTGCAAAAAAGTTTTTATTTTCGTGCTTTTTAGTGGGTCAGTGAATTTTCCAAATCGGTTCGTAAATTACGGAGTTATGAGCGAACAAAAAACGCAATGCAGAGTAAACGAAAAGATCATCAACGTAAATATTTTTTTAGACTTTTGTTGATTTTTCAGAAACGGCTTGTCCGATTTCGATAAAATTTTCATGGGACCATTCGGGAAGTATACCCTTTCTAACAAGATAGAAATAGAAATATAGAAATTTTTGAATCGGTTGGCAAGCGACGGAGTTATGCGTGGACAAACATAACAAAAAAAAAATATAAACATCCGAATTGAGAACCTCCTCCTTTTTTTAGAATTCGGTTAAAAAAAAAGGTATATGCGTAGGTACAGATGCACTCTCTGTTATTTTACTCTCATTGCCGGTGGGATGGCAATCCGACACGAATGGGCTTGACGTACTTTCCGAGTCGAGGGGGTTATCACTCCACCAACTTACAAACACGGGACTACCACTGAGAAATTTCCCAAATAGCACTTTTTGTCTGACACGGGAATAGAACCCGAGGCCTCTTGCTCAACAGTCACGCTTGCGACTACTAAGCCACCGAGGCAGTTAATAACGAGTATTCCATGATCTTATCTTTATACCAAGCTTTATCCAAATCTATTTAGCTGTTAAGAAGTACTCAAATATTATAATTATGTTGTCCTATTATATTTTACTGTGTGTACATAAATAATAAAAAATAAAAAAATTAAGAAATCCGATAACGGATTTTCTTTAGGTTTGTTATAACCTTGAAACCTGATCGTGTTCAAAGTACATTACGTGGCCTTTCTCATAACTGCAAATACGACTATGATACGATATTCCATCATGGAATGCCAGTGCCTGTCTTCCGGCTTCATCATCAGACCTTGAAACCTAATCGTGGTCAAAGTTCATTACAAGACTTTTCTAAGAAATTCAAAAACAGCTACGATACGATTTTGTATCATGAAGTTCCAGTTCATATCTTTCGGCTCCATCATCAGATCAGTTCGACAGTACCATATTATTGTATTGTCATCTGAACTACATACAGTTGTCAATTTTCATTACGACCCTTGGAAGATGGTTAAATTAGTTACCTTAGATTCCATTACATAGTTAGTTACATACAGGTCGACCTAATAAAAGTGTGTTAAAAAGGTAACCAGCGAACAGATACGATAAACACATAAAAATATTAGTTGGAATGGTCTTGTACGTTTATTAATCGATGAAATCGTGACTAAATAATAACAGTATGGTACGATTTTCATCGATAAACAACTCTTGCCAAGGTGGGTCTGTGGATGGGTTACCATCTTAATATCGATAGTCAATCGATTATCGATCGATATCGAGATTCCTCTGTACCTCGGAAAGCATATAAAGCAGTCATTACGGATAAACCTGCCACCAGTTCTGTGAAGCGGCATCGTGTTACCCCTTCGCAAGACTGGTGAGAATAGCTACTGGCTTGTGAATGAAGTTGTTACTCCATGTAAAACACTAGTACTCAACTGCATCTGGATAGACTGGAAGCTAAACCCAACATAGGGAAAAGGCTAAACAAATGCTGATTGTACGTTTATTAATCAACTTTAAATATATCTTGGTCTGCACAAATTAATATTTCGCTGTTTAAATTCAAAAGGGCCATAAGTCGAAAAGTCACTTTTTTACAGGAGAGCCCGTCAAAGTTTTGATATATGTTTTTGTTTATTATTTTTATTATTCCACGTTGTAAATCTATGTGTTATATATCATCGGATGTATATTTTAAGCCTCTATTTGTCTTTAATTTGATATTTCCTATAAGTTTTACCCAGTTAATAAAAACATGACATAAATCCCTTTTGATTATAAAAAAAAAAACATATATAATGTTTATGAATTTTATAAATAAAAAGCCACAACTCAAACAGAAAATAAGTTATATTGTGTCATTTCGTATAATGTTTTTTGTTTATTATACTACTTTTTGTTTATAACTAAATGGTAGCATATTAGCAATACCTTGCAATAAAATTACAAAAAATCAAACATAAAAGATAGATACAAAACAAATAAAAAATGTACATTTTTAAATGTACTTCTTTTTTATTAGCTCCATTTTAATGCGAAAATACTGGGTGTCTTTTTCAAATATGAAAAAGAAGGCAGAATTGATACGATTTTCGCTTTAAAAAGGATTTGTAATTTTTTCGACTTGTGGCCCTTTTGAATTTAAGCAGCGATTTGTAACCGGCCAAAAACATCGACCAAACAAACATAATTATTATTTATAGTTTAGTTCGGGTTTCGACCCGCTACCAATGAGAGCTCCCACAAAATGTATCAAGGCAAAAACATGGCCGGTAATGTTTTCAGCCGTTATCGGCATTTGCATTGAATTAACACAAAATAACCGTTTAACAAAAACAATCCAGCGAATATTAATACGGCTTTAAATCATATGGTAGTGAGTGTTTCTGCAATTAATTGCGTGGAATAACGTTATCGGTGGACGGCCACATTATACTGCTAAATGTTTGTAAGCATGTACCTTGTACCACATAAATAGCGGACACTAAGCTGATTAGCATACCCGAGTCGACATTCACCGAATTACCCTAAAATCTGTTAACAAATGGCAGCTTTGCATAATTGAATAAGTGAAACGCAAACTCGGGCATATGGAGTACGAACGAATGCTCACAGGTTTTTTTTTTTAAACAAATTACAAACGACCCGTGAAAATGTTATGTTGTCTATTTGATTGGCAAATAACGACAAATTCTAAAAATTTGGTTTGTTCATTTCTGTTTGTCTAACTGTGACGCGCTGTGAATTGTTTATGGGACTTGGATGTGGAGTAAACATTTAGAGTTATTGGTTGAAATAATCATTATTTTGACAATTTTCAATATCGCAAATTGGTTTTTAAAGTGAATAATATTAGGAATTTTATTATTGTTAAACCGAGTAAAATAATCAAATAGAAAAGCAGCAGTCCCATTTCTGTGAGTGCAGTTTTGCCAGATAAAATTTACTTTTCAACTTGAATTGCATCCGCGTATCCAGTGAAAAGTTTTTTTTTAAACATTTGTTCGTCCAGTCATGATTATAAGATCAATATCAAACACAATCATAGTACACCATAGAATTCATGAATAGAAGATTTCCGTAGCAATCGCATTCTGCACGTTTCGGCATCTGTTAGCGTTACGCTGTCTCGGTGCTACGCCGTAGCCAGTGCTACGAGGATTGCGGTGCGTTAAGTTCCGTTTACGTTCTGGCCCGCCCGGGACCCCGCAATTAGATCCCTCCATTGTTTCTCGAAGCACTTTCTGTTAGCAATTCCAGTTTCTATTCGAAGGCTGAGGCATTCCCTTTGGTGTCGGCCACGCTATGGTTACGTCAACGGAATAATAGGAGATATTAACTCGACTTTCGATTCTTGGGAATTGCTGATCTATTGAATTGGAGGTATTTAATTGATACGACGTGCAAAGTTTCGTACTTAATTACTTATTCACGGCTTGTTTTCATTATGAATTGAACTTGAACAGGGTTTTACATTTATTATTAATTGTTCGATAAGTCGTGATTGAATATTCAAGACTGAACTTTACTGCCATAAATACGTGCCTTCTTTGTTAATGACGCTACAGAAATTCTTTAAGTCAAAACCGAAATAATTATGATAAATGTATGATATATTTTTCTTTTATAACTTTCTCAAAAAGTCCTCTCTGCGCTAATCCAACTAACATCTATTATTATTTATTTACACTCGACAGTCTGGCAAAGTTCGAGTGAATAAATTATGACAAGAGATAAGTCAGGAAAGTTGCTACAACTTCCCTGTACTCAACGTACTACTGAGTAGGCTT
The DNA here is from genome assembly GCA_943138885.2 of Tholera decimalis. Classification (NCBI taxonomy): domain Eukaryota; kingdom Metazoa; phylum Arthropoda; class Insecta; order Lepidoptera; family Noctuidae; genus Tholera; species Tholera decimalis. The sequence goes on from OW964559.2 coordinate 22,697,305, forward strand.
GAGGAAGGGGATCATACGGAAGTGAACTATTATTATTTAATTTTGTTAACAGATCAAATTACTAAAATACATGTTTTTTACTTTAGTAAAACATTAAATTTTAAAAACACGAGAGGGCTGGCTCGTTCTTTGCCTAAAGAATAAGTAATAAATACAACGTGGCAATTGTTTTCTGGGCACGTTTTCGGATGACAGCCATACAGCAAAGTGGAGGAGTACTTTGCGCATACATTTTTTTTATGTACATAGTTAGGTTTAGCAGTGTTTTTAAAACACATGTTATATTTGACAATAAAATACCAGGATAAACAACCAGTAATTTTATAGTCTATCTTGTCCTCTTTATTGTACACTATATCATAATTGAAGAAATTAACAACTACAATGGGCGGTCTTACCTCTAAAAGCGATCTTTTACAGAAAACCTTTGGATGGATGGATATTATAGACCAAATATGCATCGCGTTTATGCAAGCTCACGAAAAAATCCTAATATTTTTACTGCCAAAACTACTGGAGCGTAAAACAGGCTTCAAGAAACTTAATACTGTGATATCTGACTTTATTTTTAACCAAGTGATTTATGGTCAAAGATCAAATTTGTAAATACAATAGCATTGTATGGAAAACTGAGGGATATTGATTTTCAATCAGATATGTGTAGTTTGCTAATAATATGAATTCTAACATAAAACATAAGGTTTGTTTAAAACATAATGGTGTGGTTCATTATATCATATCTTACTTTTTGCTAATATTATAAATGCGAAAGTTTGTGAGAGTATGGATGTTAATTTGTTACTTTCACGCAAACACTACTGAATAGATCTGAATGAAATTTGTTGAGTAGGTAGATAGAATATACTTTATTGTACACCAATAATTTGGATAAGGTGTCGGACTTGTGATCGAGAGGTCACGAGTTCGAATCCCACCCATTACACTATTGCCGTGAACCCACTCCAGACACAAGCATATTTAGCTTAGTTGGAGGGGTTAACAAGATTGCTAGTAATGTGAATTCTACCCACATTGCTAGTTATCATTTAAAAAAAAAAATTGAATCACACTTTAATAACAATAGGTATTGTAAAAATATTGGCTACAATGGCGGTCTTATCGCATATTGGAACGAAGTTCCTTATCGCGCGTTACGAAAGGGGGCTAGCCGGAAAAAATTCATACGAAAAGTTGTAACGACACTTTTTAAGGGGACTACAAGAGCTAAACGCGAGTTTTATAATGCTTTAAAGTATATGATTCACTGCAGTTAACACAATCAGAAAAATATATGATATTCTTCAGGATATAATCTAGTTAAGTAGTGTGTTGAAAACATAATACAACAAATTTTAATTGATAGAAAAAATCACAAAATAACCTCTAAAAAAATCTTTTAACGAATAAAAACCATATTAAAATACATACGATCTTTCTGATTTTTTGACAAATTATTCAACAAGAAATATACTAACGTAATACTGTTTTATTTTTTTTAATCCAATCAATATATTTTCAGTAAATCGCGTATACTTATTTCGCAATATAATACGTACGCATGTGTGCGTAAACGCCTGTGTACCGACAGTGCCGGCCATCGCCTGTTGCTATATGGACGTGATTTCTTCTCGCCGATTTATTTCGTCTCAGAATTGTTTGTAGTTATTATAAAGTTTCGTTTGTAAATTCATTATTTTATTTATATATTCATTGTTGGAACGAACGAAAAGTTGTAACGACACTTTTTTACCGACTTCAAAAGAAAGGAGGTTCTCAATTCGTCTTGAACTTTTGAAGTGAAAACTTCTTTAGGGGAGTTGAGGTGGGAGTTGAGGGGGAAGTTGCGGGTCGAGTTGCGGGTCGAGTTGTGGGTCGAGTTGCGGGATGAGTTGCGGCATGAGTTGAGGGGCGTCTCGTGGGGAGTTGAGGTAAAGAGAGAGAGAGAGAGAGAGAGGACAACGGTATACCTTAGAAATTTCATAAATTTTTGAAGGTTTCACTTCTACCACGTGTGAATTGCACATGTTTTTTTTTACAATTCCTTCACTAATTAATCGAAAGGAACTTCGTTCCATCCGGGTGTCCCTTGACACCTCTCAAGTTTTTTTAATTTTTTTTGAGGATAGGAAGTGATCCAATGACTGCCTCCCGATCTGGGTGGAGCGAGAGGGTGTGTCAGACTTTTACTGACTAAAACCCATCCGTGTTCCATCATATGCCCTTCGTGTTCCGAGGCTGCGGTAACTCTTTCGAACAATTCCGCAACCCCGGCAGGCAACGGCCCTCTTGTGGGCCCCGACAACTTGCGGTCTTATCGCTGAGAGCGAGTTATCTTCCAGACAACCTTTGGAAGGACTTTACGAGCTTTAACTAAAATAGGGAGGGCTATATTAGTGTACTACTGTACAAATATTCATCAAAACATAGTCGACATCCTAGAATAGCACATAGACTATTTTTTATCCCGGAATTCGCACGGGATCAGGATTAACGCGAGATACCCCTCCCCTGCGACCGAAATTGCAGGCGCTAGCTAGTTTTTAAATGGCATAATGGCATAATATATCATTTTAGTTTAATTTTATAGCTAAGTATGTTTTATATCGTAATTAGTATTTATACACACTGTGTCTATCATCTCCTCTTCAACTCTCCTGTCGCAGGTCTGCTGGAAGAAATTTCTTAGGAAATAAGCAGCACCTTTGTGCTCTTTTGTCTGTATTTAATTTTTTCCTTTATAAGTGTCATGTGTGTACATAAATAAATAAATAAGGTATCGAACTTGTGATCGATATGTCGCGGGTTCGAACCCGGGTACTATCGATTACACTATGACCGTGAACCCATTCCAGATACAAGCATATTTAGCTTAGTTGGATATTAAAACAAAACAAGAATTATGAACAAACGCTACAACGCTTCTATTACCATTCAGCTCCCAATACTACCAGTTCAAAACACGACAGCAAATAAAATACAACAAATTTCATGCGACTGCAACAGTGTTGTGAACGTCGACCACGTCGCATCCTCCACACGCGGTATGCCCCACTCGTTACAAACTCATTTCACTACAGTTGCCTGTCGCGTCATGCACAATCATATTTACATAAAAGAACCAGTCACCGACTGACGTAAAATATAAATAATGAAATTTTACCGACGGCGAATGTCACGCTTTTAATATTTTTTTATGCAAATTAGGTGGGCTTGCAACTAAACGGTTGGCTGTTGTTCATCCTTTTTGGTTGGATTTTCTGGTGGAAATGACTGTGAATAAATAATGTTGGCTACCTGGAAAATGTACGACCGGCTTATGGAGAATATACTATAATTTAATGACACTTCTGCTTTTAGACTCCGTAATACACAGCGATCCTTGCGCAAATACGCGTTACGTTCATTTGTACGACGAACTTGAATGTATTGTCGTGTCGACAAAGGGTACTTACTGCCCGGTTTTGCTGACCAAATAAATGCAATGATCGTATATTCACGTGATGATCGCATATTCGCGTGATAATCGTATTTTATCAAAACGAGGTCTAAGAGTTTGACTACTGATAATATAAGCTCTTCCATTTTCCCGTTAAGATGTATAGAAACTTACTTTTAAATAACTTCTTTTGTTTTGTAAATTAACATTGATAAGGACCGACACGCACATTAGTTTCTAGTACTACTCATTTAATCTAATTGCCAACATCACTATGGTGATACCTACCTTACCTTACCTTACCTTCTAATCTATATATACAATGTGTCATTTAAAGGGTATATACATACCTAGTGCACGGCTTCTTTGGATGATAACAAACGATATGGCAAGGGTTTTCTAATCCTATGTCTACATGTGTGGAGCATATTAGAAATTTCAATACCGGAGGCCGAATTTTTCAAATTAAGAAGAACGAAGAGAATTATCGTTTTATTAGCAAGTGACATGGAAAAAGATGACCCTCATAGTGCTGTGTCACGTTTGTTATTACTGGTATTCAAGAAACATATGAAACCAATAATTTGGGGTCAATTCTGTGAATCACTTATTTTGAGCTGAAACTTTGCATAGAGACTCCATACCAGATGTTGTTTTCAGTCCTTTTGGATAGATATGGGGTTTCCGTTACACGTTGTATAAAAACGAATCACTAAATGTGTTGCTAAGCGCAAAACTCGAGAACGGCCGAACTGATTTGGCTGGTTTCTTTTTGTTATGTTTGATGAGGTCTGAGGAAGGATTTTATGGAGAAAAAAAAGTAAAAAAAGAGAGAAAAATAGTAAAAACATCAATATTCTTTTCCCATTCAAACCACTCTGTCCCCAGCTGTCAAACATTTGACGTCAATCAAAACAAAACAAAGGCGGGTTAGGATTACCTTTGGTATGCCTTTAAGTTGATTAGAGGTTGCATGTCATTAATGAAAAATAATATAATGAGTTTCCTCAAATTTGTTTTATAGCCTTTTTATCGTATAAAATATTGTGTTATTTTACTTGATAATAATCAGTAATCGTGAATAATATAACGGAAAATAAGTGATAAAAACATAAGCGTTGTTCCAGTATTTTGGATGGAAATAGGCTGCATGGACTTAAATTATCACCACATTAAATATTACTAAAGTCTTTCAATGTTATTTTATTTCTATCAGACTGCGACAGGCCAATCACTTTTGACAGAACGAAATCTGTCGAGGCAGCTATTAACATAAAAATACAATATTACTTTGTTTTAGAGAAATAAGGCAGAACAAGGTCTGTCGGGACAGCTAGTAAGTCATAATAATTCATATTCAACTTGCGCCAACCTGCACTGGGCCAGCGTGGTAGCTTATGGCCCATATCCTCTAATCTCTATGAAGCCTGTGCCACAGCAGTGGGAACATTAAGGCTCGTTATGTTTAATCTAAATTCAAACATTTATAAGACCTGTGTGAATGATGTTCATTCTTGTAAGTGACCTATTGATATATTATCCTCCAATAATATACAAGCTTCTAAGTGACCTATATATATATCAATATTATACAGATGTATAGTTTGTAAGTTTCTAGAAAGTAATCTCTCAATGTACTGAACCGATTTAGAAAATTCATTCACCAATAGGAAGCTACATTATTCCTGAAACAAACTTTTCACGCGAGCCAAGCCACGCACATAAGCTAGTTCATACATAATCCTCTCATAAAAGTAGTGATATGTCGGTAATTAAATGTTAAATAAATCTTTGGCGTAGCTATGAAAAATAAAATAGTAAATTTATGCTTGTCGATATAGTTCTCATTATAAAAAAATATAAAGCATTAATGTAATCTGACTGCTTAGGTAACAACATATTAACTTAAAATATGTGAACAAATAATCTTCAAAAACAATTATACTAATACAGTTATGATATCGCGCAAAACAAAGACGTAAAGTCATTCAAACAAGTCAGACCAATTGAATTGCAAATGTGAAGAAATAAAACGTTGTTTGGCGTTTTCTGTTTTACTCATTTTCCAAGTTCCAGAACTTGCATGTAATTGCTTAATTCCAGTGTACGATAAAGTTCTACCGTGGCACCAACAAGCTATACAATATGTATAGGCAGGGAACCAGGCTGAATGTTGGTTGGCAATTATTGCTCCTTTATTTTGCAAGGTATGTACTATTGTGTGTTATTGTTTCTGTTGACATGGATTATGGCTAATGGATATGTTGTCAAACGATAAATTATTTTTCCATGAGAAGGTTCGTTTTTAAGTCTTTTAAAAAGGCAGTGGTCGCACTGTTGTCGAAATTCGACCAAAACTTGAATCGCTTAAGTCTGTCTGTTTGTTACGCTTTCACGGCTAAACGACAGCACCAATTTGGATGAAATTTGGAATGAAAATAGTTGGAAACCCAAGGTCAACATCATAGGCTAGTTTTTAATTTATTTATTTAAAATAATCAACCCTTAAAAGAGAATGAAAGTCTAAGTAAGAAAAGTCTTTCCTCATATTAACGTGGGTGAAACCACGGAGCACAGCTAGTTATTTATAAATATTAGTTTTCTGAACTCCTTCCCACTATAAACTTAAACTCTGCCCTTTACTGTAAAAAAAAATATCCGTGCCCGTTATTTCCATAAAAACAAAAAACCCAAAAAGTTATCTCTTTACGCATATATTACCAAAATATTATAATTTGCATTTTGCTGTGTTAATTATAAGAACAAAATACCTTATCACACATTTAAATTAAATTAAATTATTGTAGCACACTATGTAAACAAGTACTTTAAAAAGTAGATGATTGCAAGTGTTGACTTATATATTAACTATACATGAACATATAGAGGTGATACAGTATTAAGTTATTTTTCTTCCAGTTAGCTCACTTGTTAATGAGTTGTCTCACTTGATAATACAGTAACTACAACTCGTAGTTAGGTCCTGATATTAATAAAGGTTTGCAATACCTAATCGTAACCATGTGAGTATCTTATCTATTTTAATTAATTGAATAATTCGGTATCTTTAGTTATAACTGATATACATTTCGTCAGTTCCGCTGTTAGTAGAACCGCACCGTCAGTACAAAAATCGCAATAAGACCCAATTTGTGAGGAACACTGAGATACACAATCATGTGGGTTTACTACTCAAACAAAATTGTCTCGGGCTCATGAAACATTGCCAATTATCTCATGCTAATAAATAATATTCTCAGCAACCTAAATATGCAAAGGCCTTTTACCTAGGTAAGGCCGAGGTACTAAATTAGTGTCGTAAACCAAAATTTAATTGATGCTCAATAATTTAAAGAACCCCTGAATTATGTTTTAGGAATTAAATTCGTTGAAACAATTTCTAAACTAAAATAATAAGCAAGTCCAATATTAATTTTCGGCCTGAATACAAGCCTAGGGGGTTATGATACACCACAGCTAAGCTTAACCAGTCTCGACGTTTAATATTTAGTTAAAGATCTAACGACAATGCTTTCATTTATTATTTCGTAGCAACGTTTCGTAGGTACAAAAGGGTCAGAGTTTAACATAGGTATTATTTTCTTAAATGCTACATTCAATTATCATTACCGAGATAGGGTTTAAAAGCAAAATTATTCTCAGTTTCGTCTTTTCAGAGATTATGAAATAGCAACAGCTGCAGACGAACACCATTCCACAAGTTTTCAAACTAAGACTCCTAACATTTTTATTCAGTTAAGAGTTTCAAAATCGCCAGAAGTTACTTGAAATTTTCACTTTAAAATTAATCCATCCATGATGAAGAAATTACTCATCTTAACTATAAGTACAACCAGAAGTTCACGAAAGTTTGAAGCTTGCCAGAAGCATGGTATCTAATTAGAAATACACATAAAATGTAAGTATTCCAATATATTTCCCTCATTTATTTAAATAATTGTAGACGGAATTTTCCACTGCATCTTTTTGTAGACTTTGTTAGTATTTTTTTTTTTGTGAGAACTCATCAAACCAATCTCCCCGCTCTCGGTGCAGCAAAGGGCGTTTCAGACTTCTAATAACTAAAACCCACTCTGCCTCTTTAGTTACCCTTAATTGCATTCCGCAGCCGCAGTATCTAGTTAGAACGATACCGCAACACCTAGTCATAGACTGTCTAATAGTAGTGTTCGATCCAAACCGGGAAAAAGTTCTGACTTTAACGACAACATGACCTACATACCACCAATATTTCATGAACATTATCGACTATCCGTCTATAAACTTCCTAGACTATAAACTGCACGCGAACCTACTTCCTCGTAGAATGGCGACAAGTCTGTTGAAAGCCGACCGTATCCACACAATTACATTTTTTGTAAAAACCTGACCACCTTGTTACGTATTTAATTCTGTAATTGTTACGCCAGGGGAAGCTAATAACGTAGCGGTATTTTTCTGATTATTATCGTACATTGAAGTATTGCTTTAGGGGCTATAGCTGATGAAAACTCTGGGAAATACTTATTGCACATAAAATGTAGAGAAATAACAGTATTGAGTGTATAATCAAGCGGTTTTGATAACACAGTTGCATTCATTTGTTGCCACAAGTTATGTTGTGATTATTTTGTTGCTGAAAAATACGTTTAGCTTTACCTATGAGAAGTTTATTACATTTTGCCATGATATAAACCATAGTTACTCAGATTCTTTATTTTTATAACTACTGCCTTGCTGTTGCGCGAAAACAGATACTAACACAGAGAAACACCAAGCGTAGGTTTAACAGTAGTGTCTGGAATTAGCTACCTACGATTTAGTTAGCAAAGAGGCAAATAGATTGTTATTATTTATAGTACAAAACATAGGAGAAGGGTACACCTAATGCCTGCAACATTTTATATGAGTTTTAATAATAATTATCGTATAAATAAAATAATTACGTACTTAAAGCAGAAGTATAATTAATCGGTGTTATCTTGCAAGAAAACCTATTTAACAAATCAACCCTGAGGTGATTCGGCCAGCGTCTTTCGAATGTGTTCACGTGCTACTCCTAAAATGAGAACGGTCCGGCTGACAGCCTAAATCACAAGGGTATAGTTTCACCAAAGGAGAAAAAAAAAATTAACCGACTTTAAAACAAACAAAAACACTACTGCACTACAAAGCGAAAAATAACCTTAAAGATTGTTTTGATTGCATGTCTAATTCCGTTTAAAATAAGGGCTAGGAAACTACTCACCTGGTTGAAGTCGGTGCCAAGCCAATGAATAATTTTGATAGGCTAAGTACGCCTCATTCTGGGGCACGCCCGAGATGATCAAACCAATGCATTTATCTTGGCACCGACTTCAGCTCTTATCTCCGAAGATCTCTATCAGAATCTGATGTGCTATATATTAAACCTGATTTGATTAATCATGCTTTCAAACAACGAAAACTCGATCGAAAGAAAATCGCGGACATACATACAAACTGACATACATATAAACATATACGAAATACAGAACTTCTTTTTTTGAAGGTTGTTAAAAAAAGGATAAGCCCAAAGTTGTCTGTGGGACATCAAAAAAGAAAACTATTGGTTTAAAGGGATAATGTTTTTAGTAAAATATACCAGAGTAGGTAATAGCTATATGCTGTATAATAGTTAAGGATTTCAGGGATTGGGATGCTTCGGAAGCCAGTCGAATTCATTACGTAGATCTGCATCAAGGCATTCTCTTCATTTTATCACCATGATTAACTAAAGAGAAGATACTATACTACAGATACTTTACATGTTGCCTTTTATTTGGAAAAAGAAATCTAGCAATGAGGGTAGAATTCACATTACTAGTAATCTTGTTAAACCTTCGAAATAAGCTAAATATGAGTGTGTCTGGGTTCACGGCAATTGAGTAATGGATGGGGTTCGAGCCCGCGTCCTCTCGGTCACAAAGCCGACACCAGCCGACACCTCAGCCTATAGACGGTAAGGCGAAAATATTTTTCATAGCATATACCAACAGCAACATTCTAGCGACCTTCGACTGACACTTGTTTTCACCAGTCGAGACAGGTATAAACAGCAGGTCGAACCGAGAACTATAAGAAGTTTAAAAATAAATAGAATGACAATGTAATAGAAGTTTACGGGTGTTAAAATTGTTTTTTAAGGTTTTTTAGCAATGAGGACTCCCAAATACAATATCCTGACAGTTTCGAGGTTGACAATATTTTATTCTCTAATAATCCTACCCAGGCATTATAGTATTAAAATATAATTAAATCATCATATTCGAAAATTATAACATGACATCGCGTCGCCTCACCATGGCGAAAGGAAAATTAACATAATGGATTAATTCCGAAAAACAAAATCAATTTCTTTAATATTTATAAGTAAACAGAGTAGGCATACCCAAATAAAATTACATAAATGAAAGTTTGGGTTGTTAAACGCTAAGCAACATATCGACGCCTTTTTTTTAACGTGGTAAAATTATCAAATAAGTCCTCCCACCCCGGGCAGGGTGGGAGGGACTGTCAGACTTTTACTGACTAAAATCCACGGTGTTCCTTCAATAACCCTTTACGTACCGGGGTCACGGTAATGGGATAAGTCCCACGACCCCGACAGGCTTCGGCCCTCTACAGGGGGGGCCTCGTCATATTGATAACGCTCTTTGAGGCGCGCGTGGAACACAACGCGCCGTCGACCCGGGCATGGTCCATGGTCGGACAGCGAGTTGCCCTTTACTCGCTGTCCGCATGCCCGCGCCTACGGTGGCCGGAGATCGTCGGCCGACGTCCGACGCCGTGGGCGTCTACCACTGCGGCTGGGCTGGAGGGAGGACGCCATCCTCTCCCTCACGCGGCCCGCCTCCTCCTTCGGAAGCATGACTGCTTCGCAGAAGGAGGCGACCGCTTACCACTCCCTCTCGCCCTGCAGCATGGCCAGGCGTTTCTTCCTTTCCCATCAGACACAGGTACCTCCCGAAACTTCCGTGTCCGGTGAGGACCTGTGTCATGCGGTAGGTCAGAACGCCGTGACGCCGATCTAGCCACTCCTCAAAGAGGGGTCTTACCGCCTCAATTGCGGCGTGCCCGAACATATCGACGCCTTAGCGTGAAAACCTCGTAAGTGAAAAAGGAGTAACTTTTCAGGAGGAAGAAAAATCTGCTTGCTATAAAATTTTTGTACGGTTTTTTTATGTTTTTCTTTTTTATTAATTTATATGTAAATTTAACCCGTTTTTATATCCAGAACTGTTCGATATTATGTATAATATGAAAAATATTATACATAATATCGAACAGTTCAGAAATGCATAATCCATGGCCTGATTACGCTAAACTGACGACGCGATGCGAGTGTTTACGAGGTCCTCACTTACTTTCATAAATAGCGTTTCGAGTATCGAATGAACATATTAGTGAGATCAGGATGTGCGTTGCTAGGATTGCTTTCTGGAAACGCAATAAAAAAAATTTGGACAAAAATGTACTCCCGAGGTTTTCACTCTAAGGCAACGATATTTTTTTAGGTACGAACCTAAGTACGTGTTGTAGTTTTAGTAATTTGAGAATTTAAGATAAAATAAGAATACTATTTATTTATTTTAAATATTTATTCAGTAATTTTGCAAGATTCTTACATTTTTAATAACATTGTCACGAAGTGAACTTTTGTTATCAAGTCATAGTTGCTGTATTCAGCGCCATCTGTGGTAGCGCATAGGTACTACGTTCGGGGCACGAAGCCAAAACAATAGAGCTTTAACACAGCAGCGCATTGCTGCGGGTAAATTGTGAACTTTTGCGAACACTGCAAAGCTACAAAACATAGATGGCGCTGTTCACCAAAGTAATAAGCATTTTCACGATGTTATTGATTGTTCCTTTGATGCTTGTTTCTAAGTTTAATACAAATGATAAGAGTAAAAGCTTATTTCCTAATGGAACCAACGACAAGATGAGAGAAAAGGACATTATCTTTGTATTCAACGATCCTATTTGCTGAGTATTTCCTGATATTATATCTAATATAATATGAGGAAAAAAAATGCATTTTATGAAAATAAACATATAAATTGCGCAGAGCTTTTAGTATTATTTGACGGAAGACGGATTTTTAAAGACAATAAAACCTAAATTGTATTTATTCCAATTATGTGATATTTTATTGAATAGTTCACCCGACATAAGACGAATTAGTGTAACCTAGTTGATCAACAACAAAAGCTGTCTGCTTCTTAATTACTTGAACTAATTAGTAAGTTAAAATTAAGTAGCTAGTAGTTATTGTCATAGCGGTTGATCAAACGATATGGCCTTTGATATTTAAAACCTACTGCATGAAAGTACAAACAGCAGCTGTGGGTTATTAATTTTATTTTTACCTCTAGAAAACAGTCCATTTATTGTTTAACTGTCAACACTAACACACTGACAAACTACACCGTATTTTCTTCTCAAATATAATTTTATGTGAGTAGGGTACGGAATCATTGAGAATGAATTCCGTATCTTCTACTTGTACTGTTTTTCTTCGAATTTCAATGTTAAGCAACGCTTGCAGAGGTCAGCCCATGAATATGGTGCCCATTCAGTTTCGGCTGTCATTTGCATTTCGGGTGTCGTGTTACCCAGCATCTGGGTTGTAGAGATCTGATAGGCAGTTGCTACATGTGAAACCCGACATACATAAGAACAGGCTTATAAGATGATAAAATCAGTACATCAAACAAAAAAAGTAAAAAGTCTTGTTTTCTCACTGCTTTTAGTATTAATACTAGAAGCAGTGAGAAAACAAGACTTTTCTACAAGAAGTTTCACGCTGCTCATCCTCTATACAACGTGTAACGGAAACCCCATATCTATCCAAAAGGACTGAAGACAACATCTGGTATGGAGTCTCTATGCAAAGTTTCAGCTCAAAATAAGTGACTCACAGAATTGACCCCAAATTATCGGTTTCATATGTTTCTTGAATACCAATAATAACAAACGTGTCACATCACTATGAAGGTCATCACTTTCCACGTCACTAGCCAATAACACGATAATTCTCTTCGTTCTTCTTAATTTGAAATATTCGGTCTCTGGTATTGAAATTTCTAATAAACTCCACACATGTAGACATAGGATTACAAAACCCTTGCTATATCGTTTATTAACATCCAAAGAAGCCATGCACTCGGTATGTAACCCTTTAAATTATACGTTGTATATACCCAAGACAAAGCTGTCACCAAGAATTCAAGCAAACATGCCATTACTTAACAGCAAGCGGAAAGGCACAATAAGATGACCCAGTTTCGGAAAGAAAAACGGACGTACACAACATTTGCACTTTTTGTTGCCTCCGACTTACAACACTATACTTCGTGTGGATTTCTATGCGGATAGCAACTATGTCGCAACTTTGTCGTATTTAATCCCGGAATATGTTGTAAATAGTCACTGTATACCTACATTGTAAAAGGAATTTACATACGCCAGATGTGGCCCAATGACATAAAATTGCACCGGAGGTAAATGCGCTGAAATATTTAATACTAGCATCTGTCTGTGAATTCGTCCGCGTTATAGTCTAAAATTATTCTACGGTAACATTTACTACCGCGATAAAAATCTTCCAATCCCATTGATTTTATCAATCCATATGCACGATAAGACAAGACTGATGATCAAATTAATATACAAAGTTACATTTATATTAAGTATAAACAGGAAAAAAGGATACCGTAGTAAGATATCATTACAGTATCAATATAAAATACTCAAGTAAACTTCGGAATAATTGGATCATTTCGTTTGTTCCCTAGAATTACTGAAATAAATATAGAACAAGCATCGTAGTTCATTTGCCCCCTTCTGTCACGGGTGCAATGGGAATTCAATTCAAATTTATTCAGACCCGGAGAAAACAGCCATAGGGCACTACGCAGTACGCACATACGAGTATATAGCTACACGATACAGATAATAATAATATTCCACAACTTTTCACACAACGCCATCTAGTCCCAAACTAAGCAGAGCTTGTGGTATGAGTACTAGACAACTGATAAACATACATAGGTATATATTTCTAAATACATACATATTATAGATAAATTACACCCAGACAAAGAACAAATGATCGTGCTCATCACACAAACATTTGTCCTAGGTGGGAATCGAACCCACGACCTTGCGCATAGCAGTCAGGGTCACTGACCACTATACTAACGGGCCAAATATACAAGTACATTGACATTATGACCGCAGTTCGGGAATCAGAAGCAGTGATATTATGAGTAAAATAAATAATGATGTAATAATGCTGATATACATAATGTAACCATACTATGTTACGTTAACTGTTATGTCGGTCTAGCGGTCGCAAGCTCGATTGCTGAACAATAGGTCTCGGGTTTGACTCCCGGGTTGAGTAAAATGTGCTATAGGATTTTCTGTTATTTCTCAGTTACAGCCCGGAGTTTGGAAATTGATAACTTCGTGCCTCGAAAATTATGTTAAGCCGTTAATCCTACACCTGATCACTCTCCGGTGATGTCAGATTGCAGTCCTATCGGAATATGAGAGTAAAGACGAAAGTGGACTTATACCTGCGCACCTACCTATACAAGTACCTATACTTGAGCAAAATAAAATTTCTTGCGCCGCTAGCTAATCTTCGCTGAGATGGGCTACCGCAGCCAAAATCGATCAGGAGTAATTATTGCTATATTGCTGTCGAAATTGGGAAAATGATTCAAAATCAAAGGTAAAATGATAATCTCAACTTATCTGATATTATGTAATGAAGCGGGAAGAGGGTTTGTCTGCCAATAGAAATAAGTAGTTTCGTAATCGTCTGTGTATCGCAAATTCGATGATAGTGAGTAGGTATTACTTATAAATTAACCATACTTACAATCTTGAAGGAGCAAATAATAACGTCCGATGTAAGTAAAATACACTGAATTAGTAGTGCACCAGTATCTTGACATTGTGTAAACTAACGTCTAGGGTAAGGCTCAAAATAAACTTCCTTACAATACGAGCTGTGTCCAAATCCGCTTTCTGAATCAATGATTTGATCCAGTTTTCTTTTTCTTTTATTCATAAAAGCTCGCGTTTAACCACCTTCTCACCTGATGGTAACTGATGTCGATGATGGAGCACGCTTCACTCTTGACTTGAAGAAATAAGCCATCAAGCTAATAAGCCTTTATTTGCCTAGACTTTCTGTTCAATATTGGCTGATTGTACATCCAACATGTCAAGATACTTGATTTGCTTATCTTTAACGGTTTCCACGAGGTTCTCACGCGAGATGGTAATGTCAAAAATCATTGGGTTTGATCCACCATCGTATAAAGCTATATTTACGACAACTGTTTATGATATTTTATGGGATGCTAGACTGTGTATGAGATGGAAACATTAGAGTTATAAATGTATTGTGCCATTTGTTTGAAAAATTTGTTCTGCATCATTTGATAGACATCTACAGCTACAAATGTAACTCAATTATGAATTGCTTACAAGCAGGGTTCCGTTGCGTTGCACAGTTTCCAACCGTAACCGTCTAACAACCATTGATTGAGTAAAGATACTATAGACGGACAGTTTCTATTCAAGCAGAGCATGTAGGTATTGAAGTGTGTCTAACAGGAAATCACCATGTACCTATTGAGAAGTATAGACGTGGAGCTAGATAAGACATTTCTGTATTCACAGATACCTATTTCATAGACATTTTACAAGCAATCTGGGATGCAGCAGATTAGGAATGGGGCTTGAGAATGAATAGATGGTGTTTCGATCTTCAGCCATCGGTAGATAGACCATATTACTTACCAATATATATGAGCAGAACAACAGGGAGCACCTAATTGAAGGGAAGCAGCGAGGCGGAAAGTAGTGTCATCGAACAAGGTACCTATGTTCGACTACGGTAGTGCATGAAGCCAGAGACCCGACTCCCATTCACTCACAGCCAACAGGTGCACACGCTCTGCAGCCGAAGCAGATGTGGCAATAAGGTCACTCTGAACGGCTTTACAGAGCTGCTTATCCCACCGCCTCTGAGATGATGGGTTGTCGGGTGGACTTAGATTAGGGCAAGTGATTCACCAGATGTCCATAGCTTCGGTGAAGCACGGCACATTGAAATCAACCAGTGACGGAGCTAGGATATTCCTGATTAATTTCTCAGTGCCGTGGACCAAGGATGTAAAAGCCGGTAGACTGTTAATAGAAATTTTGCGGACGCCGAAACGTCCCATACGAATGGGAAGTTCGGTCGTCCATAGCTACGTTTAAAATTGCTGTCAGAGTATGCCGAATAACTTGGCCCATTTTTTCCAAAAGGTGAGGATGATGCCAAAGATGCAAAGCACGAAGAAAGTACGTCAATTTAGGTCCAAAACAACAGTTACGAATTAAGGTGATAGCTGAATATTAATTTGGTGTAATCTGTCCGAAACGTCATTAAAATTTTGTATTTTTTCCTCGACAAAATCTAGAAAGGAATTCTCAAAAATTGGAGACCCAAGAAGACGAAGAGAACTTTTGTACACAATGTGGATTTCTGGGGAAGTGTCAGTTGTCTGTCAGTACTGTCGGATATGCATAGTCCACACTTCGAAAGGTTGAGATCCAATCCTATGGTATGGAGTTGATTTCTTAAAAACTGTACATCATCTAAAACTGTGTCTACATCGCCTCCCAGGGTTCCATCATTGAGATACCAAAGATTGAATTTTAAATTTAGCTGACGAATAATCGGGTGAATGGCTAAACTAAAGATCGCTGGCCCGAGGGGATCATCTTCTTGACAGCCAAAAGCTGATTCCAAAAGGTTTTCCTTACAAAGTAATTTAGTCGGGTATCTGTAACATTGTCAAAGGAAACTAAAAATTTGTGGTACTTCTTTTTTAGTTTCTGCCAACAAAGCTTAAAAACGCTTTAATTCAGTCAATAGGGACACCTATTGACTGAATTAAAGCGTTTTTAATGTCAACCTTTAAGATGGAGATCATCATCTCTTACCAGAATTTAAATAGGTCCACAAGGCGTGTATGGCAGCCTCACAACCACCTTTGGAGCCGTAACCCAGTTGCAGGGGCTGAAATTTGGTCGAAGTATCCTCACCATAAAATTTAGAGCAAATCTTGGCTGCCATACAACGGTAAGTAGTTCCCACGGCAATGGGGCGAATGCCGCTATCCCTTTTGCGTAGGGCACATAGATTGGCCCCGTACAAAATATCGGTGACGGCTTCGTTCACCTGGCCTGAGAGCATAAGGTTAATCAGAGCCGTTAGCTCCTTCAAAAGCAACTCACCAGCCTCCCCAGTGCCTAAGCAGAGTAGGTCTTTCAGGTGCTGTGGCCTCAGACCATCGAGGCCGCCAGCAGAGCCGCTTTGAAAGGAACAAACAGCTGTGACCACCTCTTGACCTGTAACGGTGAGGGTGTTTATTTCCTGATCGGGGGGGTCGGGAAAGAAAGACCATCCGCTGGGGCAGGGTGTTTGCTCTCCAGAGTTGCGAAAATATCGGAGAGTACGGTGCCACCACATCGCTACTGAAAAGTATCCTGGCAGCTCCGCTAATGTCACCTTCTCTTAATTTAGTTTCGACTAGGTGGGATACACTTTTAGTTGAAGTAAACCTCTATGTCGATAATTTTGCATTCAGATTTTGGGCCGAAATATTACAGTTATCTTTAATTTGTGTAGTTAAAGATTTTTTGGTTGCCAAATTCTTTCGAACGTGTAAAATTCTATACGGGACGGTGAGAAGATGTTCCCAAGCACTTTGGGGGTTCTCGCCTGCGGCAAGGCGAACGCATTGTGCTAGGTTTTGCGCCACTACAGGTCTATCATAGGGAACTCTCCTTAAAACCAAAACAGAGTTTTTAAATTTAGTGATTGTTTTCAAAAACGGATCCAAAGTGGAAGAAGTTGGTATAGGTGTTGAAGAAATGATGGGGACTGAAGAAGAAACATTGGGTGGTTTATGTACTTTCCCAAAATGCACTTCCAGACCCCGCTTACTTTTCAAAAACTGTGCCTGGGTGCACAGAGGATACCTCTCCAGGATATTTTATGATGTCGAAGGTTGACCGGCACTATCACTCAACACATCACTGCTGCCACTCAATATTTGTCTGATTATGTTTTAAAAATTAAACTTATTCACTAACTCTTAATTAATAAAATAATAAAAAAAAACAAGAAAAACACTGAATAGAAAAAACGTCAATCATTGACACTTCGTGTCAAAAAAGTAGCGCAGTCGCAGTGGTGGTGGTGACTTAGGGCGCTGCGAGGCCAAAGAAGGCATTTCGGCGGCGGCGCGGCGCCCTGGAACAACATTGCTGGGTGACACGCAGCTGGTCACCTCTTCATTTCATGCTCGTCGGCCACATTTTAGATAGGTTTATATTTCTCGAAGCGCTAGATCAACCGGCACTAGGCCGGGTTTTTTATATGTTAAGCGGCCTGTTAGGAAGCGTTTCCGGACTCTTTCAATAGAGAATAGATTTTACATATTACCTCAATGTAGATTTTATTATTAATACACATTGGAGGAGAATTATTGAATTTCACAACCCTGCGCAAAAAATATTGTTGCTGAACGTCCATCAAAATTGTTTTCCGATACTTCAATATACTCAGATATACTCAGATTATAAAAGCTCAGATCTAAATAGCCGTAAAATTATACAAAAGGCGCTGATCTTAATAAGGTATCACTATCTCATTTGATTTGTCGATAGTGCCTATGTTTACATAGGTACATATCTCAGTTGAATACTGCAACAAAGGAGCCAACTGACCCGGTTTAGCTAACTTATCAAATATTTATAGTTGAATGGTCAAGGCCGGAGTCCGATGCTGAATATTCCATCCCCTGTGTTATAAAGATCATGTTAAGAGATGCTAAATTCCAGGGACGTTCCAGTCTGTAATATTATTACGTTTTTCTCACAGCCCTAGGTTCGTTTTAATAGAATATTTTAGGAAAAAAATTATTCATTCTGTGTACTTTGTAGTCAGGGAATAATCACAATTGAATTATTAAAAAAAGGATGGAAGAAGATTGCTCTGGAGCTACTTAGCTTGGTAGGTACCGACATAATCTTATTTTCAAATACCTACTTTAACTGAATCTTAATGGTATATCTTTAGTTATTACCTCCACTCAACTCAAATTTACAGTGTTAGTGTAAGTTTTTTGGTGTCTAGGATACATAGAGTGGAAGAAGTTTCCTACGAAAGGACTTAAGACGTGGTTTGGACGGAAAGGCGAAAGTTGAGAGGCTCAGCCTAAAATTATCGTCACTATGGAAAATAGGGACATTGTTTTCCATTGTTTCTGTTATCCGTTTTTTGAAGTTTACACCGTATTACACAGGTTAACAGAAGAATTTATTCTCGCTTATATACTGCCTCCCAAGATATAGGTAATCTAGTTTGGGAGACAGCAGGCTATGTACGACTCCGGGTCGGCGGCGCGTCGTGTTCTACACGCGCCTCAAAGTATCGTTAGCACTAGTGACGGGGCCCCATAGGGCCATTGCCTGCCGGGGTTGCGGTATGTTCTTAGGAGATACCACGACCCCAGAACGCAAGGGCAGCTGACGGAACAGGGTGGGTTTTGAGTCAGTAGAAGTCTGACACTCCTTTCCAATCCACCCCAAGCGGGAGAAGTTATTCGATGATTTTCCCACCATAAAATATATATGGAAAAGGAGTGGAGGAAGCCAATAATTTTATAATAACGATAGTTTTATAATTTTTAATACAGGCGAATATTTCTTTAAATACCAACCAGCAATGACGCAGAGCATGGAACATGCTCGCAGAGAACGGCTCAATTTTCTCATAGACATTTATTTCAAAATCAGCACAGCCGTTTGTAAATCGAACGGAGCGGTCATATTTCATGTGGCCGGCTATGCGGGTGGACGTCGCCGTGAATTATGACGTCACCAGCCGACCGCGCAGGATGCGACCTGCGACACGTCATTGCATCGATATTGGAAGCCTCGTTTCTGATGGTCCAATAAATCTGTGAACTTGTCATTTTGTTACAGTAACGTACATCAGTCTGTTCTGAAGTTAGCATGGCTGCTGTCAAGTTTCGAATGGTATCTAAATCAGTTGGAAATCAGATATATTCCTGAAAACTTGATATTAGTAACGTCTTAACCTCAAGTCATTCCCAAACTGTTTTGTCAATCCCTGTAGGATAAAGGCATTGAGGTAATATGTACTACGTAGTACATATTACCTCAATGGATAAAGGTTGACAACACGGTTGGCGCAGTGGTTGAGCGATTAGCTGTTGCGCAGCGAGTTGCGAGTTCTATTCCTGCACTAGGTTTAAAACGCCTAAAAAACCTTTTTCCAGGTCTGGTTCAGGTTCTTAAGGTGAATTTATATGTTTGTAACCCATGAGGCAAAACAAATCCTAATGTGGGGCAAGGAATTATAACAAAAAAAAATACCGTAGAAAGACGTAATAAAGGGATACTGCAGGTTTGTCACATTGTTGCATTATGTGCATTCCCGTTGCATAATTAATGAATAGCTTGATCATACCTCAAAGTATAATTAAATATACATAATTATGATTTGCTTTCTATTGATGGACTATAATGTATGTATTTTATTAGTATTATAAATTTTATTTTCTTGTATACCTACCAAAACATTTTTTTTTTAAACCCAAAGGTCGACTGGTAGAGAATGCCTTGCTCCATTAAGTTGTTAACAATATTACGTATGTGATTATTTCGCCTCTTCTTCAATCAACCAGCCAGTACCAGTCAACATTTCTTTATAGTTGTCCACGAAGCACAACTCGAGTATAGAATTGGGTTGCATGTTGCTTCACCGCATCTTCTGCATATTTGCGAGTGGAGCTATACTGCATTTAAGCTCGACATTTATGTGATATTTCCGCTTAGTAACGCCTGATTTCATTATGTATCACTAACAATATAAAATTAACAAATATTAGAGACAGTTGATTAACATCTAACCTACCCAAACGTACTCGTTCCATTTCACTGAACAAACACAGACTTTATCATAATAAAAGGAGTGACAAAACCGTAATAGCGGCAGTAAAAAGGTAATCATGATCTAGGCTCACGCTATCATGAGCCCAATGAATCTTGTAATTCGTGTGGAGTGGAGGACATTTTCGTGCGCCCTAACGAAGACAGATTAAGCCCACCTGTCCCAGTGAACCTGTGAAGAGACCAGGATTAAAGACTGATGAGCTATTAGCTGTGGGTAATCGGTCGCTACTTTTGGAGACAGATAATAAAAGTGTAGTGTATGATTGAGTTTTTATTCAGGTCGTCCGACAGACTAATTGCTTAACTTTTTCAACATCTCAAGGTGAGACAGTACTTCACATCGAAACAGCTGCTCAACTAGTGGTGTATGGAGTACTATTCCCATCACTGAAACAGATTTGCCAAATATTAGCTTGATGTACTTGAGTCTATCAAGTAACAGGCCAAGAGGCTCATTGGCAATGGTCGAGACAAAGCTCCAGAGCCTTCAGCGGTGTGTTGCAAGCCTATCGGTGTTCGATCGGTTTCATTTCGGGGAGTGTGCGATGAAATTGTTCAGTCTACCAAGCCTGTTGCGATACGCCATTGTTACATGGTGGACATCCCACCCGTACAAAACGTTTTAGTAATACTTTCATTGTGCGTACAGCTGAAGAGTGGAGTTTCCAGCCGGAGTCTGTGTTTACTGATAGCTAAAGCTATGTCAAGAGTGAATAAGTTACTTTTAGTTTAACGTAACAATGAAAGTGTCGTCGACAACGGTGGCATGGTCAGTAGGTAGCTTCATTGTTCCTAAACTAACCATTTACTTTGGTAACTACGTGTACATTGGCGACAGCCACTAAACCAGTTGTGTTGGGGAACTGTATTATTTTTTTATTCGTATGTGCAATTAATAAATAGTAGTATATTGTTCGAGTTGCGGTTTTTTTTATTATATACTTTATTGTACACCTTACAATATTTCAATGGGTACAAAAAAAATCAACTAGTGTACAATGGGCAGTCTTATCGCACAGGGTGATCTCTTAATATTATTCATTAAAGTAGACGTTTGCCCAAACAGCCTCAAATCTCGTAATGAATAGAAATAGTAGCAGTATGTTTCATCAAAGACAAATGACTCGTTTCAAAATTTAGTTTCAAATGTGTTTTGTCTCGAAAGATCTAAGGAAGATAACCAAACTAAAAGATGACTACGTTTTATACAAAAAGAATGAAATGGGCATATAGCAGTGACTACCGACAGTGGGGCACAAAGGCAGTGGGCTCCTGTAAAATATTGATATTTCTCCGCATCTGGTTCCACGCAAAGCCGATTTCAACACACGTATTTCTACAAAAGTATTTTTCATTTATTTTCGTTCTAGAATCTATATTTTCTTGTACATATGCATATACTGCGTAACATAGTAAAACATTACCACCCTATAACGTCCTCCTCTCTACGAGTAGGAATGGGCCGTAATCCATTACTCAGATCCAATTTGAGAACAGAACAATGGTTATGATATAAATTATACAAAGTAATGTGCCTGACTCGGTTTGAACTCACGTCCTGCAAATCGCGAGACGGGCATGTAACTACTGGGTCAACACTGCTCTATAAATGCAAATACTACAAAATAACTATATACCTCATTTATCTTTTTTATTCCCTCTTTCGTGTTTACAAAGTAAATATTCTTGTAAGAACTTTGAAAGCTTCAATTTCTTTCCCACACCTGTCGGTCCATTTCGGTTCCTATAATCTACCAATTCCTTTTCTAACTTCACACCATTTCCAACCAATTTTCGTAGATTTTTACGAAAAGATGCTTCTTGTAAGTCCCGGAGGAGATGTGAAACAAATTCGTGAGAAAAGTTTTTTGGGAAAGGACCCCGTGCATAAAGATTGGATATGAGAAGGAAATCCATAGAAATATTTAGTGGATCCTGAGTACCAAAGGCGAGTTGATGAATTTTTGGCATAATGCTAATGAGGTATAAAGTAGAATAAACTTTTTATACATAGAAAGAAAAGAAAGAAAGAAAATTGCGTTTATTGGCACATAAAAATAAGAAACACACATTATATACAACATTAAAAATAAAAAACAATATTGTGCCAAAAGAGCCTCAGCTCAGCATAATGTCAGGTGGCAACCCTAAGTATTACCACCTAACGCTGATTTTTAGCGCTGATTTTTATATGATCCGCATGTTCCACAACACGGAGACGGCAGTAGATATTCAAATCACAGATGAATTGATTTGAATGGTCTCATACTGTTTTTCATACGTACGAACAAAAAGCATTGCAAAATCAAATTGTCTATTATCACCTTTATTCACCAACTATGATTTTTTAACGTCACATTTTTACTATTATTGATAGGCTTGCGATTGACTACGATCTCACTTAATAAAAAACGATTATATGGAAGCTGATAGAGCACACCTACTTAGAAGTTTAAGTCAACAGACTTAAACGGTATGTCTTGACACTCAAAAATGTTCTAGTGAATCAGTTCGTTCATAATCTTATGAGGTATACTGGCAACTTAGTTATTTCACTTTTCTTTCAAATACCTTTTAGAAATGTTAAAGTTGGTGAGGATGGATGTACAGATGTATGGATGTTTGATGTTTGCTCTTTCACAATGTTTGATGTTTGTTTCTTTTAAAAACTACTGAACGGGTCTGAATGATATTTGGTAAGCTGATAATGGTCATCCTAGCACATTGTTATACATAGGCTACTTTTTATCCCGGAATCCCCACGGGATCGGGATT
Organism: Tholera decimalis; assembly: GCA_943138885.2. Lineage (NCBI taxonomy): Eukaryota > Metazoa > Arthropoda > Insecta > Lepidoptera > Noctuidae > Tholera > Tholera decimalis. The sequence goes on from OW964559.2 coordinate 22,720,595, forward strand.
TACGCGGGAAAACATTCCCACGCGAACGAAGTCGCGGGCAGAAGCTCATATAATCATAAAAGCGTTGATAGGTGTCATAAAAATATAAATATTTATACCGCTTTTGAAATCAAACCCTTTGAAAAAACTGAAAACAGAAAAAAATAACTGTTGCCATATGAAACGGTTATGGAAACCATGGCATATAGATGTTTCACACCCTTGACCAATTTTTAGCCAGTTAGCCTCCAACTCAAACAAAATGCATTGCTCACAACGCGAACCGACGAATTCTGGATTGTTTGTTGTTTCGAAAAATGCAGTTAGGAAGTTGCGGACTTTGAAAACTGTGAATTTATGTCTATTTTTATGGCTTTTCGGATTGAATGTTACGATTGAGCAGTTAGTTGGCACTTATACTCGGAATGTATAAGTAAGATGTCTCGGATTCGATTCCTTGGTCGGACAGTGAGTGCTGTAGGTATCACAGTGCATTCGAAATTTCGAAACTGAGGCATGTTTTTTTTTTTTACTGAAAATAGGTTCGCGTTTGACCACTATCTCACCTGATGGTAAGTGATGATGTGATCGAAGATGGAGCTCGCTTACGTAAAAGTAACCTATTCACTCTGGACTTAAAGACTCCTAGGTTGTAGCTGTCGGGAAACACAGACTCCGACAGGGAATTCCACTCCTTAGCCGTACGCAGAATGAAGGTATTCCCAAAACGTTTTGTGCGTATTGGTGGGATGTCCACCATATAACGATGGCGCTTCACCGTTTGTCTCGTAGTCCGATAATGGAACGGGCTTGGTGGAATTAGATTGTGTAATTCCATCGCACACTCCCCGAAATGTAACCGATAGACTTGCAACTCGTCGTCGGTGTTCAAGGCTCTGGAGCTTTGACTCGACCAGTACATCGTTGCCAATGAGTCTCTTGGCCGCTTCTCATGTATCCGTCTGAGGCAACTATCCGACTTTTATCCTACGGTTTTTCTGTTAGACATTTCTCAGTAGTAGCCCGGAGTTTGGAAGTTGGTGGTGGGGTAACCCCCGTGCCTCGGAAAGCACGTTAAGCCGTTGGTCCTGCGCCTCTCTCTCTCTCTCTCTCTCTCCGGTCGTGTCGGATTGCCGTCCCATCGGACAATGAGAGTAAAGGGACAGAGAGTGCATCTGTACCTGCGCATATACTAGTGCACTATAATATCTCCTGCACAGATGGCTAATCAATTATGAGATTAGCCACCGTGGCTGAAATCGTTTAGGAGGACTATTTAATATTGTTACGCCAGTCGCTTAGTGAAGTACGTCGAGAAACTTCGACAGAAATCTAGAATGTTCAAGACACTAACGCCATCTAGCGGAGAATAGCACTACTATGTCTAGTCGAGACACTAACGCCATCTAGCGGTGAATAGCGGTACTGTGTATCTCAAGTAGCTTTGGAATATTCTGGGCAGTATAAACAGTGAGTCGATTTTATAAGAATGTTCTAGAGCTCATAGACCGGGGTATAAATAGATCGCAAAGGGGCGCAGTGAGTCAGTCTTATTAGAAGATCCGAGGCGATACAAACGAAGCTATACGAGTGAATTTCAGTGCGATTTAAGTGTTGTGACAAGTGTTGTGGTACGCATAATTGTGTTAAATTTTTATTTTGTGTTTAATTGATTAAAGTATTAATTTTGGTTTAATTGGCGTTAATTAGGTATTTCTATCCCGAACCCCAGCTCGTAACAATATCTCATCATCTGATGCACAACCTAATCCGCTGGATCTTACTTTGGTTTCCAAGTCGAGCAAAATGCTACCGATATAATTAGCTCAGTTAATACTGGTAGCAATTAACTTGTCCTTATAATATGCCTAAGAGTGAAATATAACAGCAAATGTTTGTGCCTGTTTGGGATGTTTTAAACGGCCTCATTGTCATATAATTATAATGATAGACTCTGTGTGTTCTCATTTCACCCTTTCAATACCATATGGTTTTTTTGTGGGGTCTTAGTGCTATATTTATGTATATTCTATTTGCACCAAACTCCAAACTTAGAGTCAAACTGTTTCAAAAGTGTTTTGAAGCGGATTGGTGATATTTTTTGCAGTTATGTCTTGACTGTTGATACAGAAAATCACCGCCAAAATCAGATCACTTAGGTTACTACTAAAAGATTATGTGTGTACCTTCATCAACATATTTTTGTCCGGGAATTTCATCTAAATAAAGGTAACTTGTTGGTTTGCTATGAATTTTGAAAGCAATGCCTAACAACATGGAAGATATTAAGATTTACGTCGACTACTCGCAAATATTATACAGAATAACTCTTTCATAACAATTCGTTTGATCCTTTGAGCATCAAAAGCCGATATATTTTATATAACGGTAACATTTTACAAGGTACACACTCACGTAAATTGAGTACACGTTTGACATGACGGGTAACGATAAATAACGATATATAAAAACGTTTCACAATAGACCGTCGTCATTTCAAATCATTCAGTTTCGGCTAACAGGCAAAATGTAGGTACTCTCGTTCACAGTTGACTTAATTATAAAGAGCGAGGTACAGTCGAAATCAACTGTCGTCGGCAAAGGCTTAATCCATTAAACAGTTGACAGAAACAAAATGAAATAATAATTTGTCGTTGGATTCGACGTGCGGGAATATTGAGGTTTGTGTGTAGGTATGTTCGTCGTTCGTGTGTCATCAATCACATCCTTCAGTCGGCAGGATCCACAGTGGCAGTACATTAGCTCCTTAATTAAAGCTGTGAACAGCTGGCGCAGCGCCGTCCGCGTCATACATTTCAATTAATTCTTGTCACCAAACAAATTTGGTTGACGACTATTTAATTATTAATCAAAGCTACATTGACAAATTGTTTTTGTACCATATTGAATTTATTGGCAAACAATAAAATTTTGCTCGGTGTGCAAAACAGCCATTACTGTAATTTAATCCAATTCATCGTTAAGCAACTTTATGATTTTAATTGACTAATTACTGTAAATAGTCATTATTGATGTGCGTAGGAACGCACATCAATAATGACTGTTTACAGTAATTAGGATTACTATTTTCAGGAGGACCTATTATTATTATTAAACGCTTATTTCAGATTAAAACCCATTACACAAAAATAAAACAAACAAAACAATATAAAATCACAACCATAAAACTACAATAAACCACCTACCAAAGTACTTAGCTGTGCTAGTAATTCATTTACTTAATCGTAATAATAAAGTATTATGATTGTTTCAAAAAAAAAATAACCAATATAAGTACATTCTCATTTTAATGAAATCCTGGTTTGTAAATTGCCTTGATTTATGAATATACTATTTATTAAATAAATATTGTATAATGTTGTACTATTACTGAGAACATCATATTAATTAGGATGATGAAACCGACCGATTATACAGACATTATAACAAAAAGTTTTCTGAAAAAAATAACCTCTGATCGCGAGGAAACTACTTTGAAAGACTAAGTGCGATAACAGCTAATACTCGCCTTTCAGCACACAATCTTCTTAACTCACGATAATCTCTTCCTAGGAAAACAACCCAGCAAACCCTGTACCTCTTGATCCAATGAAAAAGTATATAAAAAAATCAGGGCTGTAGTATGCGGGAGACAGACGTCAAAGTGACAGGCCCTCCAATCACTATAAGCCACTAATCGGCTTGTCACCCGCAGGTTGAAGGACATTGACTTTCAGATCACGTACTTGCAATCTGCATGCCATAACATTGTCAGGGGGATGTAAAAAAAAAACACATTTTTTACTGTCCCACACCGTCCGACTAAGCTTCGCGCGCTCGAATCGCGAGCTGACACCAAAAAAAACGTCCAAAAAGGGACGTATTTTTTGTGTAATTCTTTTATAGGAAAAGAAACTACGCTAGATTTCTGATTTAATTATTTCACTTAGACACACAGATCTTGCTTGGTGTAAGCAAGATCTTCTTTGACACCAATTACAAATTTCAATTTCAATTTAATAAAGCGACTTTTACAACGCACACATTTGACACACAGCGTTTCATTTTGGTACGCTTAATTAAGCTTATTCAATGTCCAATCAAGCATAAATCCCAGCTGCCAATTACCCTAACAGAAACGAACATAACCTTAGGTATATCAGCAAAACGGTTCGGGGCCCGTGTCGTAAAGACTAAACTGGGAGTAGAGTGACGTCATGTCATCGTACGAGCATACATGACATGCGGCTCCAAGGGTAATTATCGCGACATATCCTCACGATATTAAAGCCAACGTAAATTTGACATGACTTAAAATTAATCTCGAGACGTGATGCCAAGCCCAATGACGACTTGCGCTTCGGTAAATTTAATAAAGAGATACCACTGAAGCCTAGCTTGCTACCAAGATTGATGTGCCCTAAAAATATAACACGAATAAGGAAATTAAAAGAGATGCCAACTCTTCATTTATATTAAAAGTTTCACATTAAACAACAAGCACTTTAACGTTGAAGGTTATACGAGACGTTAGATCTGACATCAGCTGATGAATAACGCAATCTCAAAACTCAAGATATATATTTTAGTTGTACCTTTTGACAATGATAAACGTTCCGCTATCTTTATGAAATGGGAAGTCGCCGTGAAAATTATTTCTTTGAAAAATTATAGTCAAAGTGTAGAAAGTGTCACTGAAGGTCGCCACTAACTGAAAATATGCCTTTTAATAAAACTGTGTCCAGTCACTTTATTAAATAACAAAACCGTGTTTATCATGCCCTTAGGACTGAAATTAATTAACCTAGATATTAAAGGCGTGACAAATGGGAGCATTCAAACAGTTGGATCCTTTTTCAGGTTCTTGATAGTCTGAAGGTTAGCCATTTTGTAGCCACTTCTATTATTACTATAACCAAATGTTTAATTAATCTTTTTAGTCTATTCTAAAACATTAATGAAACATTTGTTTCTAAAAACAGGGCCATCATCTAAAATATCCATAGTAGTAGAATGGTAGTACAAAATATAACAAAATGAGTATGAAAACTCCAAAATTAGCAAACTCATTGTTTGATTATCCCCTTCAAATTAAACCACTACTCTTCACAGGTAAACAGAATAATTTTAGATATAATAAACCTGTAATTTAGTTTCTACCTAGTTGTTTGTCACTGTCGGGGGTAACCTTTACCCTTTGCCAAACATTGGTGGGTAGTTGGAACTTTTTGAAATACCAATTTCGTGCACCATGTTTTTGGTTACACCGTGTCTGATTTACAACAACCGTAACTTGTGAGTGACGTTGACAAATGACGTCACATGGTCACGGGCCGTGTGTTTTGCGTCACTTGGCTGCATTCAGAGGCGGTGTGACATCACACCGTATCTTCCCTGGCTTGTTTATAGCCGGCCAGTATGTTTGAGTTATGGCGTGTTTGTCTCGCTCGTGACATCATGGAAGATGAATTTATGAGCAAGAAGAATGCGGTACGCGGAATATTTTGTGTTTGAGTGGCGGCTGGCGGGTGATAAGAGTTTTTGGGACGATTTGGGCGCGACCTTGCGGCGTTATGAGTACTTTACGCACATGATATGGTGTGTGATCCAATTCGGACGACGTCGGATCAGTATTTGTAGGTTGCTGGTACTACACCTACATTTATATTTGAGGTAATATGGTGTGCTATATGAATAAAGTAAAATTCAGTAAACTCACTTTATTTTTATTTCTCATGGAATATAATAAGGACTCAACTTTTCAGTAACATTTACATCTATACTGTCCGCCTACCTTTTTTCAACTATATTACCCTCAGTTTGAATCACTAAATAATAAACTCACCTAGCAACTGCTTATATCAGCTCGAAAACCTACCTGTGTAAGATGACATTTACCTTTTGGCAATACTGACTGACTTTCAGTAACTTTCGATAACATAGCTAAAATCATGAAAGCCTAGGCGATGCACTCCCAGCATACTAAAATAAGGTCGACCACAGATCCAAATCGGGAATCCGTTTACATAATAAACAATTTCTAAAGCACTGCCATGCATAGGAACGTGCTTTGCAGTATGAATAGACACAATACATAAACATTGTACACGCTCTAGTTACCGTAACTTGAATACCTACCCAATATAATATAGATAGATATCTAAGTTTATATGTAGGTATATTATGTTGCAGGTAATGTCCCAAAGGATGATGGTATTTATGTAAATGTGTTTATCTCAGTATGTTGGGCCATATCGTAGATCTAGATACTAAGAGTCAATGCAATTAAGTTGCAAATTACGAACGTGGTACCAGTTTTATATTACAACGATTCACGTTCGCGCTTTGCAGTTTAACAAATATTATGACGCGGACGTAGTCGCGGGCAAAGTGCTCAACACTTCACCTGCGACTGATTCTGAAATAATTTATAGCATAATAAATAATGCACCTTATTAACAATGAATTATTAAATATTTAGAATTGTATAATTAATTTCGGAGAGTATCCCTACATAATTTAAACTTACAAATTTACCTCTTTATAATTTTAGTACAGATGTGTTTCAATATATTTGAAGCGTCAAGAACCTAAGGCTAAGGCCTTGTGGTTGACAGAGATTTTCTATACAGGCAGCGTAAAAATCCCGCAAAAAGCCTGAGAACGCACTGAAAAATTACTATTAACTAAAAATTTTATACTCGTAAATTTTAAATTACCAAATAATAACTTTCTTAGCCCACAGTTAATTATCGTGCCGATAATAAAAAACGACATTAAAGTACAGAGATTACCACAAAAATCTCCCCCATTACATATAATGCTGATGTCAAGCATAACTAAAACTAAATGAACTTGAATGGTGATACAAAACGTCTTCTACTTCAAACCACAAATTCGGTTATTGAGGCTCCAGTTTATTTCTGGAACTGTGGTGCTTTTTGTCAACAGTACAAAAAATTACAGCTCGTTAAGAGTCCCTAACAATTTTACTGCTAAAAAAGAGAAATTACCTACTTTTGTAGAACAAATATCTCAATAACGGCATAACATATCATTTTTCTTTTAAAACAGCGTTAAACATTGTATATTTATCTAGTATGTGGTCAAATTATAATTTAAATATCTACTCAAAATAAAACAAAAAAAATAAAATACATACACGTGTTTTTACAAAATCACGTAATACCAGGTTTTACAACTGCTTTTTTAGCTTAATGGGGGTGAATAACAATCTAAAAAAAATTCCTGACTATTGTACATATAGTGCACTAGTAAGTTAATAAATTATTTTTTGAAAAATAATGGGGCGATGTACTTAAAAAAAAAATAGTAAACTCAGAAAAAACTCAATAAAATCCTTTGCAAAACCGTCACTTTTGAGTAAGAATCCGTTATTAAATAGAAAATTAAAAACTAATTCTGAATAATACAGGTATTTATCTACCAAATTATTATTTTTTATTTTAATTCTGAGCTCATATTTTATTGTAATAACATTTTCAAAATATGCCTTATAAATCGATGCGCTTGCTCGATTTATTTTGAGTAGATTAATTTGACAACATATTAGATAAATATACAATGTTAAACGCTGTTTTAAAAGAAAAATGATATTTTATAACGTTATTGAGATATTTGTTCTACAAAAGTAGGTAATTTCTCTTTTTCGGCAGTAAAACTGTTAGGGACTCTTAAACAATGCCTCATAAAAAGCAAGGTACATTAATAAAAACAATTTTATTCGACTGATACGCGTTACAATACTAGTTAGGTCGAAGTCATAAAGTATCAATATGGCAATATAATATAATCTTATATAAAACGTCAACCCTAACATGGAAATTCTCCTGTATTACGGGTGCGTTTAGAACATCTAGCTAAGCTCACATACATAATCAACCAAAATAATCCACCCACTACTCTGGGAATAAAAAAGCACTATCCAATGATCAGAGCTAGGGCACGGTCTAGTAGTATCACAGCAAACAACCATACAGTCAGATTAATTTTAGCATGTTGTAATATTAGGTACGGATAAAAAATTAATAAAAAACGTATAAAAAATCATTCCAGCTAGTTGCTTACATAACTAATATACCTAATAAAACGAAACCTACGAACCAAGCAAGCAAATTTATCGCAAACGTAACAAGAAAATATGCATCTAGAATTCTAGACACTTCATCAACCTCTTTCACCAATTAAGTCAACTCCCACACAAAGACAACGCACGTCTCGCGAGACTCATCAACTTACATTTAACACGTCGAACTTTTAATGATGATAAATCATGTTTAAACACGTATTCAGAATCGTATTCGTCTCGTGTAATGAGAAGTCTCGTCTTAGGGGATAATTACGACCATCATTAATAACGTAGGAAGGATGAGAACCGGTATTAATAAGACGTCAGACGTGACATTAATGTCATAACTCGATGTATTACGGATTGTAATTAAGGAATGTGTAGGGTTAAAAAATGGGTGGCATTGTTTCGGAATGCAGGTGTGATAGAAATAAAAAATGACGACGGGCAAAAATGTCTACTGCCAAGATGTCATTCGAAAAAGAAATTTCGAATAAAAGAACACGTTATGTACAATCATTGGGTATATTTGCTTTAGTTAATTACTACTTAAAATTGTCCCAAAGGTGAAAAGGAGAATCCCGCTACACCATTCTTAACCACTTTTATTCCAGAGAACCACATTATAGAGAAACAAGTCAACGTCTTTAGAACAAACAAAGAAATTAATCAGAAAAGAACAGTGTGATAAGAAAACCATTTCCACTTTCTACGCACGTAAAATTGATAACGGAATGAGCAGGACTATTTTAATATTAGTTGTTTTTTATAGCTCTAGACTGCGAGAGGTAAAAAACAAACTATAAAGTATTTACCCAGTAAAGTTGTGATTAAGAAAAAAACACATAAACACGATACGACGGGGCATCATATATATCATGATGCGACGCATTATTGTGGAAATCTACAACATAGGCACTACTGTATGCTAAAAATGACTCATTTGATATATTTTAATCTACACTAAAAGTATATTAAGACAATAAAGACTGATATTTTTTTAAAACCACACTAAACTCATAAAAATACACACATGTAGCCTATGAGCTCATGCAAGCTAAGTTTACCAGTAATTACTATGAAACGGGTAATAAAAATAGGGGCCAGGGTTTTGTAACTGGGTCGCGTTTATATGTTTCATTACTTTAGTATAAAAAATCGTTTCAATAATAAACGTTAACTGTTATTACAATACGTTAGTAGTATCCTCAATATCTCATCATGTAGCCTAGATTCTGTTTTACTTTCGATTTTGTACAACATTTATGTTTATACCCGACTGTCCCACAAGGATGGTTGTGTTTTTTGAGAGTATCTATGGTACACATGTCTTTTTGACACTAGCTTCAGCCTAAAAACCTAGATAGATTTAAGCTTTAAAATGATGTTTCATTAAATTCTATTAATTACAAATCACTCATCTTTATTTCTCACTTCTCTTACAGGCAGGCAATTATTAGCATATATACATTCTAAAACGAATAAAAATAGTGTTGGTGTCTACGTAAATTTCGATTCAGAATTAATTTGCGACACGGTGGGCGCGGTGATTGAGCGATCGGATGCTGCACTGCTTGTCGCAAGTTCGATTCCCGCACCAAAAAATATTGTTTGTACGGCCTACATATAGTATATACGGGTTTGGATGTCTGTTCAAGTCATTTCAAAAGTTTTTAAACGCACCCACGATACTAGATAAATCCTTAGTGTGGTACAGGGCAGCATTCTCTAAAAAAAATATGGCGTTATATTCTTAATTTACATTCTAACCCTTGGCAAAACATCCGAGTTGATTATGATTAGCCATAAACCCCAAGTTATGCTTCCTTTGTTCATACCATATTGACGTAATACCGGTATAAGCCCACTGTTAATAAAAACGTCTTTCAAATTCATTCACTATGAATTTCAGACAGTGTTTTGGAGGAAATTTAAACGATCCTAATTAACTGGTTGAGACAGTAGATGTTTTAGTATCGATTCAGTTTATTACCTGGAATTTTTAAATAATTTTATATAATTCAAAATTAAATTCTCTTTATTGGTAATTGCATTAATTGAGGCTGGCCGGACCGGGTAAGTAGAAATAAAATGCAATAAATGCTTGAACAACTGTCAATTTACAACAATAAATGATAATAATATTTTACATCAATGTTAGTAGTACCACGGGCATTTTTTTCCCGTAGTACTACTAGACTGCTTCGTATTACCACGGGAAGAAAATTTTGCCCGTGGTACTACTAAGATTTTTATTTGTTTTTGTAAAACCTTTTGTAAGAAAATAACATTGGTGATATTACAAGTTCAAAGTATTTACACATGTCATTAGCTGTGCTAGATCAATCCACTTCAAGATTTATAATACATTAATAATTATTTTTAAATGAATTAGCTAGACAATTTTCTAGCAAAGGTCAAATGTAGATCACGCTGTAACAACTCCGCGAAATTGTGTGAAGCAGCTGAATCTAAAATAACAATTATTAAAGAAAAGGCGGCAATGTTCTTGTTGGCGATCATGGTCAACAGTACTATAAATTAAAAGATTACAAGAACGATTCTTCGATATGGAGGTGTTATATATTTAAGAAATCTCAGAAACTACTAGTAGTAGGGCTCTCAAATTTTGCATGGGGGTTCCTTTAGTACGTAGATGCTGGCTAAAACGGGATTTCGCTAAATTCCCACGGAATCGGGATTTACACGGTAAAAACTTCCCATGCGAACGAAGTCGCGAGCAACTGCTAGTACAGTTTATAATTTGAGAAAATGTAAAATTATAATTATTCAACAACGTTGTTTACCGAACGTATTGATACTTTTGCAGATTTGCTGAACGGTGTTTCATTTCAATAAGATGTTAGATAGGTAATGTAGGTTAATTTATTCATATGTGTTTTATTTTGGTACCATTTATATATACAGTTATTAAAATACGTGTGTAGTCTATATTTTTACGCTTCTTATAGATGTGTAGGTACAATTCAATTTCTTTTTATGATATGTCAATAAATAGGTTTTTTAAATAGTTTAAGTAATTTAACGAGTAGGTGTATACAACGTGTAACGGGAACCCCATATTTATCCAAAAGGGCTGAAGACAACATCTGATATGGAGTCTCTAATAAGTGATTCAAAGAATTGATACCAAATCATCAGTTTCATATATTATGTTTCTTGAATACCATTCGTAACAAATCTGTCACAGCATTACGAGGATCAATAACTTTCCATGTCACTAGCCCATAACACGATAATTCTCTAAGTTTTTCTTAATTTGAAAAATTCGGTCTCTGGTGTCAATGTATTGAAATTTCTAATAAGCTCCACACATGTAGACATCCTTGCTATATCGTTTGTTATCATCCAAAGAACTCGGTAAGTATATACCCTTTAAATTACACGTTGTATATACGTTTTTGTGTTTACTACCTATTAAAGTTTCTTTTTATGTTCTAAGTCGTTGAAATGAAATATTTATTCTGTAAATTGGTTATAAATAACACTTTTACACGTCATGTTTTTTTGCGTGTTTAGTTTAGCTAGATGAGGCCGGTATTTCCTGACTACTCTGAGAAGAAACACCGAAACAAACTCAGAGGTCAAAGTCTCTTTTAAAGTCCAGACAATTTGTATTTGTATATGAGAAGCATGTAGGTTCATGTCTGTGGTATTCTTTTGAGGAAATAACCACGCAAATTTGAGCGGACCTGTCCAGACAGTGCAAGAATTAGTCAGTTATCGTGTAGCTCAACTTAGAACTTAAGGAGCTCAACAATTTGACGAACAATACCAAAGTTACTTTTGGACAGCGAGTAAAGGGCAACTCGCTGTCCGACCATGGACCATGCCCGGGTCGACGGCGCGTTGTGTTCCACGCGCGCCTCAAAGAGCGTCAGCAATATAACGAGGCTACCCCTGTAGAGGGCCGAAGCCTGCCGGGGTCGTGGGACTTATCCCATTACCGTAACCCCGGTACGTTAAGGGTTATTGAAGGAACACCGTGGATTTTAGTCAGTACAAGTCTGACAGTCCCTCCGGCCCTGCCCGGGGTGGGAGGACTTATTTGATAATTTTACCACGTTAAAAAAAAAGTCGTGACTTTTATTAAAATATGAGTGGTTCCTGTTCTTTGTTTTGAACATCTGCTTAGTCTTGTCTCAACTATGTTGGGGTTAGCTTTTAGTCTGACCGGATACAGCTGAGTATTAGGGTTTTACATGGAGCAACTGCCTATCTAAGCTCCACATCCAGTGGCAGGGTAACCCCTTGGCTAGACCAGTATCAGATTTACTGGCTTCTGACTACCCGTAACGGCAGTCAAAGATGTCCAAATGATAGCCGGGACCAACGGATTAGCAAGTTTATCGATTCATTGTAATTTTAGTTAGTAAGAAACTTAGGGTCGGAATTCAACAAGTCGGTATTTTAAAAGAAATGTTATTTTTCACATAACTTATTAGTCACTCTACCTATCTTCATATCATATTCGGTTCTTCATATTTGGATGCAGGGAAAACCAATACATACGAAAACGAAAACAGAACTAACAGTATTTTATGCCGACATACTCTAAATCTGTTTGACTAGCTTGTGCCAGCGGCTTCGCCCGCGTGGGAAGTTTTTCCCGTGTAAATCCCGATCCCGTGGGAATTTCGCAAAATCCTTTCTTAGCGCATGCCTACGTCATAACATCTACCTGCATGCCAAATTTCAGCCCGATCCGTCCAGTGGTTTGGGCTGTGCGTTGATAGATCACTATGTCAGTCAGTCACCTTTGAGTTATATATATTTAGATAAATAACTTTACTTCGTGATTCCCTAATATCCAGTGCAAATTCATCAATACTCAGAAAAAAACGTGTTTATAAAAGTAGCAGGATTATACGCGGCGGAAACCGCGCACAGCTACTAAATAATAAAATTGAACTTATAATGTCACCAATGTTCCTTTCATACATCGAATTCCAAAATTTACAACAATAAATGATAATAATATTTTACTTCAATGTTAGTAGTACTACGGGCAGTTTTTTTTGCCCGTAGTACTACTAGACTGCTTGGTAGTACCACGGGAAGAAAGTTTTACCCGGGCAACAAACGGTCTTTGGGAACCGGAAAAGTGCTTTTTTCTATAGGATTTTTGAGGTCATCAGACATTTTATAGGAACATCGTTGGCTTGTTGGGTCGACTTGTATATAAGAACTATGTATACTATAAGAATAAAAAAAACTTATTTAAAAAATCTAAAAAACTCGACTGCTCAACTGAAGTGTAAGAAACAAGCACATTTTTATTTTTAAAAGTGACAAGCAGGCGGGACCCAGTTGAACATATTTTTTTTAAATGGGAAGGGTCCGCCTGCTTGTCACTTTTAAAAATAAAAATGTGCTTGTTTCTTACACTTCAGTTGAGCAGTCGGGTTTTTTAGATTTTTTAAATAAGTTTTTTTTTTCAACTTTTTAGTTAAAATATTAATTACAATTTTTTAGTTTTCCCGGTCGTGTCACATTGGCACTACAGCGGATTCAGAAAGTGAGTCCATATTTTTAAACTTTCTCATTGTGTTATTTTGCTAGTATTACACTAATGATAAACATGATATACTTTTTTGAAATCCTTATGTTAAGCCCTTTAATTTGATACCCATATTATAGTATTCGAAACAAAACTTTTTTTTTCACCTTGTATAATGGCTTCGCACAGCCGCCATCTTTAATTTTTTTAAATGTCACCTAAGAACACTTGGGCTGTTAAGACAAATCTAACGATACCTCAATTGTGTGAATCCGTTCAGCGGTTCTGGAGATATGAGGTAATAAAGAATATTACAAACATACATACATACATACAAGATACGCGCGAAAAACATAACCCTTCCTTTGCAGTCGGGTAATGAAGAGGTGTTGCGTTTGACATGAATAACAATCTAATGCTACGCGACTACGCGGTGTAGCCAAGTGTGCGTAGCTCGGCTACGTAATGAGTTTCGTAGCACCGATAGCACATACCTACGTAGTGAAAGCACCACATCTGTAAGTACAGGTTTTCCAATGAAATTTCTTAGAATAATTTTCTTTAGCCGTTTCCGTCGCCGTAGTCCAAACAGCAATAAAAACTTTTATTGTAATAATTTGTGCAGTTATTTCTTGTGTTAGTTATGAAATGAGGTGAAAGACGCAAGTTGACATGAGCTTTTCCAACATATTTTCTGTTTTTCTTATGGTTTTTCTGCATACCTGTCGCGACACCTACAAAAATTTTATTTTTGTCATAGTGTCAGTAAGTAAAATATAGTCCCCGTAAGTAAACAGGTCTTATGCGTACTTTTATTCGTCCATATCCGTTACATTGCCAAATAAACCATTTTCCAAGCCTCTGTTTACGTTCCAAAGTGAACAGTGTTAAATTGTAGAAACAACATACTTGTATGGTCTATATAATCTCGGAAATAACATTTTGTAAAGATCGACGGCCGATTTAATGAGATATCACCGTGACAGATGGGATCTGAGGCCTTGACATACATACCTATGAGAAACTCCAAGGACGAACTCAAATACCATATCGTAACATGATTATATTGGTTTTTGTTTATAAACATTCAGTAAGTGGTTTATAAACATAAAATAGCATTATTGTATGCTTATAAACCACGTACTGTATCCTATATCTTACCTACTAATATTATAAATACGAAAGTTTGTGAGGATGTCTGCATGTTTGTTGCTCTTTCACGCAAAAACTACTCAACGGGTCTCAATGAAATTTGGTAAGTAGATAGTTGACATCCTGGAATAATATAGGCTACTTTTAATCCCGGAATTCCCGGAGATCGGGATTTACGTGGGAAAAACCTGACACGCGAAAGAAGTCGCGGGCGCAGGTGTTCTTATAAAAAAATAACAACGATTAATATACTACATACTCGTTATTATAGGCCTCTGGATAAGCACTAGAAATTTCACTTTTCAGATCAATTTCAAAGTCAAGATAAGCCTTTTGGTTTTACATCTTAGATTTCTGGTTCGGTGACAATAGTCTCCACTCCCTATAACATGGGGCTTAAACAATACAATAATAATAATACAATAACATTTATTCTCTGAAAAAAAAAAAAATTACAGTTTTAATATGACACTCGCATTATGGATCCCGCACTAGAATACCCTGTGTCGCAGGATCCAGTCTCTCTCGACGTAAATGGTTTAGATCTAGGGATACAAATGTAACGGATAATATTATTAATTAATTAAACTAAGGTAGGTAACTAAATATGAGGTATGCATGATGTGAGGGTGAGTTGATGTGAGCAATAGTGCGTGTGTTAGGACTTTATAATAAAAAGGTTTTCTATTTCCATGTAGTTAAGACCCAGCAGCCATTTCTTCACATGTGTCCTACAGCCAAACCTGGTCATAGAGACAAAGTCCAGTTGGCTATTGACTTTCTCAGATAAGTATGGTCCTATTCGGGAGAATGCATGATTGCCAGGCTTAAGTTTGCAGAGAGGAGATGTTCCACTTAGGTTTTCTACGCGCTCGCTGATCAGTTGGGTACCATTGTAAACAAAACTGACAACGTGTGCTCTGCCTAACCCTATAGGGTTACAAAGGCATGATATTTATTTTATATTACCTCATTTCAGTAGATAATGTATTTTATGAGATTTTATTTACGTTGGATTAAATATGGCTGCTGACACGCTGTTGGCTATGCTAGAGGTGTAATAATAGCCATACCGGTCGATTTTCGTACGTAGTTCGGTACGAGTAGGTATGGCTGACCAGCTCGGCTCGGTATTGTCTTGACTCCCATTTGTACATCTCTAACTGTTATCATTAAAGCGTCAATATCTTAATGGATCAGGTGTCGGCCTTATGATTGAGAGGTCACGAGTTCGAACCCCACCCATTACACTATTGACGTGAACCCACTCCAGACACAAGCATATTTAGCTTAGTTGAAGGGATTAACAAGATTGCTAGTAATGTGAACTCTACCCACATTGCTATTTTTATTACTATCTTTAAACAAAAAATCACGGGTTGTCTGAAACTAGAGAATCTATCACCATCATTTCTCTTACAAGAAGCATATTGTAATTTTGTATGATAATAAATTAAATTGAACTGTATACTATTACTGATATTGTAAACTTTGTAACTGGGAAAGCACAAACATAAAAATGAGTGAACATACCATAGCAAATAAAAATAAAAAAACACAAACTGCAGAATAAAATTCAGTAATCTACAAAGTTTAAGCAGTATTTTTAAATGATATTCTACACTCGACAATTAGCCTAAACTGCATCGTACAAAACTGAATGAGAGGACAGATTTCGAGGTACATGTGCCGCTGAATAGGTTACGTCGGATTGAGGTCATTCCTAGGCCTGACAGCGTCGACCACAAGCGGGTACACCTTCGTATAATTGCATTGTGGTTTCCACTTGTAACGTACAGCTTGAGCTATAGGAAATATATACAACCGCGTATGTATGGGATCACACCTCGTCGACACAATGTCGTGGGATACGACATTGTTTTTACTGCCTTCATATCAAAATTGTTGAGTAACCTAATTATGTTCCTCCTAGTCTGAAAAAACAAATGTCTATTGAGTTTCTTAACTACAACATTTACAGTATACGACTTCTATCTACATAAATAACAATGAATCGCCGAAATATATTATACATTTACGTGTATAACTTCCGAAGAACGGCGCCAAAATTTAAAATTATATTTTTGTTCGTTATTGTCAGTGCAAGGTTTGTAAAAAATAGAATTAATATACAGAAAAAAATGGCGGTATGAAGTTAGCTGGGTACATATTTTTGAAGTTTATTTTGTACGTATGTATATGTATGTCTTGCCACAATATTGTACAGTTATAACACAAAGTGACATAAATACATGAAAGTAAACATTGTGGGAGACTGGTGCCTAAACTAGGCTTGTAGCTTGTATTTCAGGGCACCAGAATTTTGCAAATAGGTTATAAATAACACTTTTACACATCATCTTTTTTCGTATATTTTGGTAGATTGATAAGTGATTGTGGAGAATATGATACTAAACATTAATGAAAACGCAAAACAGGGGCGTTTCGCACCTGAGCGTTCGGCGAGTCACCATCTTCACGGGATATTTCGTGGAGAGGACACGTATCGAGTATAGATTTGTTTTGCATGTTGCATTTTGCGTTTCGTCACCTGTATGTGCATGTATTTGCGCGTAGGAGGGCGTTGCTGCATATTGCATTCAAACATGAACAACTGATTTTTGACGGGATTAACACTAGATATGTATTTTTTATGTTATATTTATTTATCATGAATTTCCGAAGTGTAATGTTAGAATCCGTTCCGTATAATTACGAGTATGTAGCCGCACTGATGCTTAAGTTTTAAGAAAGCCGTTGGATCCTTTTAAACCCACTGACGGGGTTAAGTTACCTGACGGGACACGATAGGGACATAGCTTGCCGGGGTTGCGGGAATGTTATAACGAGATAGCGTGACCCTAGAATGCAAGGTTAACTGAAAGAACAGGTTGGGTTTCCAGTCAGTAATAGTCAGACACTCCTTTCCGCTCCAATCTGAGGGTGAGGAGTCATATGATGATTTTCCCCACCAAAAAAAGGGAGTAAGCTATGTGACACTCCCTTGCTTTCCACCCAAAGTGGGTCCATCAAATGAGTTCTCATTTGATGATTTGCCCACTGGCAAAAAAGGGTTAAGCTGCACAACTTTTTCATTGCATCCAGTGTGAAGGGCTTTAATTTACAAGAAGATAATGTGAGTGAACGTATCTTAATCATTAAAATCCGGTCAAGTGCGTGTCGGGCCACGCGCAGTGTAGGGTTCCGTAGTTTTTATAACAGCCAAGTGCCTGTCGTATTCGCTGACTGATCGTTTCGTACCATGCTCTAACTAAAAGCCAAACATGACTACCTAACTAATTTGACTTCCTATACAAATCCTCACCTGATCCGACAATTTTGCACGGAAAGTTTTAACTTTTTTTTGAGATTTGTATAAAACTTGTCATAGCCGGTGTTTTGAATTTAAATACAGGACACAGAGCTACACTACTCAATCGTCACAAAAAAAAAACTGAGGAAGTACTTTGCTGGGGGAGCTTTGTGTTTGATGTTTTATAGCAAAATAATAAATAAATAAAAACATATTAATTTGAATTCACTCTGAAAACGGGTCCACATAGTTCGATGGTAACTGAAGAAGGAATTATAAAATTCAACTTCACAAGGGAAGTTTGAAAAAATATGATCTATTTGAATACCACCGCGTGTAGAGGGAAGTGGTTGTAATAAAGACTGGTAACCAGCCTCACATATTAATTTGAAAACTGCAGTGTTGTCGTTACGGAGATAGTCTTCATTAAAATCTCCAAATATTATGCAAGGACTGTTATGCTTACAAAACCTACTGCGCGACTGTTGGGACATTTGCATGATCTATAAAAAGCTATAATCTTCACTGCATTTATTTCGAAAATTACTGCTTCATAGTGGTCACCTCCAGCAATGTCAATGTAATTCCGTGGATTGCTATATTCAATATAGTTTTTTGCCCATGCACACACACCAAAACCTGGGTTTGAACTAGACTGTTTAGGGAGGGCCATTTGTTCTAATTATTTCCTTAAAATTAGTTACATAAAAAGAATCTTGAGAACAGCTCCACGTTTCTACTGCTAAGTAGATATCTGAAGCCATTATTTGAGGATCGCTTACAGTATCTTGCAAGTGTGCATGTAAGGATTGAACATTATGGAACATAATTTGGTATGAATTGTGGGGCTCCCTTAAAAATCGATACATAGTTATTAGAGGATTTCGACGCAGCTTTTCCATTTCTATTACGACTGAATCTTGGTCGGAGGGTGGACGTGGAGGATGAAAACATTCAGTAACGATAAATAAACCTTCAGCACATGTGGCACGTGAGCAAGCAACATATAACATTGACCTTGAAATACCAGGCTTCACATGTACAACAACTTTTTCTAATGTGGAACCCTGGCTTTTGTGAATTGTAACAGCCTCAGCTGGAACCAATGGGAATAAAAAACTGACTTCCAAAAAAACACTACAATGTGAAAAATAACTTTAATTTCGGAAGTCGGCGGCATAAAACTAAAATACAGATCCAAAGACACCATCTTCTGAAATTAAAGTTATTTTTCACATTGTACCTAGTGGTTTTTTGGAAGTGGGTTTTTTTTTGTTAAAAAGTTTTTTTTATAAAACTTATTTAAATATGAAACTAGCGCGATACAACTGACGCTTAGCGCCATCTATCGACATTTCTATGGAGTTGTTCGACATTTTCGAGTCTAATACAATTGGTCGACTATTACTCGTAAACTTGTAAAGCCCACTTATGTGTGATAGTTTTGCTTTAAATTCGTTATATATAGGTACTACTGCCGTGACATTTGAATTTCTGACTACAACCGTTTAGTTGGTGAGGGAGTAAACCGTTCGTGACTTATCAAGCGGGTTTGATAAGTCACGAACGGTTTACTTAATCAAAAAACGGTCTTCCCAAACCTCTAATATTTTTGAAAGACTCATCCAACGATATCCCACACTATGGGAAGGACGAAAAAAAATTATCATCCCACTTTACATGTAGGGGAGGTACCCTAAATAATTGTTTTTTCAAAATTTTATTTTATCTTTTTTTCGGCGTCACTAACGTGTATACCCATGCCAAATTACAATTTTCTAGTACCAATAGTTTTTGAGCTAAACCGCGGACAGACAGACAGACAGACGGACATGGCGAAACTATAAGGGTTCCTTGTTGACTACGGAAACCTAAAAATTTAAGATATTTAACATATCCTAGATCCTTACACACTGGCTCCCATAGAGACGAGGCATGTGTCCCCAAACATTATAGGCTGTTCAATTATGCTAAACCAAAAATGAAAAAAATCATTTCACAAATGTATACATATATGGTAGAAAGTCTACAAATTACACATAATCTCACTAGAGCACCGGTGATTTATTAAACTAGAACTCAGTCGACGAGAGCTCATAATCGCAATGCATTTATTTCGCCGCCGCTCATAATGTTCGCTGGCATAAAATAGCGTAAGACCTGTGCCATCTTGCATTTGGATCTGTATTTCTGGTAAAGAAGTGGCTGATTCGTTGATTTGATTGTATAGTTGGAAAGTGATACTATTGCAACATTTAGTTTTATTCCGAGATAGGATAGGATACCCGGATAATTCTACTCAACAGCAGGTTTTTGCTACTGCTACACTATTATTATTTTATTTATTGCAAACCTACCTTGTATCAAATGAAAACTTATTAATATAATTACGAATCACGTTTAAATTGAAAATGATACAATAATATTATAAAAAAAAATATCTTGATATTAATCAGTACATGAAACATGGAGCAATGGTTCTCTCACTGAATGTCAAAATGTTGAGCAAACGCGTTCAGGATACTGTTGAGGCTGGCCCGCAACCTAAGCAATAAGGATGTGCACCGCTTGCGCATGATTGTGTGGAAGCAATCCACACGCGCTTCGGCGATCATCCCCGACGCACAACAGAAGCGATGCAGCCCCAAAAGCACCCTGATACTATATACCTATTACTGCAAAAATTATAGATATATGTAAATACATATTTTAAAAACATTACGACGTGGACATGCCTCTAGTCTTTTTGGGCACATTACCAGCCGATATCGTGTTAGACAAAGTATTTGATGCTATATTTTAGCCAAGATTCAATAGTTTAAATAAAGAGTTATATGAAATAATGAAAAACAACAAAAGGTTTTCACAACAGTACAAATAACAATTAATTCGACCTCAGTAAACTAGAAAACTGTCGAGTAAAATACACGTTATTCGAAAAGGCTAAATACCAGAAGCGTACGTAGTTATATTACCATTCCGCCGGGCAAATAACAGTATATATGTTTGTGTACTTTAGCAACAGCTACTCAATTAGAATATTTAATTGAGTATTGATGTAAAATGAATGTTACAAAACAATGGGTTTCACCTATGCACTGATTTTGCGTTCTAACGCCGGTACAAATATTTGTATGGCCTATAGCAGATATTCCCAATTTTGCATATTTGCGCTTTTGTTTTGTGTGCGTTGTCATTTGCAAAACTAGCATAATATATGCACGTACATTCCCAAGTTAGCAGAATGCCATCCATGTGCTTTGAATGATACATAAGTACCTAGGTACTACTTTAGCACTTCCATACTTCTTGCTAAAAGGCGTGCCAAATAGTAACGCGAAAATATGCACCTATGCACTGATTTTCCGTTCTAACGCCGGTACAAATATTTATATGGCCCATAGTAGTTATTCCCAATTTTGCATATTTGCGCTTGTGATTTGTGTGCGTTGTCATTTGCAAAACTAAGCATAATATATGCACGTACATTCCTAAGTTAGCAGAACGCCATCCATGTGCTTTGGATGATACATACCTAGGTACTACTTTAGCACTTCCATACTTCTTGCTAAAAGGCGTGCCAAATAGTAACGCCAAAATATAAGGGATTGATCACGAGACATTTCGACAGAGTTTATCTTTACCATACCTACATTTGGCGTTATTGTAATCGTCTTCGCCATGATACCGCACACAGAATGTGACATAATTATTTTCTACCTTGGTTATTATTATACAAGACTTGATCAATTACAAGAGAGTAGGGGAGCCGGGGGGAATGGGAGTCAGTGGGCAATGAGGGTCAATTCAAAATGAATTGAACCTCAAGCTTTACAGAATACGGCTATGTCGCACGGGGTTTAGCTCAGCATCCCTCCCCCAATGCCCATACGCCGGGCCCACCAGTCACGCTCGCATCACCGGGAGCGACACAGGTGTCACAGGAGAGGAGCCGTTGTAAAATTTCCGGAATATCGATCGAAAACGTAAGTATCTATATTCGTTAATTATGCGTATAAAATAATCTCAAAGCGTAGTACTGGAACTAAACTTAAATTTATTAATGCAAGTAATTAGATTTTCAGACGTTTTTTGTATAATAATTCAAATCTAGCAAACAAACCGCCATTGGGGTAATGAGAGTCAATTGACCCCCATTCCCCGCTTCAACTTTCATTATGATAAAACTTTTTTGTATACTTCAGATGCCAAGGAACTGGACAAGAAAGACCTCTAAAGCGAGTTGGACTGCAGGTGACCTGTAGGCAGCTGCTGTACGCATTAGACAAGGCGTTTCAATACGTAAAGTTGCCAAGGAAAGTGGTATTGCTTCCAGCACATTACAAAGATAAAGAAAGATATATTCAAACCTCTAAATCGGACTGGCACACCTCTGAAAACGGTAATTTTAGAAAAAGCTAAGAAACGAAAGGAAAAAGAAAGCATACAAGAGGGAAAGTTACCAAGAAGATAAAAGAAGTAAAAAAAGAACTTATTTAAGTAAGTCTAGTTCATCTGAAGAATCGGCTGATGACCTATTGAAATCCCGCAAAACTCCCAGAAAGAGGGTGATCAGCCTGTGCGCACGATATACCTCGTAGAGGGAAACTGAGAGAAATCTGGTACCGTTGCCGTCTCTGAGCTGGATGGGCCCATGAGGCATATACAGGTTGTGATGATCCAGGTCTCTATCGCTGGGTCGGCAGCGCGTCGTGTTCCACGCGCACCTCAAAGAGCTGTCAGCACCAGTGACGGGGCCCCATAAGGCCATTGCCTGCCGGGGCACAACCACGGTAATGTTCTAACGAGATACCACGGCCCCGGAACTTAAGGGCAGCTGAAGGAACAGGGTGGGTTTTTAGTCAGTAGAAGTTTGACTCCCTTCCGCTCCACCCAGAGCCAGAAAAAAGGTCTATCGCTGTGATTTTTGCATTTAACTCGATTTATTTACTATTCTTTGTTATGATTCCATTGGGTTATCATTTCTAACTTTTAATTTTGTTAATTCTTATTATTTTGTCAAAAGAGAGGATAATTTTGTTACTTTATTCGTTTTATAATTTTGACTCGTATTCCCCCGTGGACTGATTTTCATTTCCCTTACATGTGGGTAATTGGAGTCAAAACTACTTTTCTGTTTTTTAATTATAATTACGTTTATGGCAATGATAGCCAAAAAAGACTTATATAACTCGATTCCTGATTAGTTTTTAAAGATAAGTAAATGTGAACTAATTGTAAGACTGATCATTAGTGAATACAATAACCAGTTTTCCTTAAGTGACTCCCAATTCCCCCATCTCCCCTAGTCAAGAGGGTAACGGAAACAAAAGCATATTTGCAACTAATGACAAAAAAAGAATATTACCGTGAAATAACCAGATCCAATGTGGCCATACCTTAACGCACCTTTACAAAACCTCCTTTCAAGAGAGCCAGCCACTCGCTCCTCAACATAGCACTAGTAACATGTCTGTTTGTACGTTTCACACGTAGCAACGTGTCGGGACAAGTACTGTTCGCACTTTGAAGTACCAAAGGATCGCTTTTTACCGCGTTCGACTGTTTGACGAGATGCACTGGGTACTGCAGGTGCTGAGTGACGGAAACAAACAAGATTACTGAGGCGAGGCTTTATATTGTTTGTTTGTTTGCTTAAAAATATTGAACAGGAAAGTGACCTGTAAGGTTGCATGCTTTGCTTTGTACGAAATGGCTCGTTCTGGGCTTATTTTATATGCCTTTAGAGTGGCAAACATAAAGGTGACATAATTATGATAGAAAGGTAACATTACTGCTTGTGATCATATTCCATTCATGGGGTATCATTTGCTTACCTTTATGCTTTCAACATTAACGTAAAATATCTTACAATGAAAATATCTTCTAGGTAAGCGTGCTTCATCTTCGATCACATGTCGACATCATCACATCAGGTGTGATAGTGGTCAAACGAGAATCTATTATCAATAAAAAAAAGCTCCAACTACCTAGAGTTTCAGTAAACAATGTCTTACATTTGGTACACAAAATGTAATTTTGTTCTATTTATTCAATTGTAATTTACTATGCACCGTAAACTTTTAGAACCTTGCTCGCTGCCTATTATATTCACTTACCGAATTACCAACTTTCCTTTTGCTGAAGTCGTATTGTCTGCAACGGCAGTCAGTTTCAAAGCCATATCCGAGTTATACATAAAAGAAAATTTAACCATATATTATATACTTATGTGTCTATGAATTAAGCAAGCTTTAGTTTCTTTTTATGAATACATAGCAGTCACAAGGAGCTTTGCTCCGGTACAATTGGTCAGGATAAAAACATAACTTTTTGTTTTCCTCGAGCTTCTTCCATACCAAATTTCATCTAAATCCATCCAGTACTTTCCAAGATTAGCCCGTTTAAACAAACAGACAAACACGAATTAATTTTGGACTGCATGCCTTTATTAACTGTAGCAAAGGTACTCTCTGGATTATCACCTTAATAATGGTGAAGCTAGCAATTATGAATATTCATATAAGCCAAATTAATAAGTCTAAATTATTGATACAAGTTTTATTAGATGAAGTCTATGATTAAGGTTTCCATATTACTTAAAATAATAACAAAACCAGAAGTTTGAAACGTAAAAAAGGCCATTGTTGTTTTTTTTTTACAATCAACACTATTGCACTATCATTTGCCTGAGGGCGGTATACAATTTCGTTAAAAAAAAAAAACTCTATGAAGCCAGTGAAAGCGTCAACGAAAACAGGCTCACAGTGCATTTACCAAGTATTATCTGTTTTCACAACAAAGCATCCCCGAAAAGTGCAGAAAATTTAATAGACAGAATACACTGCTTTTATGAAAATAACTTTCGGCAGCATTATTAATTTTTTTGACTAATTATTTTGAAAATAAAACTCATACATAAATAAGCTATTTACAATATTTTACTGCTAATAGCTTATTTAAGTACATTTTACTTCAAAAGTCTAAAAAATAAGTTTCAAGCTTCTAGATTTAAAAATAACGTAATTTCCATACAAACTTTCAAAAAAGGACTGTAAGGGGTTGAAAGGTTAAGGGGTATTTCAACCCCTTACAGTCCTTTTTTCGCATTACAAAGCAGCCTATGTCCTTCTCAGGCTCTAGACTATGTCCGTACCAAATTTCGTTTAAATCGGTTCACTAGTTTAGGCGTGATTGCGTAACACACAGACAGACAGAGTTACTTTCTCTTTTATAATATTAGTAAGGATTGTAAGGGGAAATATTGAGCAAAGTGACCGGAAAATTCAATAGCGCTTTAGGTATGTCGAGCGCGGAGGCCGCACGAGCGCGAGCGGTTTTACGAGAGGAGCGAGTGTATCCAGGTAAATTACAATCTAGTCTCATACGCTCAAAGCAGCCGCAAAAACACTGGCGCTGAACTAAAATTTCACTAAATTGAAAACCCTCCATCGAGCTTTTAGAGTGTGAAGCATTAATCGAAATTGTTATTTCACATTCTGTTACAGCCATTTTTCAATTAAAAGTTGGATGGTTATTTGAAGTAGCGTTATCCGATCGTTCTTATTTGATTTGTCTGGAAAATATTATACATATACATGCGATAAGTCAACAAATTGTACTGTGATTCTAATAATAAAAACATTTCAGTGCAAATCTTGGGTGTTCTGATTACATTTATACTAAACGAAACATTTGTTTTAGCAACTTTACATAAATATTTTATAATTATTTTGTTAAACACTAGACTTTTAAAAAACAGCTAGACTAATTTTGTTGAATTTGTTTATGAGTATTTGAATGATTTAGATTGGATCGATACCTGGTAGGGACGCTGTTATCGGATTTATTTTTTTATCTAATGAATAGTCTTCCTTCGAGCAGGATAAGAATTGTTGGGTCCGCTTTAAAGTTATATATAATTATAATACATATGTTAAGGATAAAACCAAATTCTCTCTAGTTAAAACAAGTTTTCACTAAATGCCTTGTTACAAAATCTATACTAATATTGTAAAGCAAAAAAGTTTGTTTGTTTATTTGAACGCGCTAATCTTCAGAAGTACTGGGTGGATTTGGATTAAATTTGGTATGGAAGTAGTTTGAAGCTTCAGAAAGGGCTTTTTACCCGTCTATAAAAGAGGGAGGTTATGTTTATATCGTGATGACGTCCACGGGAGCGAAGCCACGCGCGTGCTAGTAAATTACAAATCATTTTGTTAGCAGCAGTTAATTCTAGTTGTAACAAAGGCATTCAGTGAGAACTAGTTTTAACAAGAAGAAAAGCGTTTTAACTAAGAACAGGTTCTAACTGTAACATATATGTACCTAAATAGCATGAAATAGCTCACTACCATGTCCTATTTAAACTGCAATGCGACAAAAGAAAGATCAGGTACCCGACCAATAGCTCGTGTCTGGAATTTTATTATTATTAGGTACTAGCTTGTGCCAGCGGCTTCTCCCGCGTGGGAAGTTTTTCCCGTGTAAATTCCGATCCCGTGGGAATTTCGCAAAATCCTTTCTTAGCGGATGCCGACGTCATAACATCTTCCTGCATGCCAAATTTCAGCCCGATCCGTCCAGTGGTTTGGGCTGTGCGTTGATAGATCACTATGTCAGTCAGTCAGTCAGTCACCTATTTTTTATCATTTTTATCTAATGATAAAAATGATAAAAAATAGGTGAATGATAATTCATTCCGCCAATAACAGAGCTCCAAAATAACAGTAGATAATCGTTAAATCATCGTAATCTTCCACTCTAACCGGAAGGCGGTTGAGTTAATAATGTGTTTTATTACATTACGAGACCGCCTATCTGACCTTTACAAGCCAGTAGCTGGGTAAAACGATACTCCTTGGCTAAACTAGTCTCAGATTTTCTGACTTCCAACTACCCGTAACGATCGTCAAAGATGTACAAATGGCTGCCGGGACTAAAGGCTTCCAAACTCCGGGCTACTAATGAGTAATTTCATATACACAATAGCGTTTTTGCCTGACCTGGGAATCGACCCTGAGACTTCGTGCTCAACAGTCGCGCTTGCAACCACTCGGCCAACAAGGCAGTCATATTACCTATTTAAAGGCACCCGCCGCGTGTATTGTGGCTGTTTGCAATAAACTTTAAAACTACCGAACAAATCGATGCCTCCCACGTAAGTTGTTGTAAACCACAAATAGCAACTTTACAGGAGAGTGTTTCAAAGATACTATTAGCAATAAAAACTGCATTTTTCAATTAATCTTTATACAATTCAATATATGAAAATAGTTAGTAATACTGCATTGTATAAAGATTAATTGAAAAATGCAGTTTTTATTGCTATTAGTATCTTTGAAACGCTCTCCTGTAATATTGCAATTATTGGTTACAACAACGTACGTGGGAGGCATCGAAATGTTACTGCAGTATTCAATACCAGATAGAGTAATTCATTGGGAATAATTTATTAAGGTTTTGAGGGGATTTGCAGATTGAGACCGATCGAAGCAGAGGCGGGTCGCAAGTTATTTATAAAAAAAAATCAATCACATATATTTTGCATAACCTGGACTTGCTACGTTGCTTGGGAATGAAAAAAGAAAGAAGAAGAAGAAGAAAAGACGTCACAGCTCAACGTTGCCGCTAGACTGACGGATATTGATATGGACCGCTATCAAACATATTTATACACAATAACATATTTAACAAATATATTTATGGTGTAAGTATCATATCACAAGCTAGGTTTTGAAATTGCTCACCTATTACTGACTCTATTATAAAAGCGCTTTAATTATAAAAAGCGTATATTTTTTTAACACAAACCGCCTTTAATAGAAAGAAATGTAGATAAAAAACGGTCTGTCGGTAATCGTACATCTGACAAGTGCCTACGCCCGGCGAACAGTAACGAGGTTAGCAATTTTCTTTCATTCAACATTATTGCAACACCTACGGACATGAAAGGCGTGTACGAGTCACGTTTACTGGTAGGGAAACCAAATGGCTTGCATATGAACAGATTGGAACGAATTGGGCAGAAAGAATAAAGGTGAAATAGAGTGGCTGTACTATATCTACACTTTTTTTCCGAAAATACAAACGTGATAGTAATGCTAACCAAAAAAAGCAAACAATATCTATACTAATATTACAATGGCGCAAAGTTTGTATATGTGTGGGTTTGTTGGAAGTAATCTCTGAATCTACTGAACCGGTGTTGAAAATTTTTTCACCAATAGAAAGCTTTTGAAGAAACATTATTCTTCTTATACAGAGTTGATACGACCGAGGGGCTTTCCTTTAAACTGCGTATACCAGGTACCATTTTCAAGCTTTGTACCAAAAATCAATTAAATAGGAGAAGTAGTTTAGTCGCAAATGATTTTGATGAGATGCACCTTAAAGCGATAAATCTGACCAAGACAAGAAATAACATACGCTGCGCTACGTTGCCAGTTTGTTACCTAGTTATTTAAGGTCAGTCACATTTATTTACAAAGGGTGGTTGCATTTTACTCTGATTTGTAAGCTAATTCAGTTTGTTTGAAAAAAAAAATCTTTTTTTGTCTCTTTTTATTTTTTAACTGTATCAAATTAACACTAAACACGTATAGTATACGTAGTGTAATTTAATGCCCCTCTGTCGTATCAACTCTGTATATATTCGTCAAATATTTTTAATGCTATGTTTATGTTGCTAGTATTATTATTATTATATTTATATTATCGTCACCTGCCATGTTTTATATTCGCCACTATTGGTTGACTATTGTGTTTAGTATAATACTGAAGTTACTTATAAATTACTGTATTGATAAATCCCTATCTACTAGAAATTCATCTGCCATTCTCATAATTTTTCAAATATTTGATAACTTATCTTCTTATGTTATCTGAAAACGTTTTAGGATTACTTTCACTGTACGTACGACTAAGAAGTGGAATTTTCCTGCCAGAGTCAGTGCTTCCTGATAGCTATAACTTGGGGGTCTTTAAGTAAATAGTCAAAAGGTTACTTCTAGATAAGCGTGCTTCGTCTTCGATCACAAAAACCTTTCCTAAATTGTCTCATGATGCGCATTTAAAGTTGCATAAGGCTCAGTTTATTTTATTAATCAAATCCCGATTCAAAGTCAGTTCATAATAAAAGATGAATCAACATTTAATTTATTCAATAAAATACCTGCGCATTCCTTCTAGATAACGGAGTACGTGGTGTCCCTACTCCGGCGGCGGCCCTAGCGCGCTCAGGCGTTCCGTGGGCCACTAATTACTGCGTACCAGCTCCTTCCACATTTTTCATACAGATCACGGACCTACTCAACTCGCTGATATCGATTCGCAAGTTCACCCCGGGAATTACTTCCGAGGTTCAGTATAAGGGTGAGCTCACATTGAAGTGCGTCGAGAACTTTTTCATAAATACATGCGGTTGTTGGCACGCGCCACGTCATCAATTCCTAATATTATATACGCGTGTGGTGTGAAAGGATTTAGTGAATATTCCAAAAGAATTGTGAAAAAATCAAATAAAGGTAATAAATAAGCGAGTTATTGACTGGAAGGTTGAGACCTCAGTACTCATATACGAGGATTGGGGACCTATCTGTACCTGAAAAATTATAGTATTACGATAATCTTGTTCCCTAATAGAATTACACTTTACCTAATCTCTTGATCCATGTTACTCAAAATCTGTTTTTCGACATCATGTTGTGACTGACTTCATCTTTATTGTAACTCAATATACGATTCCAGCAATATCGTAGTTACAATTGCCACACATAAATGTACCTGCATAATAATTTAAAATTTTAAAATGCGCGGCGTTAGGTATTTGCTTTCTGTCAGCGAAAACTGAAATCTCATAATCGTACCAATGCGTCTCGTTGTGAGCTGATTCTTAGAATCGGTGGAATGCAGTCACGGAATGCCTCTTTGTCCTCCACGAAAAAGGTCCGCAATTATGTACCCAACTAAGCAGTGTAGTGATGCGAATATTTTTTCTTTGATCATTTATTTAAGGTGATTTTAACCGTAATTATATTCACGTATATTTCGAAAATAACGATACACAATCTATGACTAAATTAGCCTCTACCGGCGACTTTGTTCACGTGGTTTTCCCGCGTAAATCCCGATCTCGTGAGAATTCCGGGATAAAAAGTAGTCTATGCGTTATTCCAGGATGTCAACTATCTACATACCAAATTCATTCAGATTTATTCAGTAGTTCCACATATCCATCCTTACAATGTTCCGCATTTATAAGTAGGATAAGTGGCGTGATATTTCTGCAGGTTTATTAGTTCTCCTGTAGCAATTTAATTGACTGACGTTCAATTACTTACAAAGAAATAAGTATTTTTTATATTATTGAATTTATAAATTTTATATTTATAATGATTCACCATGTGATTTTACTATGTTAATCCTATCCAAGGATACATAATCATACCTACTTTCAAATAAAACTAAAAATTACGTTTTATTTTTCGTTAATGGGAACCAGTAAAAGAATATAATAATAACAATGAACCTATTATAATTAAATTGTTATTATAATAATTATAATTGAATTAAATTTTAATTATATTTTTTCTATATGTGCCTGTGTGCCAGCAATAAAAGAATATTATTGAATTTTTTTAATTTATTAAATAACTACACATACATTTATAAAAATATCAACAAATTAAAACAATCTGTGTAATACAATAATAATAAATATTAAAATAAAAAGACATAAACAAAATATAATGTCTCCTGCACAGCTGGCTAATCGATTAAGAGGTTGGCTGCCGTTTGCGCCAAATAATTGATTGTAAGAATGTACGTCGTTACTCTTGATTGAGTTCAAATTACTTTTGAGTACTTTACATTTACAATTTTTCTTTAGAAACATTTAATAAGTTTATTCAGTGTAACTTAATTACTGTTAGACTTACCCCGCCTTGTTGGTCCTGCCTAGCAGTTTTAACTCTCTTACAATTTATGCCGAATTAATGTTCTTGTCGCGTAAACCGAAGTTTGTTACTTAATGTTTTTTTTTTACGAAACGAATGGGAAAATCGTATCAACGATAATAAACTGACAAAAAAATTAAATACACTGGGCGAATTTTAATTTTTAAAGAGTACAAACTATTTGGCATGAAAGGCAATCTTATTAATCCCTCCAACTAAGCTAAATATGCATGAGTTTACGTACGCAATAGTATAATAGACAGGGTTCCAACCCACGACCTTGCTCACAAGTCCGACCCCTTAGGTATTAGGCTATGGGCCATAAGTGAAAATATAATGAAGTATGCACTAGATGAATTGTAAAATAATAGACAAACGTCAGTTAATACAGATTTTAAGTGTTTTTCGGGAAGTGTGCGATGGAACTGCACAAAATTCCTCCAAGCCCGTTCCATCGTTGGACTACAAGACGAACGGCGATGCAACATCGTTACATGGTGGACATCCTTCCCATACGCAAAAAATGTTTTGGGAATATTTTCACTATGCGTACTGCTAAGGAGTGGAATTCCCTGCCGGAGTCTATGCTTCCTGATAGCTATAACTTGGATTTTTTTTTTAAAGTCAAGAGTGCAAAGGTTACTTCTAGGCAAGCGTACTTCATCTTCGACCATAACATCGCTTAACATCAGGTGAGATGGTAGTCAAACTTGAGCGATGGAATTACACAATCTAATTCCACCAAGCCAGTTCCATCATCGGACTACGAGACAAATGGCGAAGCGCCATCGTTACATGGTAGACATCCCACCCACGTTTTGGGAATACCTTCATTGTGCGTACGGCTAAGGAGTGGAATTCCCTGCCGGAGTCTGTGTTTCCCGATAGCTATAACCTAGGAGTCTTTAAGTCAAGAGTGAATAGGTTACTTTTAGGTAAGCGTGCTCCATCTGCGACCACATCATCACTTACCATCAGGTGAGATGGTAGTCAAACGCGAACCTATTTTAAATAAAAAAAAAGCCTATAAACACAAAAAAAGTAATTTTGTTGGATTTAACTTTTGCAGCTGCTGAGCTTGGTTTCTGCAATTTTGTTGCCCAGGACGTAATTTATTATTTAATTTGCGAAGCACAAAAAACATTTTCAAAAACCTTGCACATCAAACGAACTGTCAGTGAATCGGATGAAATGAACAAATAGTCGTGTTTTTTTAATAGTGTCAGTTTGAAGAAACATAACCTCAGTTTTTTTTTTATTACTGATGGGTCCACTCTTGACCTCGATCTCGCCTGATGGTAAGCGATAGATGAGGTCTAAGATGGGACGAGCGAGCCCAGAAGATGCCTATTTACTCGTTCTCTAAAGGCTGAAAGGTTATAAGTGGCAGGGAACACAGAACCCGGCAGAGAATTCCACAGCTTGGCTGTACGCACAATAAATGTGGAGGAGATGCGCTTGGTACGACAAGACGGTATATCAACCAAGTGTGGTTGGTACCCAGCCGTGCGTCTGATAGAGCGGTAGTGAAATGGAGATGGAGGAATCAGGTCATGGAGCTTCTGCACACACTCCCCGAAGTGCAATCTGCAGAAAACCGAGAGGCAAGCAACGGTCCGCCGATGAATCAGGCTATGAAGCTTGTCCACCAACCTCGTCGCCTATAAGCCTTTTAGCTCTGCGCTCGATCGAGTCCAATGCAGCAAGTTGGTACTTTGCAGAGCCATCCCACAAATGGCTGCAATACTCCACGCAGGAACGGACCTGTGCTTTATACAGATTCAGAAGCTGTCCAGGCGTGAAGTACGGCCTCACCTTGTGTAGGATTCCCAGCTTTTTTGCTGCAGTCTGAGCTCTGGACCCGATGGTTGAGCCGAAGATTTTTTGACTTTTTATATTCAACATATATTTTTGTATATCAGAGGTGCTCATGGCTAAGTAATAAAAGCCGCCCGGGTCGATATTTTAAGGTTAGGCAACGTGTGTCGAGGCCGGTACGTGGATGCGTGACCATCTTAAGATATCGAGATTCGTCCATTTCTCGGAAAGTACGTTAAGTTATTGGTCTCGGCTAGCATTGTAATAAAATGAAATATTTATTTTGTAAATCCATACTTCCATATCCATACTAATATTATAAATGCGAAAGTAACTCTGTCTGTCTGTCTGTCTGTCTGTCTGTTACCTTTTCACGCCTTAACCGCTGAACCGATTTTCCATACTAATATTATAAATGCGAAAGTAACTCTGTCTGTCTGTCTGTCTTTCTGTCTGTCTGTCTGTCTGTCTGTCTGTTACCTTTTCACGCCTTAACCGCTGAACCAATTTATATAAAAATTGGCATGGGAATAGTTTAGGACCCTGGGAAGGACATAGGATAGTTTTTATCCCGATATAAGGTTCCTGTGGGATAGTTTTCGAATTGTAGCTTTGTTGCTCTTTCACACAAAAACTACTGAACGGATCTCAATGAAATTTGGTAAGGAGACAGTTGACATTCTGAAAAAACACATAAGTTACTTTTTATTCCGGAATTTCTACGGGATCGGGATTTAAGCGTGAAACCCCTTCCACGCGAACGAAGTCGCGGTCGGAAGCTAGTTGTTTATAAATAACACGTTTTACACGTCATATTTTGTGTTTTAAGTTAAACTTGATGATGCCGGTGCTTTCTTACTGACTCTGAGAAGAAACACCGAAATAAACTCAGTCTCTGACAGTCACTACGAGATAGATATAGATAGATAGATATACTCTTTATTGTAGAACATAACAGAATTAAATGAACACTTAAAAACTATAGAGGGTGTTACAATGGGCGGTCTTATCGCTAAAAGCGATCTTTTACAGACAACCTTTGGATGGATTTGATATAGCAGGAGAAAATAAATACACGGGTAGTCCATGGTGTACTATTCACTTATCCATACTTAATATTATAAATGTGAAAGTAACTCTGTCTGTCTGTTTGTTACCTTTTCACGCCTAAACCGCTGAACTGATTTAGATGAAATTTGGCATGGGAATAGTTTAGGACCCTGAAAAGGACATAGGATAGTTCTTATCCCGAAATTCCCGCGGGATCGGGATTTACGCGGGAAACCCTTCCCACGCGAACAAAGTCGCGGGCAGAATCTAGTTTACAATAAATAAGTAATAACCTACATACTTAATACATATATATACACTAGTACTCACGCGGGGCTTCACTCCCGTGGATTCTATCACAGTAAAAACATAACTCTCCTTTTTTGCAGTCGCGTAAAAAGTAGCCTATAACCTTCCTCAAGCTTCAAGCTACTTCCATACCAAATTTCATCCAAATCCACCCTGTACTTTCGAAGATTAGCGAACAAACAAACAAACTTTTCCGCTTTATAATATTAGTATAGATAAAAAAACAAAGCTGAGATATATAAAAATAGTAACAAATTAAAGAGAGAGATAGAGATCTTTTACCATGTTTTTGACAGAAGGAAGGGTTTGTACTTGTCTTACTGACACGGGAAGAGTATTCTACAGTCGTACTGCTTGAGCTCCGACCGACTTACCAAAGAACGAGTAGTCAGAAGAAAGGAAATCTAACATCAAACTTGCCGAAAGATATCGTGTTACCCAGCTTTCGGGTTTTGGAAGTCAGATAAAGTTTTGGAAGTCGCTCCATATAAAAGACTAGTACTCAGCTGCATTTGGTTGAACTGGAAGTCGACCCCAAAATAGTTGGAAAAGGCTAAGCAGATAATGATGATATATTTGTATATTACATTACGCTTTTGGCTGTTATATAAACAGCCAAAAGCGTATCAAAATATACGTGTACCAAAATATCAACGGCGCGGCGTCGGCCAAGTAGGTGCTATCTTAACACGTTCGCTGACAGTACGTCGTTAGGCGGGAAATTAAAATAGTGCGTTATGACAGTACGTCGAAGGACGGGCCACTTATTTTTAAGAGTACGTCGTCTCACGATAATTTTTCATATAAGTATTATGAACGTATCCACTGTCATATTATGAGCAATTTCAT
This sequence comes from Tholera decimalis, assembly GCA_943138885.2. Taxonomy (NCBI): domain Eukaryota; kingdom Metazoa; phylum Arthropoda; class Insecta; order Lepidoptera; family Noctuidae; genus Tholera; species Tholera decimalis. The sequence goes on from OW964559.2 coordinate 22,755,631, forward strand.
ATTTCTTACTGCCGTAACACGAGTATTTTGTGGGTAGTTTCATATTACCTGCTGCACGAATACTACGTTGATTTATCATTTAGTATGGAAAATTCTACCGTCGTAATGTGGTGTCAGGGAAATTGCTCACTGTAAGCGAATGTGTTAATTAGCTGTAACAGATAGAAAGAGAAAAACTTATAGGATTACCTATAATGTATTCGTTTTTATATACATATGTCGGAACACAACAAAAGAATAGCCGATTAGATAGAATATACGTTATTATACACCAATAATTGAAACATACTTAAATAACAATATTGCCAAAAAATTGGTTACAATGGCGGTACAATGGATTATATAACTCGATCAAATGATACCAGAATTTGACAAGATATAAACATTTCACTTATAACGTCACTCTTTTTATGAGATAAGAATAATTCACAGACGAAGATTAAACAGGACTCTCAAAGAGTTTGTGTTTAAAATCTTAACAAGCCATCCTTCCAAGTACTTACGAAGCTTTAACTCTAAAGTACAAAATATTAAAATGGCAAGTTGGAGTCTTGTACTAATTAATTAGTGTTATATCTCGGAGAAACACTTAGCAGTTGTGGTCAAAGTGAAATGAAATTAAAAGCTTTATAAACGTGAAGTTTTCAATGGAAACGGGTTGGATGAAACAGCAACGTTTATCCCAAGCAAAACTGTTTAGTTCAACTTTAAAGGGTAATAAGAAGAAAAATATACCCCAGTTACTATGAGGTATACTCGTTCAGTAAAGTTTTTCTGGAGGATTATCTGAAATTTTATGAGTATTTTATATGTAGGCCTATGTGAAAGAAAATCATTTTGATTTTTAATGCTGTATCTTTACTAAGCATTTAGGATACTACCTGAAAATTTTGCCTAACTTTATGAGAAGATTATACTGAGTAATTTTTAATTTAATGAAAGCAAAATATAGATATAAATATAAATATGGGTTTACCACAAAATTTACAACTTCTGAATATATATTTAAATGTATGTATAATTCTCCACTTACGCCGAGTATATCTTAAAAACACATTAATGATATAGTCGCCTACTATTGTTGTTGAATAAGTGCTTACATATATTCAGAAGAAGACGACAACTCAATCAATTACTTCTCAATTCTCTACAGTCAATTATAAGTTTCCATGTTAACTTAATAAAAAATAAATTCAATACTCCTTTGGGGCCTTTCATACAAAAAGCCAATTTATTTAAATGTACCAATTTAACGATTACAAAGCTGAACATTGTTGAAAAGTTGTTCAGAAAATTGAAACGCTGACATACTCGTTTGTGGTTCAAACAAAATCGATAAAGAAAATTAGGGTACAACCAGTTCAGTTAATACGTAATTTATTTTCTATCGATTAAATTCAATAAAGACCTCAGGTGTAGACGAATGAAACTGTTAAAAAAAATGAGCTATATAGCTAGTTTAAACGATTGAGCACAGTGGCAAGTAATTAACTTATCCAAAATCCTTATCCTTAAAAAAGTGGCGGAGAAAATAGTCTATTCATAGCCTAACTACTGCTATTTTAGTTTATTACATTAAATGGGGGTTTTATGGGTGGTTAAATGGACCTCATATTTTGCCACCAATTATTTGTAGAAAATGTGGTTACCTATTGTAAGGTTTTTAATCAACTTTTTCTGCAAATAATTTCTGTTGCTAATAATAATATGAAAATGCAAAAAAAACAGACAGCAGATAATGCACATTTCACGCAACGAAAGTGTGAAACAACAGAACATCAGCGTCGCACTTCACTCATATTTGAAAATAGCTAGTTCAGTAGCGGTGAGCTGTGAGCGCGGCTTAGCGCCTAGTCCCTCACACGCGTGGCAAGACTCGTTGTTTTCTTTTTCGCTCTTCAGCTTCTCGGGTGCGTATCAACGGCTGGAGTGGCGGCGGGTGTAAATTGAAACACTTGCAAATTTACCCCATACATTATTCATCCCCCAAACACCCTCACAGCGAACGACTCTGACAGTTACAGTTGACGCAAACTTCACAAAACTGAAAAGCAAAATAAACCCTACCGTGTCACACGCTTACGTGACCTTGAATTTAAACGAAATGGTGGAGCAATTCATATTGAATTGAGGGACCCTCTCAATAGAGTCTATTGTTAAATAAATTATAGGGTACGAATAATTGTCTGTGGTTCCGCGACGCAAATCACACCCTATTCGAGCAGTTTCGTGGCACATGAGTAAAGTGGGTCAACCATTATACGTCTAACAAATGGGTACCCGCCTTAAGTCGGGCTGTGCAATAAGGAGTCGGTTCTGAAACCCACAACCTGCATTATTCTGACCCTAATAAATTTGCCGAGTCAAACGGGCATTGTCAGACAAATGAGTTTGAAGACGCACGGTAAAGATACTTCAGATATAATAGACTGAAACGCAAACAAACGCGAACATAACAACTATATTACCTTCATCTTTTCTCAGTACGAGCACGTAGAGTATTTGAATGCGAGAATAAAATACGCTTTTCTACGGCAAAATATGTGAGAATGTCATCGATTTCGTTTCATCCCATACTGTGTAAGCGGAAGTTAAAGTGATATAAATGCGAACAGACATATATGTACTTTGATGATTTCAATGCGCCATAGATTTTTTTTATAAATGAGAGATAGTAGACTATTAACACTTATTTGAAGAGTAAAATCAAAAATTAGTATTAGTATGGAATCCCGTAAATTTGATAGACACTCATTATTGCTTCAAATAAATAGTCACCTAAAACAAACATTGTTTATGTTCAACCAATAACATTGATTTACGGGTTTGTGGGCGAACACAAACTCAGAAGCATGATTTAGAATAGCGAATAAAAACACCAGACCAAAGCCTATACAAGCGTAATGTTAATTTACAAAACACATTTTCCTTGGAGAGTTTAACGTAATTTCTTTCTCACCAAGGCGTTTCCTGAAATAAATTACAAGTGTAAAATTCACAACAACAAAAGCGTAACAACAAAAGGCTCGCGGCTCGCAACATCCGGACGACCCTTCCAAACTTAGCAGCCTGATTACGGATATCCGAGCAAAAAAAATAAAGGGAGAAATAATACGCAACCATGAAAAATCCAAGTGTTTTCAAACAAATCACTGCTGTTGTTAATGTTACCCATGAACGAAAATTTGAATCAATTTTGTCAAGCATCACGTTATTATTCGATATCAATATGCATGACGGTATATTTTCGTCTTAACAGGACGTTAATGTAGAAATTAACGTAGTCCATGATAGTAGAGACTGGGTGTCTTACGTAGAAGTGGAAGTGTGGCTCCTTTTGGGGGGACTAATTTAGTGTATTAACTGTAGAGTGGATCGAGTTGGCGCTGGAGGTAGATTCCGAGGAGAAGTCGCTGATATCGGAGATGTAAACGTCCTACAATAATGATTCCTTATGTAATTTCCTATGATGTGTCTCCTGATGCCTGTTATCATCTAAGGAGACACTAGACTAGTCAGTTCACACATTCCTGCGAACGATGAGTAACAATAGTCCGCAGCGTCCCCTATTTTCGGGAACCACCTCTAATTCGAGAATCCTGGTCGGTGTTTTTGACATCTTATAGTGACCATATCAATATTAAAAATCTTTACCGTTTTAAATAAATAGATTGACTCGGCCATCGCATGAAAGCACAATATGTCTCACAAGTAATACATATATAAATTAAATTGTTTATTGCGATTGCCAAGTCAATCTATTTATTTAAAACGCTAAAGATTTTTAATATTGATATGGTCACTATAAGATGTCGTTAGGTTAGATAATTACGTAACAACTTAAGACAGAAGGTCCCTTAAGTAGGGACTGAATAAATTAATAACCGACTTGGTATTACATGGATCTCACAACTTTTTACGGTAGAACAACTAAGTTGCGAGACTTGGTTTTTTGACAAGTATTGTTTTTTATGGGATCTCATTGCTTTTTGTAGAAAGTTCTACTTTTTTCCTTTCCGGTACCTTCTACTTCTTGTATACCAACAACGAATTTTCTTAAAGCCCCCTCTCTGTCTTATGAGCTTTTCTTATTTTTGTAGGTAGCCTTCCTTTTTTTATTTTCCGGTACTACTTCTTGAACTTCAGCTAAAGTTTTTTTCAAAGCCCACTCCCTGTCTCTATGGGTTTTTTCGGAGGGTTTGATACGCACATATGAATACGCACGTACGTCTTTTGCATTAGTTAGTAATAATTGATGCCGCACTCATCAAACGTCTCGGTTAAAGTTAATCCATAAGTAAGTAATTATGCAATTTCGGGCAATTTACTCTACTTAATACTCCCCAATACTCTTAATACTTCTTGCTTTTTTATTCCGTTGACCATTTAACAAGTTACCTTTGAGCATAATTATTATATCTACACTGGAAGACACGGTGGAGCATATGGTCGAGGTGTGCCCTGCATGGGTGGAGCACCGTCGTATCCTCATAGAGGCGATCGGCGGCGACGACTTCTCGCGCCCTGCTCTGGTTTAGACCATGATGCAAAGCGAGAGGGAATGGGATGCAGTCACCTCCTGTTGCGAAGCAGTCATGCTAGCGAAGGAGGAGGCCTAACGTGCGAGGGAGAGGCAACTCTCTTCCTCGCGCCCCAGCCGCCGGGGGAGACGCCCCGGGCGTCGTGGATCGCGAGTCGATTTCGGGCCACCATAGGCGCGGGCCTGCGGATGGCGAGCAGGGGTCGCTCACCGTCCGGTAAGGACCAGGCCCGAGTCGGCGGCGCGTTGTGTTCCACGCGCGCCTCAAAAAGCTGTTAATACCAGTGACAGGGCCTCATAGGGCCATTGCCTGTCGGGGTTTGCGGGAAAGTTCCATCGAGATACCGCGGCCCCGGAACTTTAGGGCTTCCGAAGGAACAGGGTGGGTTTTTAATCAGTAGAATTCTGATACACCCGAGCGGAAGAAGTCATTCGATGATATTTTTCACCAAGAAAAAAAAAGTACCCATCTACATCTATTATTTCATTATATACAGGTACACTGATTAATTAACTGCAAATGTTACTTTGTAATCCTATATATTTATATGGGATTACAAAGTTATTTATGCAGTTGATGTATCTAGAAAACTGGACCTAAATTGAAAAATATTATAGTTTTTCCTTGATTCATATACTAAACACTAATTGTATTCTAAATTTGAAGCTTCTATGTTTGCTAGAAGTGCCTTAGACTTTTGATGATCGGTCAGTCAGTGAGTGACAAAATTAACAAAATTAAGGAACTTTGACTCGTTATAATTCTTAAATTACTGGTTCAAATTGAATGATATTTGAAATATACCGTGTTTATACAATGTATGTTTGGTTGCTGAAAATTCAGGCTTCTAGTTTTATCCACAACGAAGTTATAGGGGGTCGAAAACGGCCTGAATTGCTTCCAGAAAAGAATGGTACGGCCGTGCCGCTTTTATCCTGATACAATTTTTTGTTACAAAAAAGATTATTGCAAGTTCAATTTTTAATTATTCTTATTAGATTCTGTAAACTAAACCTAATTTCATTAAAAAAAATGATACTATACTTAACATAATAATGATGGATGCAATCGATCGAAATATAAATTAACGATTTTTAACGGAGATAAATATTTGTTACGTAATTATAACCACTCTTTTGAAACTTGTTCACTAAAGACATTCGTTGATTGGCCCCGTGCTTCAGTTTTAAAACGAATAAATAGAAAGGTAACATTGTGAAAAGGATAAAAATATAAAGATAAAACAAACCTCAATCTCCTAACAAATAACAGAACGCAAATTAGCAAGTCTTATACAATTTTAATAATAATATGAACCTCCAGTTATCCAGTCATAGCTTTCTACCTGGTCCTCTTATTTCCGTGCTCACTTAATCATAATGACACTTTTGGTGCCTTTCAAGCCACCGTAATAAGTACAGATATTTTTTTTTATTTGGACCCTTAAATGAGGTGGTGTCTCGGTTGCCCATTTCGTTATGTTCCCCCCGAGCGACGATACGAGTTGTTTAGAGAGTACTCCTTCTCTCCCCTCGACCCCTGGTACCTACGGGCACCCAGGCCGTGCGAGACATCATGAATAATTCAAGAATCAAATTGGCAAGGTGTGTACGCCTGTTTATTTATTTTCACCCGAAATTTAGTGGTAATTTTCATACCTATGTGTGTTTCCGGAATTGAGTTACCCGACGTGGACTAAATTAATTTTGTCAATGAGTTCATTCTACGGCACATTTGGTGGCAGTCTGTTTGTTTTTTTAAAATTCCCACAAATAGGAGTAAAATTATACTAATATTCGCGTTTGTTTTATACTTTACAGAATCCTTATTTCCGGGAATGTTTTAGAATTCAAAATACGATAGAAAACATTATGCACACAAATTATTTTCAGCATTACAGGAAAATGCACTGACCGTGTTCGGGAAGTTATCCATCAAAGTAAACCCAGGCTATTTAACCCATTTTGTACGGAAACCATTTAACCTGAAAATCGCAAAAAAAAACTCGGTCTTTACAACTTGTTGTTATATTTTGTGTAGCTTTCGAAATAAACAAGGCTGGTTTTTGTTTTTTAAGTCGTTAACGTCTCTTTTAAAATCAAGGCTCGAGGGAGGGAGATACTTTAATAATTAATAATATACCCGCGGTGAGGCTTCTCGACCGAGGAAATAATGACGCCGTTGAATTTTTAAACATTTAACTGGAGATAGCAATCGCCCAGGTCAAGTGGTATAAAAATTCAGTGAAGAAGTTTTGGACGTACAGTGATGAGTTCTCAGAAGAGTGCTTATAATGTCTGTGATTATTATACATTAACATAGTAAGGAGCTATACGTACAGAGAATTTTAATTAAATAACGTACAGTGTAATTAAGCTATTCGGTAGATACTAGAAAGTAATCCTACAAAGGCAACGTTGAATGACGTAGAGCTCTTCACTACTAATTCCATAATATTTATTAGTGACGAAGTACTATGAAGCTTATTATAGTTAACAGGTGGATACAGAGTATTTTACATAAATAAATACATACATATATAAAAACAGGTTGCCTGTACATTCCATCTACATGGTCAAATTTCAAATACTTAGACCACAAACCACTCTTCAACTCCTCGTTAACATTATGGTATGGGCTGGAGGAATAGGTAAAGTTTGGAAAACAAATTGTATAGGTAGCACTTCTAAAACCACGAATAGAACTGAACACTTCAATTATCTATACTTATATTACAAAGCGGAAAAGTTTGTTTGTTTGAAAGCGCTAATCATAGAAAGTACCTACTGAGTGGATACTGGATATGGATGAAATTAGGTACGGAAGTAGTTTGAAGCTTTAGGAAGGTAATAGGCTTTTTACCCAACTACAAAAGAAGAGGGTTATGCTTTATCGTGATAAAGACCACGGCAGCGAAGCCCCACGAGAATTCTATTACTTATATTATACGTAATTATATAGGTAGCTGTTCCACTGACAAATAGACCATACCGTTTTACGATGAGCCAATGACAACCGACCTTATGGTTTTAAACAATCACTTCTGTAGCTGTTCATGCCTACTATAAAACAACTTCTATCCTATAAAAAACTCAAGAACGGTAGTACAGAGTCAGATATCGAAGATCCTTGCACACGTCTACAGTCATAGCGAGAGCATCTTTTTAGTAAAGGGAATAGGAGAAGGCACCAGAGGGCATGATAAGGGCGATAAAACCGCTCATTGTACACTAGTATTACTTTGTTTTCCACAGAAATATTGTAAGGTGTACAATATAGTATATAAAAAATAAATATTTTTTGCAATTGACCGATCAAATTGTTTGCTATGGGCGATTCTTTAAGCTAGTGCCCCAGGTTTTGAGGCTGCAGAGAGATGTAGCGAATTATCTTAAGGCAAATCACATCTGCCTCTAAGTCACAGCAAAGAATTACAAGCAAAAAATATATAAAGACTGTTTAATACGCCTACGTCTTCCATTTACGTACCGAGTATATCTTATTATTATATGTACATTGTACACATTCATTTAGACATTCAGGTACTTACTATAGCTTATTACAATGGGATTTAATCCCATAAGGGACCTCGCACGAGGATTATGCATCAACAGAATTGGGGAGCTGTTATAACGTACAACAATCGTTTCTCGATATTTGGAACAGGTTTTCTGATATGTTCTGAATGGATTTATGCTGGCTACTAATTCATTATCTTACCTACTTTAAAAAAATTGGCCAAGTGCGAGTCAGACTCCCCCATGAAGGGTTCCGTAGTAACTATAATAATATAATATAATATGTATATTTATTGGACGAATAAAAAAAAACCTTAAAAATTTCTTAAAACTAGCTTATTTACATTTTTACAACTACGCTAAATAACTTTGTTTTTCATAGTGTTTGTATGAATTACAAAGTTATATTTGCGGTTTTAGAAAATATGCTGTATCTCAAAAACTGCTGACCCGATTTCGTTCAAATCAATTTTGCTTGAAAGTTTACATTAAGCTCTATAGACATATATTTTTTTTTTAGATTTTACTCCATTATTATAGAAGTTAGAGGGGGTGGACACACATTTTACCACTTTGGAAGCTTATATCGTTTAAACGATTGACTTTATGAAAAAGTGGTTTTAGAAACCCTTATATCATTTTTAAAGACCTGTCTATAGAATTCTAGTTCCTTGTATGGGGACCAACCTCTATTTAAAATATTTTTTAATTTTTTTCTTAAAATCGGAAAGCGGTTCACAGAATACATATACCTACTAAGTTTCACATGTATAGTCTTAATAGTTTCGGAATAAAATGGCTGTGACATACAGACGGACGGACAGACAGACAGACAGACGGACAGACATATCGAAACTATAAGGGTTTCGTTTTTTGCCATTCGGCTACGGTACCCTAAACATAGATTATTAATTACGTGTACTTACTATTCTTTTTTATTGAAAAAGAGATAATAGGCTCTCGTTTGACCATCATCTCACCTGATGGTAAGTGATGATGTGGTCGAAGATGGAGCATGCTTACCTAGAAGTAACCTACTCACTGTTGACTTAAAGACTCCCAGGTTATACCTATCGGGAAACACTGACTCCGGCATCCCTATTCCCATTCCACTCATTAGCCGTACGCACAATGAAAGTATTCCCAAAACGTTTCGTTAACGTTAGGAATATTTAGGAGAAAACGAATACAGATTGAGTATTCGTTTTCTCGCCAAATATTTTGAAATTCAATACGTTTTCAAAATATTTGGTGACATGATACACTGTTTGAGGACTGCTGCTGTGTATTGCGGGTTCGATTTCCGTACTGAACGATTTTTTTTTAATGCTTTTTGGACTAGCAATGTGGGTGATATTCACATTCACATTCTTGTTAACGCCTTGCAACTAAACTTAGTATACTTGTGTCTGGAGTGGGTTCACAGCGCAATAGAGTAATAGGTGGGGTTCGAAACCAGGGCCTCTCGATCACAAGTCCGACACCTTAGCTCAATAAATCATTTATTATCTCTTCACCAAGTTACCTTATACATAATTAATCTAGGTACATACGCCAGCACATGAAGCTATGAAGCTACCCGAAACTGTCAAATTTTCCCAATCAACCTTGAACCTAATTTCTTTAACAATAAAGTTGAAAATCGATTAAAGTAAATTGACAGATTGTTGTAGCTTGATGTGCTGGCGTCTGTACAATGTCATAAGCTATTCTTAGTGAGTGGTTCCTGAAATAGGTTTTTGGAAAAAAAAACTGTGTTACCTACAGGTCACCAGGCCCCTTCACGGCTAGAATTAACTTTTAAGTTGATGCCGTGTAAGAAAAAAGGAGCAAACAATAAAAAAGTAGGAATAGAAATGTAGCTACAACATAGAAGAAAAAATTATAAAAAAAAAACTAAAGCTAAAATCTAAACAGAAATTATTTACTTGTGTTGGTCGTCGTTGATCAGGTGTGTGAGTGAGAAGTGTGTAGTGTCAGTGAGGTTGTGTGTGATATGTGTCGTTTAGGTGAGGAGTGTGTGAGTAGAGGGTGAATGAAGTATGTAATTGTAATAATGAATGTGAGGCAAGTATTGAGATGAGGAGTAGCTGTGAATAAAGTTACTATGAGCAACATTTATTTCAGAATGGTTAAAAGATTCTCTGTTTTCTGATAGTCTAGGGTTTTCAGGTGCTTTTTTATTGCTATGATACAGCTAGATTTGGTTTCGGAATATAGATTTAGGTATTTCTTAAGCTTATTAAAGAGACAGCAATTATTGTTATCCCCAGTCCATAAAAACTTACACTTATTTCATAATTCCTTTAACAGTACACTTCAGGCGACATGCTCTTTTCAAAACATAATACTAACAGGTGATATAAATGTAAATATAGGATCTGAATTTTATGATGCAGGCACCCAAGACTATCTTAATATCTGTGCATACCATGGGCTTCTCCCCGCTCACAGATTGCTGACTCACAATCACAATCTCACAATCAAATCATCAATATATAACGCTTGTCACTAACTCAACGGTCACTGACCATCATGTTGTCCTACTTACCGTAAGTTTAACGCTGCTTAAGCTAAATCGCCGTCCGACTAAGTCTAAATTAAAAACATAAACAGACTCGAATATGATTAATGCAAGATTGACTTCAGTGACGTCTATCATTACTTCCGTCGGTATCTAAAATACTTGAAAAGATTATAAATAGCCGACTAGTTAACTTTCTCGAAAAAACACATTATCTTTCACCCTTCCAATTCGGGTTCAGAGCCAAATTATCAACAGCTGACGCGGTGCATAGCCTGACTAATTATTTGACACAGGAACTAGGAAAAGGTAACCACACCTTAGGGATCTTTCTGGATCTAGCCAAGGCATTTGACACTGTTTGTACGACTTCACTCTTACACAAATTAGAGGCTCTTGGTGTAAGAGGAACGCATCTAAAACTTTTTGCGGACTACTTAGATGATCTGCATCAATGTGTTAAGATAGATAATAATTAAGCACGGGGAAGCACTTGCTGTTTCTCTTGATGTCTCCAAGGCTTTCGATAGGGTGTGGCACGATAGCCTTATTGCTAAACTTCCTTCTTTCGGCATACCCACTGAACTTTGCGTGTGGATAGAAGACTTCCTGAGAGATCGGTCAATTCGAGTGGTTATTGATGGTTGCTCGTCTGGCCAATTGGCTATTGATGCCGGGGTCCCTCAGGGGTCAGTTCTCTCAGCAACTTTATTCTTGCTGCATATTAACGATCTGCTAATGCCCGGTACCTTTGGGTATGCAGACGACAGCACTGTTGCTGAGAGATATATATCTAACGCGCGTGCTAGTGGGTCACAAGTCCAGTCTCTCCGAGAGGCAATGGTGGGGCGCTTGAACTTGACTTTGAAAGCTGTCTCTGAGTGGGGCGACGCCAACTTAGTCGTTTATTGCTGCCAAGACCCTAGGCGTGTCTTTTCTCCGCAAAACGGAGCCAATTTCAACCGGCTCCTTCTTTCCGTGGTGTAACCGTTCCGATAACTGATCGCATCGAGCTTCTTGGCGTTACGTTGACATCCACCCTTAATTTTGGTCCGTTTATCGAGGCTAAGGCTCAATTGGCTGCCAAAAAGTTGGGAATCCTAGCAAAGGTGAGACGGTACTTCACACCGGAACAGCTGCTCAACCTCTATCAAGCGCAAGTTCGGTCGTGTATGGAGTACTGCTCTCATCTCTGGGACGGATCTGCCAAATACCAGCTTGATGCACTTGAGTCTATAGAGAAACGGGCCAAAAGGCTCATCGGCAACGAGAAACTGGTCGAGACAAGGCTCCAGAGCCTAGAACATCGGCGACGTGTTGCAAGCCTGTCAGTTTTCTATCGGTTACATTTCGGGGAGTGTGCGATGGAATTGCACAGTCTTATTCCGCCAAGCCCGTTCCATCATCGGACTACAAGACAAACGGCGATGCGCCATCGTTACCTACATGGTGGGCATCCCACCCATACGCACGAAACGTTTTGGGAATACTTTCATTGTGCGTACGGCTAAGGAGTGGAATTCCCTGCCGGAGTCTGTATTTCCTGATAGTTATAACCTGGGAGTCTTTAAGTCAAGAGTGAATAGGTTACTTCTAGGCAAGCGTGCTTCATCTTCGACCACGTCATCGCTTAAGATCAGGTGAGATTGTGGTCAAACGCAAGCCTATCAACTATAAAAAAAAAAAAAATATTACGAACAATTATCAAAAGAACACTGGATTTGGTTTGCCTCAAGGAAGTATTTTGGCCCCCACATTGTTCTTAATATATATTAACGACCTGTGCAACATTCATTTAGATCAAGGCAAAATAATATCATACGCCAACGATACCGCACTTGTATTTACCGCCACAACTACAGACGAATTATATGAGAAAGCGCAGTCAGGATTTAATGTAGTAAACATCTGGTTGAGACATAATTTACTCACATTAAATGCTGACAAAACAAAATACATTCATTTTGCAATGCGCAGGCCTCAATACGCTACTTCTAACCCTCAGCTATACGCCCACGAATGCATAACACCGTCTCTGAACATGTGTAACTGTCCTACTATATTCCCTACTAACAATATAAAATACCTCGGGATTACAATTGATGATACACTTTCCTTCTGACACCATATTAAAAACTTAGTCAACCGAGTCCATAAATTAGTATTTGTATTTAAGAAACTACGATCAATCGCGGACTCCAAACTAATCACGCAAGTATATCTGGCCCTATGTCAATCTATCATTCAATATTGCATTACTTCATGCGGTGGCGCTCTGAAAACCAATATACTGCCTCCTGAACGAGCACAAAGGACGATCTTAAAAGTTACAACCTCCCGCCCCTTTCTCTTTCCTACATCCCAGTTATATAAATCCTGTAATGTACTAACAGTCCTAGAAATTTTGTGGGTAGTCTAAAGTGAAACATCAAAATTTTTTCTCTGCATTTGTAATTTACATTAAAAATAGAAATATTTACCAGATTTACACTTTAATGTTACATATTGCTTATTAGTAGTATCTACCTGCCAGTGAAGTGTTTGCAGCTCCTAATCACAAGTATAATATAATCACTTCATCACATCATCAAAATGGAAGCAATCAATCGCACTATATCTGACATGAGCAATTTATTCAATGAGAGGATGACAGAATTTGAGAAGGAATTGCATAAAAATCCTTGCACAACACCAATCACCACCTCAAGTTTGGCAACAGAGTTTGCTACTTTCCGGACATTTATGGTTCAAGCACTTAGTACTCTCCAGCAGCAGGTTGGTTTTCTTGCCCAGAGCCTTGACAACATGGAGATGCGTGGGAGGCGGAAAATCTTGCTGCTGCATGGTGTGGCCGAGGAGCAGGAGGAGCAGACTGCACAGTTGGTGACGCAGCTTGTCAAGAAGCATCTCAAGCTTGACTTAGTAGTGTCTGGCATCAAGCGGTGTCACAGGATGGGGCGCAGCACGACTCAGAAGCCTCGGTCAATATTAGTCAAACTGCATGATTTGGTTCTCCGGGATAAAATCTGGTTTACAAAGACACAGTTAAAAGGGTCCGGTATCACTATGTCAGAGTTCCTCACTAAAACAAGGCACACCGTTTTCATGGCAGCGCGGGACAGATTTGGTGTAAACCGATGCTGGACTACGGAAGGCACCGTGTTCGTCCTTGACCCAAAAGGATCCCGGCATCGAATAGCCTCCTTGGCTGACCTAAATAAGATCTCGCAGCAGTCAGAGCACGTGGCGGCCGAGTCGGAGCAGGTCTCTGGTCAGCCGGAGGCAAGTGTCGCTGTTCAACCGGTCACAGTGGGGAAAGTCGCTGCTAAGATCAAGCGTGTTGTAGCCAGGAAGTGATTGTAGTTATTGTTTTTCTTTCTTCAGGTATTTGTAGTTTAGGCACTAGTCAATTTTGTTTGCTTTTAAGTAGGTAGTTTCAGTATTTGATTCTTAACATCTTTACTGTTTCGCTAACTTGTAAATTGCCCATTTGTTTACGTAGGTAGGTACCATATTATAATTTTTTTTTTTTTCTTCTCTTCTTTGGCAACTGAGCCGGTGTCGACTATTCTGCCAGTGTCATGTTATGACGGCAGCGAAGGTAGGCCGTCGAACTTTGTACTTTGTGGTAGCTGTTAGTTCAGCTGCAAGGACGAACACATGAGTTAAACATATAATCTACTATATACAAGCTAAGATATAGTATAGTATATATATATTATAAAACACAGACTATTAACTACACAATAACTATACACATATTACGCACTACTTACATTTTAATCTCATTATCTGTTATAAATTTAGATAGGAGATTAATTAATTTAGGAGAAAAGTGGGTAAGAAGGGTATGGATGCTGGTTGGGAGAGGAATACTGCATTTGGGAAGTTTTTGGTATAAATCAAAGGATCTATTGTTTAGGGAGCAGGAGAAGAAAATGTGATCTAGGGTACCCTCAGCAAGCCCGCACTCGCACAGGGAGCTGTCACGGACATGTATTTTATGCAAGAATACTGGGCTACAACAATGTCCGAGTCTAAGTCTGCAGAGTGACGAAACAGTCTTCTTGGACAATTTAGAGAATTTAAAAAACCAGGGTTTCTTCTGAATTTCAGGTTGTATAGCGGCATAGTACTTACCTTTGGTTTTTGAGGTCGACTTCCATGTTTCAGCCCACAAGTTAAATAACTTGGGTCTGGCACCATTCTGCAAATCATAGTTCTGTGCTACGTAGTGCTTTCGATCAGCCGGATTCGATGTGGCATACTTTGCTAACGAATCAGCGCACTCATTGCCAACAATACCCGAGTGGCCGGGGATCCAGGCTATCTCGATGTCCAAGCCGCTTTGGGAGCAATCAAATAACAAGTTCTTAATATCTATAATGATTTGACTATTAATTTTGCTGTAAAGTTGATTTTGTTTTAGGGCCTGGATACTACTACGTGAATCTGAAAAAATTACTGATCTTGTTATTTGATGGGATTTTATATAGTGTATGGCTTCTAAAATACCAATACACTCCCCTGTAAATACTGATGCTTCTGGTGGACATTTAAATAATAAAGCAATTTTTGAATTTTGAAAATAAACAGCAACCCCTGTGGATTCGGTATCAGATAGTTTTGAAGCATCAGTGAAAAATAAATTCCATCCTTCCCAATACCGCTTAACAGCTGACTCAAAGTCATCTCTAGGGTTTTGGGAATTCTTTGATATGCCCAGTCCCAAAACGGCTTTGGGTTCGAAATGAATCGTTTCGTATGTGGTGGTGAAGACCGGGAGAGTTGAGTATTGACAAACTGGCGCGGAGAGGTGTTTAAGCTCTCTGTACCTGTTTATCAATAGAGGAACTGTTTTATTATTCCAATAGGGAGAGTTATTAATTGAGAGGTCAATCTGTTGTAAAATTGGGAGCAAAGGATGGGATGAAAGTGAAAAAACTTTAGTCAGAAAGCGATCTGCCAGGTATTGTCTCCTAAGGTGCAGAGGAGGTTCTGCGCATTCAACTTGAAGTGCATTTATGGGAGTGGATTTCATGGCCCCAATGACAATTCTTAAACATTTTGACTGGATGCTAATCAATTTTTTAAGAGCTTCTTTGTTACAGGGCTCTAACAAAAAGCTGCAATAATCTAAAGCACTTCTGGTCAATGCATTGTAGATCAGTTTAAGGGTGTAGGGGTGAGCTCCCCACCAAACCCCAGCCAAGGCCTTGAGAACTGATACAGATTTTTCACATTTTTTTTCCACGCTGTTAATGTGATCAACTCCAGTCAACCTTGAGTCTAAAGTTACTCCCAGGAACTTGGCACTTTTCTTAACTGGGATGGTTTGTCCATCAATATTTATATCAATTGGGGGTACAGAACACTTGCGGGTAAAGATGACCGCTGTACTCTTTGGCACACTTAATGACAGACCGTGATCAAGAAGCCATTGGTTTAGTGAGGACAGAGAGATATTCATTGAAAGAGCGGCATCCTGAATGGAACTGCCACAGACCAACAAAGCAATATCGTCAGCATACTGAAGGATTTTGCAGTTGAAGTTAAGAGATGAGGGCAAGGTAGCTGTATAAATATTGTATAATGGGGGACTAAGAACAGATCCTTGAGGTAATCCTCTCCAGACAGTTCTTTGATCGGAGTCAGCCCCAGGGAATCTTAATTTAATTGTGCGGTTGGAAAATATGCTACCAATAATGCGAGAAATCCTACCCGGGATTCTCAGCTCGTGCAGCTTGTGCCTGAGATTGGGGAGGAGGACTGAATCATAGGCAGCTGATATATCCAGGAAGACAGCAACCACAGACTCATTCCTGCTGAGGGCCAGTCGGACCTCTGACGTGAGGATACCTACACTGTCAGCCGTGCCCAGACCTTTCCTAAAGCCGAACTGAGTCGCCGGGAGCAGTCTCCTGTTTTCAACCAACCACACTAACCGATTTTTAATTAAATGTTCTAAAAGTTTTAAGAGTATGGATGATAAGGCGATGGGTCTGTATGAGCAATGATCATTAGGATCTTTGCCTGGTTTTAATAATGGAATAACAACTTGAACCTTCCACTCTGTGGGAATGAAGCCGGATGTAAAGCAGAAATTAGCCAAATCCAGGTAATATTCGTGAGTTTTTGGACCCGCTTTAGAAATAAAGGAGTAAGTGAATCCATCCACTCCTGGGGCAGAGTCTCTTACATGGGATAACACGGTTTTTAGTTCGTCCAAGCTAAATGGTTTGTTCATAGGGTCGTCAGTGTTGTCTACATCTTCAATGTCAACACTGGCGTCTTCCTTAGTTGGAACATAAGCTGGAGCGATTTTAGAGAAAAACCGGTATCCCAGTTCCTCCGTGATATTATTCGAAGAGATGGGTGCTAAACTGCTCCTAAAGTGTTTAACTTTACGCCAAACTACCGAAACCGGAGTGGATGGACTCAGCGAACTACAAAATTTTGCCCAACCTTCGCGTTTTTTTCTTTTAAAGAATTTTCTGGACTTAGCTAATATCTGCTTGAAAGCAATGAGGTTGTCCAGGTTCATATCGCTATTAACTGTCTTTTCGGCCTCATTCCTGGCCCTGACCATGTTAGTGCATTCCCTATCCCACCATGGCGGGGAAGGAAGTCTACCGGAGTGGGGTTTTTTGGAAGGGAGGCAATCATCTGCTGTGGAGGAGACAGTGGAAGAAAAGGATAAAAAACACTCATGGGCATTATTCTCATTCACTTTTGGCAGGGTTGATATCCTTAAATCCAAAATTTTGGAATACAGATCCCAATCCGCTGCATTGATTTGGTGTTTTAAAAGAGGAGGGGAAACTTTGATGGGAGTATTTTTGGAAGGGAACTCAATTATGATAGGATAGTGATCACTTCCATAGGTCATATCCAAGCGACGCCAAATGAGAAGACTAGATATATTGGGTGAACAGAATGTCAAGTCAACACAGCTATTATTCTGCCCAGGAGCAGATCTGCGTGTAGGACTACCATTATTAATGACACAGAGATTCAGGTCATCCAGTATATCAAGTAAGCCTATGCCAAAGTTATCACAAGTATCTGAACCCCAACGGTAGTGGTGACAATTAAAATCCCCCATGACCAATATTGGCCTGCTTACACTGCATAACAAGTTTTTTATAACAGGAAGATATTCAATTTTTGGGTGCGTAATATAAAAAGAAAAAATATTTATATCCTCAGCCTTAACAGCAACAACATTTAGGTTATCACCAACAAAGGTTAGAGGAATCTGGGAGAATGAAACCTTGCTATTGATGAGCAAGGCACATCCTCCATATCCATCAGGTCTATCATTACGAACACAGCTGAAACATGGTAGCCTGAAATTACTTCCAGGCAGGAGCCATGTCTCAGCTATGCCGCAGACTGATGGTTTGAACTTATTTATTAAAAAAGAGAGGTCAGACTTTTTGGTATTAATGCTTCTGATGTTCCATTGAAGGAATGTCAGGGGATGGAACATCCTGAATATAATTTAAAATCGATGTCAGCTTCAAGGCAACGTGGTCAGGTATTGTTTGAGTTGGACTGGCTAGTATTGACATTAACATATTAGTTATTAACTCTAAAATATTTTTGGAGTTATCAGAGTGGCCATAGACTGGCATTGGTTGTGCAATATCTGCTGGATAGGCACAGCCATTGCCAATTGGGGAGAAGGAATATTTTCTGGAAAGTTCTTGGTGGGCTTGCTTATTATAGCCAGGTGAAAGGGGGGTGCGGGGTTTAGGCTTTTGGAAGACCGTTTGACGGTATGATTTTTGAGTAGGGTGTATTGGGCTTGATGACTGGGATAGGGAATTACTGGTTCTTACATATTTATGAGTGGAAGACTTGGAAACATCTGCATATGATCTGGAAACAGGTGGGAAAACACGGCTTGCCTCCACATATGAGATTGACTTCTCCGCCATAAGAGCTTTGATGCTCTTTTGTCGGCCCAATTCAGGACAAGAACTATCATTTGCAAAATGGTTTCCAGTACACGAAACACAAAAGCTCAATTCCTGGGTGACTTCACATCCATCGCCTGGATGATCAGCACCACACTTATAGCATCTCGGTTTCGAGCGACAGAGAGTGCGGGTATGGCCATATCGACAACAGTGGAAACACATAATAGTAGGGTAGGTGTATCTCTCAACTGGTAGAGCAGAGAAGAAGCTGTAAACACGTTTAGGAAGCACTTGTCCGTCAAATGTGAGTACAACGGTTTGTGTAGGCTTCCATTCCGTCACACCAGAAGAGGACACCCTACGGCTCATCCTTCTGGTCTTTATGACAGCCCCACACCCTTCTGGGACTTGGATGTTTTTAATTATGTCTTCATCAGACCATTCTACTGGAATATCTCTAACAATACCCATTCTAGAGATATTGTATTGTGGAATTGTTGCAATGTAATTATGTTGGGTAAGTATTTTGTTGTTGAGAAAACTGTTTGCATCCTGATGCGACTTAAACTCAACCGATACGCGATTTCTGCCAATACGTTTGATCCCATCAAGACGTATGTTATTCACATTATTCATTGTCAAAAACATACCAAACTTAACAGGTTGTAGCACAGTACCTGATGTCTGTTGATCTTTCAGTGATACATGGACAATGTAGGGTGGATTATCTCTCACTGTGTATAAATATCGACCAATTGTACTTTTCGGAACCTTTAATTTTGTATCAGACACAGTGGGAGGTGAACCAGCGGTCCTTTTACGACTGGCGGTCTGCGTATCCATATTTAGGTCTTGGGTGGGTATTCCTATATCATGGGGGAGGGTAATAGTAAGACCCGGGGAGAGGTCAAATAGTTTATCAGGGGGGTCAGGATCAGGTGGTTTGTTGGAACTCATTTTAGGTAATTATGGTTGTCAAAAATAGATAAAATAGCAAACAAAAAGGACAAATACAACTAACTACAAACCTTAAACCCTTAAACACACACACAAAGACCTGTTTCGACCTGGATTCACACTAAAATAACACCAAAATCGAAAAAATCTTAGCACTAACAAAAGCACGTGTTAAGCCTTCACCACTACCAACAAAAGTCCCATATTATATTTGATATCATATTTTTATTGTACATTTTAATGTCATCTGTCACTGTCAATTCCTATATGTCATATCTGTCACATTTGTTCGCGTTCCATACCCATGGACTGAATATCTTAAACATTTTTTTTTTTTAGTTTAGCTCCGTTTCACGCTCCAACTTTTATTGTTTAAATCTAGTGTTTATTGCTTTGTTAATGAAATTGTCTTTTTTGCTATTGTGTGCCTAGACTACTTAATCTAAATTGATTTGTTTTTTTTTTATTATTATTTTAATTTCACTCTCGTGTTATACACAACTGGCAGGTGGACGTAAATTTATAGTTTACCGCGTTAATTATTGTTTTAAGTATTAATATATTTTTCATTCTTATATTTATGCTCAGCCCTGGCTGCAGCAGTGATACTGATACTTTCTATTCTTTAGATAGTAATGATGAAAGCTTCGAAAGTGTTCCTTCCCTAAGCGAAACTCTGGTTTCGTTATTTTCCGATGTGTCCAAGAACTTGAATGTAGTCCACATTAACGCCCAGAGTATTCCGGCTCATTTCCCCGAAATGCTGGCCAGTTTTGACTGTAAGAATATACATGCAATTCTAGTTTCTGAATCATGGTTAAAACCTTGTCTTCCTTCTTCTTCTTACTCTCTACCTGGTTTTCAACTCATCAGGAATGATCGCGCGGTCGGTGGTGGTGGTGGTGTGGCCATTTATCTGAGAAGTTATATCCCGTTTTCCATTGTTACCATGTCCTCACAGCCGACCCCACCGAGCGCCGGTGAACATCTTTTCCTGGAAGTTGAATTACACCACACAAAAATTCTCCTTGGTGTCTACTACAGCCCATCTCTACGAATAAATTTCTTTTCTTCTTTTGAACGTATATTAGAAACTTTAATTCCCTCTTACAGTCATAGCATCATAATGGGTGACTTTAATACGTGCCTCCTTAAAAAAGACACCCGTTCTCATTCTCTTCTCCACATTGTTGAGTCAACCAATCTCTCTATTCTCAATCTTGATGCCACTCACCATTTCCCTAACTCAGTTCCTTCACTACTTGACCTTATTTTTGTTTCATCTCTTGATCATGTCGCTAAACATGGCCAATGTTCGGCAGACGCTTTTTCCTATCATGACCTAATTTTCACATCTTATAAAATTCGTCCTCCCAAGCATAGGTACAAAACTCTTCTCCTTCGCAATTTTAGTGGAATGAACATTGATCAGCTTCGAGAGGATGCCAACAACATTGACTGGGCGCCTCTGGTTGAATCTTCATCGGTCGACCAGCAGGTTGAATTTTTTACTTCTTCCCTTATTCAGCTTTACGACAGGCATGCACCTGTTCGAGCTGTAAGAGTAAAGCACCTCCCTGCGCCTTGGCTGACTGATGAAATAAAACGTTTGATTAATAAGAAAGCAGCTGCCAAGTTTAAGTTCAAAATTCAACCCAATGACAGCAACAGGGAAAAATATGTGTCAATTAGAAATCACTGCAGCAAGATGTGTAGAAATGCAAACCGCCAATATATCCACAGTTCGGTTCAGAATGGTGATCCAGCTAAGGTCTGGAATTTTCTCAAATCATTAGGTATCGGAAAAAAGTCTCATGAAACGATTCCTAAGGACTTAGACTTCAACTTACTTAATAGTCATTTTTCTACTTCGCTTGTATTAGATAGGGCCACTAAAGCTGCTACTCTAAATTATCTTTCAAACCTTCCGGTACCTGATTACTCTCCTTTTGTCATAAGTCAATTCACTGCTTGTGATGTTAAAAAGAGTATTGTGTCTATTACGTCCGATGCTGTTGGTAGTGACTGTGTCAGTCGTAAGATGATCATTCCTATCCTTGACAACATTCTTTCGGCCATCCTTTATATCCTTAACTTCTCCATTTCTAGTAGTATCTTTCCACAAGCCTGGAAAGACGCTCAAGTTATCCCGTTACCAAAGAAATCGCATCCTGCATCCTTTTCTGACTACCGACCCATTTCCATTCTCCCTTTTCTATCCAAAGTCCTTGAAAAACTTGTCCATCAACAACTCAGCGCATTCCTTTCTAAACATAATCTTTTAAATCCCTTCCAATCCGGTTTTCGACCTGGTCACAGCACTACCTCAGCTCTCGTTCATATTACAGATGATATAAGGTCAGGCATGGAGATGGGGAAGTTAACTGTACTCGCACTACTTGACTTCAGCAATGCTTTTAATACAGTTGACTTCGACATTTTGCTTGGCATTCTATGCTCTTTTAACATATCTCCTTCGGTAATTGACTGGTTTCGTAGTTACCTGTTTGGTCGCCGGCAGCGTATTTGCACTGAGGATTCTTTCTCTTCTTGGTGTGACACCTCTGCCGGTGTGCCGCAGGGTGGCGTTTTATCTCCTTTACTTTTCGTACTTTTTATTAATGCTATCACTCAACGACTTTCTTCCTTCTACCACTTGTATGCTGATGATTTGCAAATTTACACGCAAGCCCCCCTCGCAGATTTACCTGATGCCATTGGGACAATCAATGTGGACCTCGCTCGAATTAGTGATTGGAGCACTGAGTTCGGACTGAAAATCAATCCTGCCAAAACCCAAGTCATTATTGTTGGTAGTTCCCGGACTATCTCTAAGATCGATTGGTCGACACTTCCCCAAGTTTCCTTTAATAACACCATTATTCCGTTCAGTCACGCCGTGAAAAACTTGGGGATATACATTGACAAAACTCTGTCTTGGACGAAGCAACTGCAGGAAGTCAGTCGTAAACTGTTTGCCTCTGCAGGCTCCCTGAGACGCCTGCGTAATTTTCTTCCCATCACCACTAAAATTGCAATTGCACAATCTCTTCTTCTTCCTATCTTGGACTATGCTGATGCCAGCTATCTTGATTTGACCCAAGACCAATTCGACAAGCTAGAGCGACTTCAAAATCTCTGTATTAGGTTTATATTTGGCTTGCGCAAATATGACCATGTTTCTGAATTTCGTACTAAGCTCAAATGGCTTCCTATTAGGTTTCGCCGGAATGTTCATTTACTTTCTCAGCTTTATAATGTGCTATTTAATCCTTTCACTCCTTTTTATCTTAAAGATCGTTTTCGGTTTCTCTGTGACACACATTCAAGGTCCTTGAGATCATCGGAAAATTTAGAGTTAAGTATCCGTATGCATTCCACTTCTTTCTTCGATAAATCTTTCACTATACAAGCGGCCCGCTTGTGGAATGCATTACCCATAGATGTGAGGCGTACTCAAACATTATCTGCGTTCAAAAGAATGGTGAAGGAGCATTACCTCTCACTATAATTTTTTTCACCTTTTTTCTCTATTATGAATTTGATATGTATTAATATATATTTATATATTATATTTTGTGGTATGTATTTTATATTATGATGTTTGGTTAGTATTATGTATGATGTTGTACACTGACAGCCCTAAATCTATCTCCTATAATTTCTGTCCATCCAAAGGTTGTCTGTAAGAGATTGCCCTGTGCGATAAGACCGCCCATTGTACACTAGTTTTTATGATTTTTATTCTTAAGTGTATTGTAAGGTGTACAATAAAGTATATAATAAATAAATAATAAATAAATAACAGTCCGTCAACTTTTCATAATGCACATAGTTCTAAAACAACATACAATGCTTAACTATAATTCGCACATTACTAACAAGACGCGGAAAGATATAGCCTGCATCTCAAAATAGATTTTTTTCGTTTTTAGGTCCACTATTATATAATGATTAAATAGAATCTTAAATATATATAACTTAAATCATTTTAGTTGTAAAAAAGCAATATGTAATTATTTACAAAATATGACATATGACCAGACGGAAGAGTTACTTGCAATATGCAAATAGAATGTTAAACACTAGGAACACATATTTAACTATTATTATCTAGACTTAGTTTTAGTCATTTCATGGATTATATACACCTACCACTTAAGATAGTTTGTACTTCATCGCCTGAAGTACAGGTTTTTAACCTAGTACAGTCAAATATGTTAATTTTCCTTAATTTAATTAATTCTTAAGACTTTTATTGTAACTGTATTTTGCACTATTTCTTAAAATAAACAATTTATTATTATTATATTATTATTTCCTTTATTTCTAATTATACACATATAAATTACATTTTTAAATATTTCTATAAAACACAAAAAACATTTAAAAATATAAAAAATAGTAGCCCACCGGTATCGGGAACAAGGTCCAAGCTACCGGTGGTCCTGGTCAGGGCTCTAGAGAGAGTAACCTCCTAACGATACGCGCCGTGTCTAGGAGTACCGCTTTCTGAAGCAAGCCCTTGATCCAGCCGCCTAACGAGAGCCTCCTAAGGTGTTGGTCGAGGCTCTTGGCTATTAAGCCATTGGCTGAGATGACTATCGGTACAATGACTGCCGAGTTCACATCCCACATGTCGACAATCTCATGCGCCAAGTCAAGATATTTGATTTGCTTATCTTTCTCGGCTTTCACGAGGTTCTCGTCATGCGGGATGGTTATGTCGACAATCATGGCACGCCTCTCGTTTCGGTCCACCACCACTATATCAGGCTTATTGGCTACAATAGTCCTGTCAGTGATGGTGGACCGATCCCAGTATAATGTGATAAGGCCATTATCGAGAACTGGGTCGGGCACATACCTATAGTACGGCACTTCCGATTCCACAAGAGAATATTTCAGAGAAAGTTGCTGATGAATAATCTTTGCTGCAAGGTTGTGCCTATGCAAGTATTCTCCATTAGCAAGACGAGAACAACCAGAGACAATGTGACGGATTGATTCACCCGGACGGTGACATGCCCGACACATGTCAACCGTGCCATCCTTCACAATAAATTTCCGGTAGTTGTTCGTCATGATAACTTCGTCCATAATTGCACAGACAAAACCTTCGGTTTCCCCAAAGAGGTCACCAAAGCGCAACCAAGCTACGGACGCTAATTGGTCTACATCGGGCCCATGAAGGGCCCGGAAAAAACGTCCATGTAGCTCCTTACTCTGCCATATCCCCCTTCGATCGTTAGTGTCTAGCACTGCAGGTTTGCGCCAGTTCTCATTAGCCAAGGAGAGCGGGGTGAGTCCCTTGTCCACTGCTACTACATCTCGATGCATACCCACTTCAGAAGCAAGGAAATGTTCCCTGAGACTGTATACCTCGCGGTTGTGGAGAGTTTTAGCATTCAAAAAGCCTCGACCTCCACATTTCCGCGGGATATACAGCCTCATCACTGACGAGCGTGGGTGATGCATTTGATATGCAGTCAGCAATGTACGAACTCTCCTATCCAGGGCGTCAAGTTCAGTTTGAGTCCATTTGAGTACGCCGAAAGAGTATATTAACACTGGCATGACCCAACCGTTGAAGGCACGCACCTTATTCCCGCCCGATAGAAGGCTATTAAATACCTTCTTTAGGCGTCCAAAGAAGCGCTCCTTCAGCGATTGCTTCATGTCAACTTGATACCTAACGCTTCCGACATACCCAAATACTTATAGGTTTCGGTTGGGGAGAGGCTTCCCAGGTTTATGGAATTCGAGGGTTGAGATCCCACGAATTCCACAATCTCCTCTCGCTTTACATGCATAATCGTACATTTGTCGACACCAAACTCCATCCTAATGGCACTACTGAAAGTTTCAGTTACCTTCAGTAGTTCCGTCAGTTGTAGACTAGTGGCGCCAAAAAGTTTTAAATCATCCATGTAAAGGAGGTGAGAAATAACCTGACCACCTCTTTTCAACCTATAGCCTAGGCCTGAATTCTCCAGCAGTGTGCTTAGAGGATTCAAGGCTAAGCAAAACCAAAGCGGACTCAAACTATCGCCCTGAAATATACCTCGCTCGATTCTTACCGGTTCGCTGTACCTTGGGATATATCGACATCCTGGATAGCGAAGAACTGTCCTCCATTGTCCCATACATGATGTCAGAAAGGTGCGTAAAGTTGCATTAATTTTATACAATTCTAGCACCCTCATGAGCCATGTATGGGGCACTGAGTCATAGGCCTTCTTGTAGTCTATCCAACATGTTGACAGATCTTTTTTGGAACGTCGAACCTGTTGGCTAATGGCCATATCAATGAGGAGTAGCTCCTTAGTACCGCGTGATCCATTCTTACATCCATTTTGAGAGGGAGACATGACGTGATTGTCTTCAATGTGTTTGTTAATTTTAACCCTCAAAATGGATGTCAGAACCTTATAGACCGTTGGTAGACACGTGATTGGTCTATAATTTTTGGGTTCCGCGGTGCTACCAGATTTGTGGAGCAGGTGGGTAACTCCAGTGGTAAAGAACTCAGGTAGTGAGCCAGAATCTAGGGCAGATTGGTACTGAGACGCCAAGCGGGCGTGCGATCTTGTTAGCTACTTGATTCAAAAGTTATGCAGTCCATCCGGCCCTGGAGACTTCCAATTAGGCAGCGGACGGACTGCATGGGCTACATCTTGGGGGCTGAAAGTGATTGCCCCCATTTCTGGTACTGGATCGCACACTCGCTCGACCTCCCGAGTCCAATTGCCTTCGGTGTGACTGATAGGTTATTACGCCAGATATTGCGCCAGAATGTACATAAGGCGTCATCATCGGGTAGGTACATATCAGTCGCACCTTGCTCCGGTCGCTCCCAAGCCCTATATACCTTTCGTTACTTCGGAATGTGCGATTCTGGACGAATCGCTCCACTTGCTGCCCATACCTCCGAATGCGTTTTTCCCATGCATACACCTTCTGCTTTAGGAAGTCGATGCGCTCCGTGACACAGGACATATAATTTTGTGGGTGAATATTGGTTCCAAAAAACGCCCGTCTCACAAAGCGCATCACTCTCGGGCGAGTGTTGCCCCCCCTAAAGCAAAGAAGTTATTTATTTTAGCTATGTTATTTTTATTTTTATTATTGTATTGCAACTGTAGTTTTATAGGATAATTTCACACACAATGTATATTGTTAAATGAATAAATGAATGAATGAATGAAGTTTTCCAATGAGTGCCCTGGCCTCACCAATACGGCGCTCGATCCTACACTGCCAAGCTGGCACAGCGGGTTTAGGTCGTGTAGCTATGTCATTAGAAATTTTAACATTAGCTACACGACATGCCGCGACAGCTGCGCAGTATAAGACAGAGTGGGTATCGGCGAGGTCTTCGCAGTTATCAAAATAGTCTGACAACTGCGAATCCAGAGCAGCCACCAGTACCCTATTCCTATTATGCATAGGCAAACGAGTTAAGCGTGGTATTATTTTAGGCGGCATGTTGCGATATTCCCGAATAGCACACTCCAAAGCACTCCTCAATTGCTCATTATACTGGGTACTTACGTTTGTAACTCTGTCACTACTCTCCTCAACTTGGATGTTGGGCTGTGGTGGTACCACCACAGTCGGCGTCGGATGTGAAGTGACATAGCTACTAATTTCCGAACGGAGGCGATCAACTACGGCTTCATCCAACATATGGTTACGTTGGATGACACGCACTTGATCCGATAGTCGCTGGGCCGAAACGTTGACAGTTGGCTCAAGTACCTGAAACAGAGAGAGCATCCGACCACGGTACGCAGTCAGGTTAGTTCCCCCCTCTGTAGCCCCATAGTATGAGCGCATGACGTTCTCATTGATGGATTGAGTCCATCGCATGCGCTGCACACTTCCACCGGCAGCGGGAACCCTATCAGAAGCCGGCGGGCCTCGAGGTTCCAAGCAGGCCGGAGGTCGGCCTCTTCCCCGTCGACGCGCAGGTGGTGGTGTCGTCGGCGGCGAGAAGTATTCGTCGCTCGAGCTCGACGCAACTCCAGCGGCCGGAGTCTTTTCATTCACGGCTGGAGCTGGTCCTGGCGGCTGCGAGGCGGAGCTGAGCGACGAATCCGAAGATCTTGGGCGTGTAGTTCTGAGCAACCGTGCCCGGTTTCTAGTCAACATAGTTTTCAATGCACGAAGTTTTCTTTCACATTAGTCCATTTTTATAGATAGTAGATGTAGTGTGGGATTCATGGATTGTAGTTTTTTTTTTACTATTTTCGTTTTATCGAACATTTTAAATAACTATTTTATATAAAAATTATTGATAAAATCGGGATGAAAAAATTTTTGACTTGCTTGTTGATAGCCGGGCCACAGATTATTATTGTATTACATACTCTTTGATTATTATTATTATATTGCCCGAGGAAACAGAATAACCTTTTAGGGAGTGAGGATTTGAATTGTGACATGGGAAACACTCTTTTTTTTTACATCTTTCACATAATGCCATCTGGTTCCAAACTAAGCAGAGCGTGTGCTATGAGTATTAGACAACTGAGAAACATACATATATATTTCTAAATACATACATATTATAGATTAATTACACCCAGACAAACAACAAATGATCGTGCTCATCACACAAACATTTGTCCTGGGTGGGAATCGAACCCATGACCTTGCGCATAGCAGTCAGGGCCACTGACCACTAGACCAACAGGCCTGTCTCTACAGCTCTACCCTTTCGTCGCTTATCTTTGGATAGGTTAGCATCAAACTGTAGCTGAGAATGCTTTTTCATTAAAGTGTGTAAGTATGAAAGTTTGCCTGACAGTGAGAGTATCTCATACTTCGTACAATTCAGTGGTCGGAAAAAAAAATGAGAGAGCAGCACCAACCTTGAGTATACGCTGGGCTCTTCATGTGTGTTTCAGTGGAGCTATTAAGTTATTGACGCTTACTGGCTGAGATGTTGTGAATGTTTGGGAGGATAGTAGTTCCAGGTTTGTATTTTTACATGTAAATTTAAATGTTTGTAATCGCGCCCACGACATGTGCAAGCGGTAGTGTGGAACAACTTTCTTTTAAATATAATTTTAACACAATAAAAATAATTTTAATACTTCTTTCACATACAAAAACCAAACTTAAAAATTAAATGTATAAATTTAAAAAATATTACAAAATATATGAAATTGTGAAAACCATTGTGAAAAAGTTGTTCAGAAAATCGAAACGCCAACGTATTATTTTTCGGTTCAAAAAAACTAATAAAGAAAATTAGGATCCAAATAGTTCATTTTAAATACATAATTTATTTGCAATAAAATTATGGAAATAACTACAACCAGTACCTACGCTGAGTACGACTCAAACTGTTTAAACACAATAATAAAAATTTGCTTTCTCAACAATTGTACACAGTGTAAAGTGAATTACAATTCCATATTTATAAATACCCATGTAAAAAACATCGAATCAAGGCAGAAGCCTAAGTTCAGTATCTCTTCTTCACGTGATGAAACTATCATCACGTTGTTATTCGTCATCGATGTGCATGACGGAACATTTTCGTCTTGTCAGTACGTTAATGTGGAAATTAACGTAGTCAATGATAGCAGGGTCTGGGGTGTAATGTTTCACGTAGAGGTGAAAGCGTGGATCTTTTTGGGGAGACTGCTTCAGAGCGTCACCACTAGAGTGGATAGGTGTCGGCGCCGGAGGCGGTGGCAGCTTCCGAGAAGTTGTCGCTGATACCGGAGGTGTAAACGGTCCTCTATGTTCATTCTGCCCTGCAGGCCGAAATTTTTTCCATAGAAATGGTTCCTTATGTATCTTTCCATGATGTGTTGCCCGATGCCTGTTATCCTCTTTTTTCAGCGAATCTGGGCTAGTCAGTTCATACATTTCTGCCAACGATAAATACCAATAGTCTGCGCCATCCCCTATTATTGGAAACAATCGCTTATTCGAGTAAGCAGGTCGGTGTTTTCTTACGAACTCATCATATTTCCGCTTCAATCTTTTCATGTATTCGGTGTAGTGGATGGATCTCAGGAGTGTTTCAAATTCGGATAATTGTGATGTAGCGGGTGCTGAATAGACACCAGCACAGACGTAGGTTCGGAGTAAGTGATGTAGCTTGAAGACCACGAACGCCAACCACTGGCGAGCTTCCTCCTCTAAGATCCGAAGGTCATCAGCTCGGCTTCTGACGCCGAATTCCACAGCTTCAGCAGCTCGTCTTTCTCCGCGTTCCTTCACGACAGCCAACCAACGGCGATATGTGCGGTAGCAAAACTTCGTGCGCCTTGAATAATGTCCGCGCCATAATGCCTTCAAGCAAGTTAAAGATTATGGTTAAATACTCTATCCATGTATCTAGTTGACTTGCACGCAAATGAAGTTGTAACCAGAAACAAGTCATCAATAATGATTTTAGAAGATTGGAATAAAAAGTTTATGATTTACCTCTATGCTTGTTGCAGCTTCTGCGTAATGTTTAGCATGTTTTGCACGCACACCTCTTCTCAGCGCGGCTCTAAGGGCCTTTCTTGCCATGTGAATCCTGAAAGCACTCTGTATTTTTGTCGCATTCTTTGCTAACCACAGCACGTGTTTCCTAATCAGCCATTGTCGAGTAACACGGATCATAATCATTACAGCTTTGAATCTCTCATGGCGACGATTTTCTGCTATATCCGTTACTTTTTGCAACTCTCCGTAAAAATCACTTGCAGACGGCAACAAACGATGTACTGAGGCCATTTATAATAGAAAATTTTTGTATTGCATTTCCGTACAAATTGTAAAACGACCAAAGCTGTCAAAATATTGTCACTTACCTGTTTGGATTTTTTTAACGGCGAGTTTATTATTAAAGGCCAGTATGATTAAGAATGATAGTCAACGAAATTGTAGCGGTCAGTGGACCATTTTGTCGAAAGAAACCTATAATCGTGGCCCCTGAAGAATATTTGGAGAGGCGTAGGCCCTACGGTTAGGGGAGGGGGGGATACGCTGAGGAAGAAGACGATTTAAGAAACATAGGTTTTCAAAGATTCAAATCTTTTTGGCTTCCAGATGGAAATCATAATCTTGTATTATATGATATCTTGTTTTTTATTATCTTTCAAGCAACCTTACTCTTTCCATTACCTACATAAGGTGACGTTTGCAATTTACCCATTAAATTAGTTGCACTGATGAGATTCTTTGCTTAAGGCAGCAGGGAGATGTAAAAATTGATCGCAATAATATCGAGATCGCACAAAGCAAGAAACAAAAATATTGAACACCTTTGAAAACGCTGCCCAAACTGAGGATACCGTAAAACGACCACTTTTCGTTCCACTGTTAGCCGTATTGCTACATAATCAAAAATAAAATACTTAATCAGAAATATTTTAAAGAAATATTAAAAAATATTTTAAGAAACTATGTTTGTTAGTGTGTTTTGTTACCATCTGGAAGGAAATTTAATCTACTAAAGAATTACATAAAAATATTTTATCATAACAGTGTATTTTTAACCGACTTCTAAAAAAGGAGGAGGTTCTCAATTCGGATATTTGTATTTTTATTATGTTTGTCCATGCATAACTCCGTCGCTTGCCAACCGATTAGAAAAATTCTTTTTTTGTTGGAAAAAGTATACATTCCAAATGGTCCCATGAAAATTTTATGGACATCAGATGAGCTGTTTCTGAAAAATCAACAAAAGTCCTAAAAAAAATCTACATTGACGATCTTTTCGTTTACTCTGCATTGCGTTTTTTGTTCACGCATACGTCATTTACGGACCGTCGTCATCGAAAGTCTTTTTTAACCTTCTTCAAAAAAGGAGGAAGTTCTCAGTTCATCTTGAACCCTTTTTTTTTCTTTTTTTTTTATGTATGTTACCTCATATCTCAAAGACGGCTGGACCGATTTGGAAAATTCTTTTTTAGTTTGAAAGGGTATACTTTCTAGTTGGTCCCATTGTTATCACGTCATGATCTGATGATGGAATCATGGAGAAATCGAGGGAACTTTGATATGGAGCACTTTTTGCTCGTCACAATGCATATAGTGAAGTAGAGCTAAAGGTGAAATACCAGAACTCTTCAAAACTCAACGGCTCTGCATAGGGAAAAGCAATATTTTGTCAAAGGTGATAAGTAGTTGACATTTTGGCTTTTGTAACTAAATTAATTACAAACTAACCCACAAAAAAGCGTGAAAATAAAAACTTTCTTGCAAAAAATAAAACCGACTTCCATATCAAAACATGTACATAATCTTGAGTAGCTCAATTTGATTCAACGCGAATATGAAAACAAAAACAAAAAAAAAACTCGTAACAAAAACAAAGGTACTTTGTTGCTAATGCGCCGGTCGCACGCTGGGGGCTGCGCCGCAGCGCTGCGTCGCTCCCCGCGCCCCGCTGCAACCACTAACACCTAAAAATCGACTTCAGCGCATGGAACGACGCATGCTAGGCCTATTGGACACAGTTCTTAAGAGGCAATAATTGGGTGGGAAATTAGAGTATATAAACCCATGTTCGCGGGATTCGGGAAGAGAAATAGAAGAAATTTGTTGAGAGTAGACGGCAAGAGTCGATCTAGTATTTAATATCAGTGATTGTGGGTTTGAGTCATCAGAACTTCGTAAGTTTATATTCTTTATCTTTGAGAATCTTATTATGGAGATTAGAATTGTGTATTTAATTCGAAGTGTTATTAATTACGTGAAATAAACTCTATAACTTGTCATTTATATTTGCAAAACAATTCTTCTGGAAACTGTGTTGGAGTTTAATTTTGTTCTACCAAGTTATAATCCTATTTAAATAAACAGTGGAGAATAAAGTAAATGATAATGTTAAGTGAATCATATCAATACAAATTAGATTAATTTCATTGTAGATATACTTATGCTATTTAATTTAGCATATTAAGTTAAGAAACCAAATAATATATTTTATTACAATAGAATTATTCCTAATATTGATTGATAAATTAATACACCATAGAGGGTTCTATACTAATGTTTTATGTGAATACTATTCCGTTTGATTTATGAGTAGTAAGATAATTTGTTTATTAAATTATTCTTTTGCATTCAATAAGCAAAAAGATTTAGTAAACAAATTATCTCTAAATTATTTTAGGATGTTATATTACTGTTCTTAAAGGTGTGTGTCTTTTCATGTGTAGTATGTGGTATTATTCAAGTAAACACGATAACATCAGTGATAGTTTATTCTATCGATCCAATCGATAGAATCATAGGGACGCTTCTCAATATTAAATGATTTATCACTCCAGACTGGATACGATAAATCATGAGGATTGTTAGGTTCAGCATTAAATAAATAAGTACACAATTATTTATAAGTTAATATTTACACATCACTGCCTCAAATATACACGACACGTAGAATGAATGCATAGGAGAATTATATTACATAACACGTACCTACAAATAAGAGACAAAATATTTATTAAACAAAATATAATTGGGTTATGGTAAGGGGTAGGTGAGTCCATTGGTCCTGACTAGTCGATTAAATTCGAGACTTTCTAGATGGGATCTGGTGTGATTCACAGCTGCTGGGGGTGAGTTTCTGGCCTATAGAAATTCAACATAAAATATTAATACCATAACATAATTAAGAAATAAAATAATAAGGAAGTACTAGGTTTATATATATATTGAACATTCACCATAACATAATTCAGTTTCACGAATTTGCAGAGGTATTGGTTGGAGTCATAGTATTGAGATAAATTGTAGATATCTCTCGAATTTAGACTGTAAGGCTAGGGAGTACTTCAACCAATACTAGACTTATAAATCTCAATAATTTAGTAAATACATCTTCTGTGTATTGTTTTCAAATATTTATCCTGAATAATACCACCTTTTCAGCTGTTTTAATATGGGGAATTAGGGTGGTTAGGTTGTGCTACATACTAAATACTTAAATTCATTGGAACTCTTTGATCAGTAAAAGAAAGGGTACTAACAAGGGCGAAAGCTTTTCGAATGAAGTTTTTTCCTTTGCAAGTAGGAGGCTATAACCTGGTGTTAAGCTTTCTATGTGTGAATGTACTAAGTAGTATAATATTATTCTTTAACTATATTTAATAGTTCATTGGAAAATGAGCACAGACGCGAATGTAGATACTTAGCTTCTAAAAATATTATTGTAAAATCTTGTTCGAGATATTTTATTACCAAATGAAATCATTACCTTTAGGAGTATTAAAAATATCCAAAATTTTTGAGATTAATATTCCTTAAGGTAATGGTAAAAAGGGAAGTGCGACAAAAGACAATCAATATTGTGGTTACTCATAATCGCGTACCGGAGGTACATGTAGTTATAAGTTAATATGGAATTTTTTTTCAGCTTCTACGAGTAGATTTAATTTAATAAATAGTAGTTAGAAGCATGTACCATTTGTGATGGACATATGAGAACCACTTCACCTCCCTCGCGATTCAGTAAAATATTTTAATATTTAATCCTTCATAACACTTTATTATACGGCATGGGGAAGATTAATTTTACTTCTTACAGAACGAAGGAATTTCAGGAAGAATACTACATCACTGTGGGTTATCATGTACACCGGTTAGCTAAAGTTATAATACAATCTTATAATTTAGGAAGAAGAATAGTTCTACAATATTTAATAAGGGTACCCTTTGTAAAGTAGGTAAGAATGAAAAAATAGGAATTAGGGATATTTACAGGTGTTTAATTACATGATAACTCACAGTCCAAAGAAGACACCAAAAGTTAGTACCATGATTTCCTTATATTCGCCATTTTGGTTTAATTACTTGAACAATTATTTTATATTTTGAATTTTATTTAAACCTAAAGTAAATTCTTTTATCAATAGACATATTATTAGAGAGAAGTATTTGAAACCAACATGGCCTTCCTAGTTAATATAATCGGTGACTACTTTGGAATTACTAATGTTTTACACAATTAATAGGAGATATTTATAAAGTCACTTATTGTATAACTAGAGTAAACTTTAAGCTTTTGACAGTTCCTTTATGTTAACTAATGATGTTTTTCTTATTGTGATTTTGCGGTTTTCCTGGATATTTTATAGCGCTGTGTGAATTTAAACATAATTTAGGACGAATTATTCCTTTCAGGTCGTATTAACAACATAAGTAAATACACTTCCATACTTATTGCAATTTTCCTTTGTTATTTATAATATTGTGTGAGTCTTAGCAATTCTTCAAGTGAAGTTATTTCTTCATATAGTATTAGAAACTTAAGCAGATATGCGTAGTTAATATATAGTAGGGCCAAATCAGTTCACTTATTATTTGAAAACAGACAGAAACTGGTTATAACTCGTTATTGAAAGTAATTCATACTTAACCAGGTTGTGTTGGTTCATTTCTTAAGCTGAATAGTAGAGTTGTTAGATAATAAGTGTAGTTAGTTCCGCGTATCTTCGTCGCGAGAGTAGAGTTACTTCAAGAACATGAATATACTAATCTTGCACCAGTTGACTTTACACAATCTGTAGTATTTTCATAAGTCAGTGTCTATTCAAGGAGTTGTTATGAATTTAAGGGACCTCACAAACCCCTTCTAAGCATAGCCTCCTAAGAAGATGCTCATTGGTGATTATATTCTACTGCAAGCAGGAACACTTCACATGCAGCAAAGATCTTTATGCACACTCTACAACTGTAATTGATAAGCAATGTTTCAATTCAACTCGCCACATCAATCTTACATAGTTAATTGGGGCTAAATTAGTATTGCAAGTTAATTAGCTAGGCCCTACCTCTTCCTTATCCCTTCTTTTCCAACTAATCATTTCCTTCCCATTCCTTCTAACTTAAACAAATTATAGGAAAATATTCCTGATACTATTTCACTCCAGCATGATTAATGTAATTGTGACATTTTAATTATGATAAATGAATTTAATAACCTAATTCTTGGAATTCCATGGGAGGAATATTATGGGAATGATTCTCATCATTTCAATGTATGTAGGCACCCGGCACTGATGGAATATCATAGGTGTTTCCGTTGATACCCTATGAGGAGTAGGAGCACTTATGGGACCCCTTCGTGTAAATTCTGGCTGTGTCTGATTCTGGCACTTATGAAATTCTTGGATAAAGAGGTTGTGAAATAATTGTGATATAATTAATGGCTTGAGTACATCTCAATAATTTATAAAAGAGTCTCAGTACCATTATAATTATAGGCTTAGTCCTATCATATACTAAGGTTTAACCTTTTACTAAGAATGAAAGGTAACATACTAATTAAAGTGTTCAATTTATTATTGATTAATGTTGGACTGAATGGTTGTACCTACTTACTGTATAGGACTTAAAACCGCTTTGAATCCAATATCCCATCTGAAGGGAGTGCACATAGTGGTTGGCACTCATTTTAGTTGAGGCGTTTGGTGTGGAGCCTACTAACCCCTACAAAAGTTTGTAGGGGCAGATTCCCTAATTCCTTTATTCCTTATTATCAAATATATATGTTACAATCTTTAATTCAGGAAGAACTGAATTGTCTTCCTTAGGTATAAGGTATTTAAAAATAACTTTATTATGCTTGATTATCTGATCAAGACCTTTATTCAACCACAGAAATAATTAATTTAAATTAACCGAAGTCAATTACCCATTTCTGTAAATAGTCTCTTTCCTCTAAAAGACCCAGGTTACTTTATAAACATAACGTAGATGAGACGATCATTGGCCAATCAAATCTTCAATTTAAGGGTTGCAAAGGGAGGTTAGTTACAAACACTACAAAGCCAAAAATAATTTTAATTTCGGAAGACGGTGTGAAAAAAAAAAAGAAAATACAAAACCAATAACACCGACTACCGAAATTAAAATAATTTTTGAATTTGTAGTGTTTTGATATGGAAGTCGGTTTTATTTTTTGCAAAAAAGTTTTTTAATTAATTAAAACTGCGAAGTTTATTTCATATTATAATATGAAAATGTCGTTTTACGGTATCCTCACTATAAGCAGCGCCTTAATATACCAAAATAGAACCCATGACCAAAATAAAATAGCTACTACCTTGACGGACAAGTAAGAAGGATTGAAATACTAGCTTTCAATTGTAGTAAAAAATTATTTCCGATGTATTATGTAGGTACATCGACATATCTCACAGTCAAAGTTAATAATCCCAACAATGTAATGATAAGATGAAACTATAAAGTACTGCTTTTCGTAGTTCCTTCTTTATTTCTGCTGTGACGCCTTTATTTGTACTAAATTTTATCATGAAAGTACCGTATAGTTTTCATGTTCGAGTATCAAAACATGTTGCATAAATAAGCGTATTTTTATTGTGTTAACTTATAAGCTTGTTTTTAGAACTTCAAGGAACCATATACCTACGCATTTGATATTTTTTTCAACTTGATTAATCTACGCGAGCCTCAGAGAGCGCTGACAGGCTAACAGACATACGGACAATGAAGTTATCTTTTAAGAACTCTATCCTTTTGAAATATGAAATACAAAAATGTATGAACAGCGGTTCCATTTGAGGTTATCTATTTCAAGTAACGTTGTTAGTTTGCGTAGGTAATCTCGGGAATTCTCAATAACTTCCACTAATATTGGTGACCAGACTTAAAGAACGAGATTTTTCCTGCCTTGAAAAGAACGTAAAGCATTTGGTCCTGGTTATCGTTTTCAGTACAGTTTTGATAGTCGGTACGGGTAGTCAGAGCCCTAAAAATCTGTCATCAGTCTCGTTAAAAGTGTCATATTATCCAGTTATTGGGTAATGACAGATACTACCTATAAAATACTGTTACTCGGCGTACTTGGTGGATTATAACTTAAATCTTACGATTTAATATAAATAAAACACAATTTATCTTCATTACTATTTTTTCCCGTAGCTTCACCGGAGTGAACCGATGAAACGCTTTTTCGGCGCAAAACAGTAATGTATGTAACTTCCCAGTCCTTCAAATAAATCTTCAAAAAAAAATCACATCGGTCCGTTGCCCTGTTTGACTCGAGAGACAAACAAACACACTTTCGCATTTATAATATCTTTTTCGGTTAAAAAACAAACATACGAACTCAAAATAAAAGACGGCCGGTCTTTTTTTTTTTTTTTTTTTTAACGTGGTAAAATTATCAAATAAGTCCTCCCACTCCGGGCAGGGTGGGAGGGACTGTCAGACTTTTACTGACTAAAATCCACGGTGTTCCTTCAATAATCCTTTACATACCGGGGCCACGGTAACGGGATGAGTCCCACGACCCCGGCAGGATTCGGCCCTCTGCAGAGGGGGCCTCGTCATGTTGCTGACGCTCTTTGAGGCGCGCGTGAAACACGACGCGCCGTCGACCCGGGCATGGTCCATGGTCGGACAGCGAGTTGCCCTTTACTCGCTGTCCGCATGCCCGCGCCTACGGTGGCCGGAGATCGTCGGCCGACGTCCGACGCCGTGGGCGTCTACCACTGCGGCTGGGCTGGAGGGAGGACGCCATCCTCTCCCTCATGCGGCCCGCCTCCTCCTTCGAAAGCATGACTGCTTCGCAGAAGGAGGCGACCGCTTCCCACTCCCTCTCGCCCCGCAGCATGGCCTCGACCAAGGCCGGGCGCGAGAGGTCTCCGCCTATTGTCGCTGTGAGGACACGTCGGTGCTCTGCCCAAGCTGGGCAGTCCTGCACCGTGTGCTCGACTGTGTCCTCAGGGCGACCCTCGCAGTGGTGACACCCAGGCGTCTCTTCCTTACCCATCAGACACAGGTACCTCCCGAAACTTCCGTGTCCGGTGAGGACCTGCGTCATGCGGTAGGTCAGGACGCCGTGACGCCGATCTAGCCACTCCTCAAAGAGGGGTCTTACCGCCGCAATTGCGGCGTGCCCGAAGACGGCCGGTCT
Source organism: Tholera decimalis (assembly GCA_943138885.2). NCBI lineage: Eukaryota > Metazoa > Arthropoda > Insecta > Lepidoptera > Noctuidae > Tholera > Tholera decimalis. Next base: position 22,794,000 of record OW964559.2, read on the forward strand.
TAATTTAAAACTTAAAATATACACAAAATATTTTCACAAAGGCTCGTTCTGCTTCCGACAACACAGAACACATTTATCATTTCCCTACACAGGCTATTAAAGCACTATTAGAGCCTTACTTACCGACACATTAAGTGGCCTTCTTGCTTTATAACCAACATTAAAAACAAATTAATATGTTCCGATATCTTTGACTACCAGTACTCCAATGCTGATATTGGTTACGGTTGCAATCAATACTAAAGTGGGCGTCGTAGAATTCACATTGCTAACAATCTTATTAACCACTCCAAATAAGCTAAATATACTTATGTCTGGAATGGGTTCACAACAATTGTGTAGTGGGTGGTTCGAATCCGTTACCTCTCGATCATAAGCACTTGCACTGCACTGACTTTAGCATCTGACTGGAGCCCGGTCCCTGATCAATCAAATGTCAATGATAGGTCTCTTTGTAGCTTACATTTTAGCCTTCCACTAATTTGTAAACAACTAAAGATGCTAGATATAAATAAAGGGCCAGGACCGGATCAGATACCTCCTTACTTTTTGAAATGCTCAGCGAACACAGTATGCAAACCATTATTCAGAATATTTAATCAATGCATGTGCAAGGGTTTGTTTCCAACTGTCTGGAAAATGGCTAATATAGTACCGGTCTATAAAGGCGGTGCCAGACAAAATATTGAGAATTATCGACCTATTTCTCTTCTCTGTACACATGCTAAATTGTTTGAAAAGCTAGTTCACCATGAGATATATCCGCTTATTCAACATTGCATAATTCCGGAGCAACATGGTTTTGTGAAACTAAAATCGACTGTTACCAACTTAATGATTTTCACTTCCTGCTTATTCAATAATATGGACATCAGAGCCCAAACCGACGCAATTTACACTGACTTCAAAAAAGCCTTTGATAGAGTTGACCATGAAATACTTTTAAACAAAATTTCATTTAATGGCATCAAGGGTAATCTATTGCGCTGGTTTCAGTCTTATATTTGTAATCGTAGTCAAAAAATAGTAAGTAACGGGTACCATTCTAACACATTCTTGGCTACTTCCGGAGTTCCGCAGGGTTCAATTCTGGGTCCTTTGTTGTTTATTCTTTACATTAATGACATTGGTAAGTGCTTTCAAAACAGTAAATTTTTATTATACGCTGATGACTTAAAAGTTTTTAAGAAAATTTTATCGATCAATGATTGTTACCTACTACAAGACGATTTAAATAGATTATCTAATTACTGCGACAAGAATAAACTAAAATTAAGCATCTCCAAATGTAAATACCTCAACTTCACCAAAAACAAAAATATAATTGACTACAATTACTGTCTCTGCGATGAACTCCTTCTTAAAGAAACTCAAATTTGTGATCTGGGTGTACTTTTGGACTGCAAACTTCACCTTAATTTACACATTGAAAAAATTGTAGCCAAAGCTTTCCAAATGTATAATCTTGTAATGAGATCGTCATCTGATTTCAAACGCCCAGACACATATCTATATCTTTTCAACTCTTTAGTACGACCACAAGTAGAGTACGCGTGCATGATATGGGACCCTTACTATGCAAAATATGACAAAACAATTGAAAGAATTCAGCGAAAATTTTTGAAAAGTTTGCAGTTTAAATGTCACTTGCAGCGTCTACCATATAAAGAGTCGTTACAGAAATTTAAACTACTTACACTACATTCAAGGCGTCTATTACTCCAAGCCATGATGCTCCGTGGACTAATACACAACAAATTTGATTGTCCTGAACTTGTGAATAATATATTTTATGTCGTGCCCAGAACCATAATAAGACGAGAGGCACGCGCTTACCCACTCTTTGCTACGACCTCTAGTCGTACAAATGCGGGTGAGCGGGCGCCTCTCCACAGATTAGTCAAAATATATAACCAATATTTTGTTAAAATAGACATATTCGCACTACCTCATAATTTATTTAAAAAAGAATTGATTGATACACTTAAAACCTAATAGTATAAGTTTAAAATAAGCCCTAATATTATAAGCTATCAATACTGTATGTAAGTCAATAAAAATTAAAAAAAAGAAATTGTAATTTGTGGAAACGTTGTGAATTGTACGTTTACCTATGTTTACTTATGTATATCTAGTTGTAAGACAAAATGTACAATTGTTGGTTTTCCCTAATAAAATAAAATAAAAAAATAATAAAATAAGGCCGACATCTTAGCCATTAGGCTCAAGGCCCTCACAGTCCTTGCGCCCCAGCCGCTGCAGGAGACGCTCCGGGCGTCGGGAGTCGCAGGGTGACTCCCGGTCACCGTAAGTGCGGGCCTGTGGGCCGCCAACAATGGATAGTTCACCGTCTGACAGAAACCATGCCCGGGTAGACGGCGCATCGTGTTCCACGCGCGCCTCAAAGAGTGTCAGCAAAATTTTCGGGGCCCACTAGTGGGCCGTTGCCTGTGCGGGTTGCGGAATTGTTCGAAAGAGTTACCGTGACCTCAGACCACGGATAGGTTTTAGTCAGTAAAAGTCTGACACACCCCTCCGCTTCGCTTAGATAGGGAGACAGTCATTGGATGATTTCTAATACCTAAAAAAATAAAAATATCCAAGTACCGAAAATTTTCAAAACATTCTACATCCACTAACTCGTGGAAACTGAATAGCAGGGGCTTCCGTCAGGAAAATATGTTTATATATAAGTTTCAATGTTTATGTTTCATAACTCAGTTTTTAAATAATGAAGTACCTGGGTGAAATCGTGGATGACAGGCTTAATTGGCATACCCACATTAAAGTGATTACTTCACGTGTTAGGAAGCTTCGGCAGGTGGCTGACTTTGAGCAGCTCCGCACGGTGTATATAGCGCTAGCACAGTCAATCATAAGCCATTGTATCACAGCATGGGGAAGAGCTTGTAAAACTTCCATGATAGGCCTTGAGACAGCCCAACGATCTCTGTTAGAAGCTATGACCTTTAAACCGTACCGATTCCCTACTAAAACGTTATATGAAAATTGACACGTTTTAACATTGAGGCAATTGTATCTTTATAATCTGACAATAAAAGATCATGAAATCAATCACCCCGGTAAATCACGTCATCAACAGGTTTGGTTGCGTGATTTACCGGTCTATCACTAATGTTTGTCGTGCAGTAAAATGTAACACAGCATCTGCTCGAAGTCAACGTCCATACCTAGTTAGCTACATCTATATTAAATTAAATACAGCTTTCAATGTAAACCCATTAAAAAATAAAGCTTTACACATGAAATGAAATGAAACATTTATTTTGTAAATTGGTTATAAATAACACTTTTACACGTCATGGTTTCAAACACTTGACTATTCGCAGACGGAAAACTTATTGAAAGAATTATAGGTAGCATAGGCAAGCGACAGAAGGACTACCACCGAGCACAATAATTACTCGTACATACACGTACACAACTCTCAAAAAACACATACATACACACACGACATATAAGACCATGCAGCCATTAATTTTTGTCTTTATATAATTTCTATCATTTTTTAGGGTTCCGTAGTCAACAAGGAACACTTATAGTTTCGCCATGTCCGTCTGTCTGTCCGTCTGTCCACGGTTTAGCTCAAAAACTATTGGTACTAGAAAGTTGTACTTTGGCATGAGTATACACGTTAATGACGCCGAAAAAGTGGTAAAATAAAATTTTGAAAAAAACAATTAATTAGGGTACCGGAGCATACATGTAAAGTGGGATGATAATTTTTTTTTTTTCGTTCTTCCCATAGTGTGGGATATCTAAAATATTAGGGGTTTGGTAAGATCGTTTTTTGATTAAGTAAACCGTTCGTGACTTATCAAGCTTTAAAGTACCAATTTTCGTTAGAGTCAAGTGTCCCCCCTCTATCAACTAAACGGTTGTAGTTAGAAATTCAAATGTCACGGCAGTAGTACCCATATATAACGAAATTTAAAGGAAAACTATCACACATAAGTGGGCTTTACAAGTTTACGAGTAATAGTCGACCAATTGTATTTGACTCGAAAATTTCGAACAACTCCATAGAAATGTCGATAGATGGCGCTAAGCGCCAGTTGTATCGTGCTAGTTTCTTTTGACGATTGAGTAGTGTAGCTCTGTGTCCGTATTTAAATTCAAAAAACCGGCTATGACAAGTTTTATACAAATCTCTAAAAAAAATTAAAACTTTCCGTGCAAAATTGTCGGATCAGGTGAGGATTTGTATAGGAAGTCAAATTATTTAGGTAGTCATGTTTGGCTTTTAGTTAGAGTATGGTACAAAACGATCAGTCAGCGAATACGACACGCACTTGGCTGTTATAAAAACTACGGAACCCTACACTGCGCGTGGCCCGACACGCACTTGACCGGTTTTTTTTTTGTTTTATTCATATAAATAATGTTAATGCAACACAAACGGGTGAAGACACCTTTTTATATCAATAAAACATGTATCTATACTAATATTATAAAGCTGAAGAGTTTGTTTGTTTGTTTGTTTGCTTGAACGCGCTAATCTCAGGAACTACGGTTCTGATTTGAAAAATTCTTTCAGTGTTAGATAGCCCATTTATCGAGGAAGGCTATAGGCTATATATCATCACGCTAAGACCAATAGGAGCGGAGCACTAATGAAGAATGCTTCAAAATCGGGGGATGTTTTTTCCACGTGGACGAAGTCGCGGGCGGAAGCTAGTTTATTATAAACCATGCAATATACTACGAAAGGTAACTTAAAACAACACACACAATGCCTTATCGCATTCCGCGATTTCTTAAAGGCAAACTGGAAATAGGACTGTCATTTCTGTAAAAATAAATACAAATATAAAATAGGTACGTGCGAAAACATTCGCAACACTACTAAGTGTTGTGATGTCTACTTCAAAAAGATTACCTATTGCTCACAAATTCAAATTATAGGAAAGTGTACATATACAAAAGTTAGCAGAAAGCCTGCATTAGTTTCTCTTTAAGCAAACCGCAGTGCTAGAGAGACTTGCAAATGAGATCAGTATACCTACATAATAAGTCTACATCTAAACAGAACACATCTAAGAAAACGATTTAATTTGCGCAACATAAAATAAGAAAAAAAGAATATATGAGACCACAACTACCGGCTTTGGAAATGTATAATGATATATACGATCCGTGTTTTATCAGAGTATTGCAAGGAACAAATAAATAATTATTTTTAAGAAGAAACTAGGAAGCAATATCAACCAATGTATTAACGTAACACTGATTTTTTTCCACGCCATTTGCAAAGATAAAATTACTAAGTTAATAACTGTTCATCGTTAACAGGAACTTACACCTTATACAACGACAATTAATAAAGAAAACTGGTGGGTAAATAACTAATCAAGTGTGATAATTTAATGATCAATTAAAATATGCTTCATACAGATGCTACAGTTTCTAAATGAAAAAAGAAATGTTGACAAAACTAACCAAGTTTAAATACGAAACAAAAAGAAAATATCGTATTCTGCTTATTTAGTCGTGGTTGCGGGAATGTTTCAATGAGACACCGCAGCCCCGGCATGCAATGGCAACTGAAGAAACAGTCAGAAGAAGTTCGACACTCCTTCCCGCTACACCCAAGGGTGGAAAGAGTCATTTGGCGATTGAAAAAGAAAAGAGGTTGTCAAAGTTTTGTTGTAACATGTTTTGTGCTAAACGCGTTTTGTTATTTGCGAAACATGTAGTTTTAAACCTTATTCATCTCCGTCCTAACTGATGAAAATAATGGTAAGGATTTTTATCTATACTTATAATAAATCTGTAGAGAGGTCGATTCTGTACATGAAATATATTTACAAAATAACTATCAGGGGGTGATTAGGGATCGATACTGATGCCAAAACAGCAATCAGTAAAATTTTTGTCTGTCTGTCTGTCTGTATAACCGTTATAGAAACAAAAACTACTCGACGGATTTTAACGAAACTTGGTACCATTATTTATCATACTCCTGAGCTGGTTATAGTATACTTTTCATCACGCTACAATCAATAGGAGCAGAGCAGTGAAGGGAAATGTTGGGAAAACGGTAGAAGTTACTCCATTTTTTAAGCTGCCGTCGCGAGTGCAACCTTAATGGTTAAAGCTACACAGAAATCATTTATGACGGAAATGTTCTCCTTAAAATTATATAAAAAATATCCCACGACAGCATATATCTTTATTTTATGGTTGACTCACAATAACACGTATAACTCCCGATAGCTTAGCAGTTCGAAGCTTTCTGATTATTATTCTGCTCCGAAATTTAAAACCACCACAACTTTGCAATGGAACTCGGCTAAAAGTAACCCAGTTGCAACAAAATATAATCGAGGCTCAAATTTTAACAGGTTGCGGTGCAGGAGAAACCGTCTTTATTCCCAGAATTCCCATAATACCAAATAATTTTCCATTCCAATTTAAAAGAACGCAATTCCCAGTATCGGTGTGTTATGCAATGACAATTAATAAGGCTCAAGGGCAGACTTTTCGTGTTGCTGGAATAGATCTCGGTGTCAGTTGTTTCTCGCATGGTCAGTGTACGTCGCTCTTTCCCGGGTTAGCAGTTCTAGAAATCTTTATGTTCACGTGCCGGACGGGTCAACTTTCAACATAGTTTACCCGGAAGCTTTGCGCTGAACTATTTTCGTTCTATAGGTACTATAGAACGAAAAAAAATGAGGTTAAGCCTCATGTGAACGTGATCTAAACAATATTACCAATACATTAACTTAATAACACACAAGGAGTTACACGCTGACGGAGTCGCGGGCACAGCTATTAACAATAATATTGTGCGGTTCGGTATTGCGATATTTTTCAACAGTATTATAGATTGACATATTATATTTCCCTACTAAATTACGAAAGTTAATCTGTCTGTTACATCAAAATCACTGAACCGTGAGGAAGGACATAGGCTACTTTTTTTTTACGAAAAACGACGGAAACGTGGACGAAGTCGCGGGTAACAGCTATCTATACTAATAATATAAGGCTGAAGAGTTTGTTTGTTTGTTTGAACGCGATAATCTCAGGAACTACTGGTTCGAATTGAAAAAATATTTTTTAATTTAATAGTCAATTTATATCATTACGCTAAGGCCAATAGGAGCGGAGCGCCAATGAAGAATGCTTCAAAATCGGGGTTTAATTTAACGTTAGCCCAAAGTAACTATTCCACGCGGATGAAGTCGCGGGCAAAAGCTAGTTTAAAATAAATTAATGACTTTCACGTGCACTATTAATATCAGAGTGAAACAATATTTATCACCTGCTGTATTTTTGCCTGCAATTGACGGACACCAAAATTCTGTTTAATTAAATGGGTAACATATACGCATATTTGATGCAGCATATTAAACGATGAAGATATTTTAATCACGTTTGGATTATAATTTATATAGGTAACAATTATAATCTGTGTAAATAATAATTATATTATTAAACTTTATGTGTGAAACATAAATCCATCCATACTTCCATATCCATATCCATACTTCCATATCCATACTAATATTATAAATGCGAAAGTAACTCTGTCTGTCTGTCTGTGTCTGTCTGTCTGTTACCTTTTCACGCCTAAACCGCTAAACCGATTGAGCTGAAATTTGGCATGGGAATAGTTTAGTGCCCTAGGATATAGATATAGGATAGGATAGTTTTTATCCCGGAATTCCTACGGGATCGGGAATTACATGGGAAAAACCTCCCACGCGAACAATTTATAAGTCTCTTGTAATTTTTGCAACTGCCTCGTTGGTCGAGTGGTGGCAAGCGACGACCGCTGAACACGAAATCTTGGCTTCGATTCCCGTGTCGGGCTAAAAGTGCTATTGGATTTTTCTGTAAGGAATTTCTCTAAAGTAGCCCGGACTTTGGAAGTTGGTGATGGGATACCCCCATGCCTCGGAAAGCACGTTACGCAGTTGGTCTCGGCTGTCGTTTTGACATTTTTGACAGCTGTTCGTCAGGTCGTTGAGCTCCTTAGTAGTCCAAAGTTGAGCTTACAGACTAACTGACAAAGACTTGCGCTGACGGGACGGATCTACTCAATTTCACTCATTTCAGACTAATCTACATAATCCTCATAAACGATTGTGAATATGTGCACTATGTAGGTTTTTTTTTCATTCGAGTTAAACATAATAAATTGTCTGGCAGTTTGAGTGCTTTTTGCGGCCTACCCAAAGGTGGGTACCTTGGTATTGTTCGTCAAATCGTTAAGCTCCTTGTTCTAAGTTGAGCTATACGTCATTTGACAAATTTTTGCACTGTATGGACAGGCCCACTCAAATCTGTGAGCATCTTTCTTCAAAAGACCGCCTCAGACTGAAACCTACAAGGTTCCCATATAATTAAATCAGTGTAGATTGTATGGACTTTAAAAGAGACGGACCCCTGAGTTTGTTTCGGTGTTTCTTCTCAGGGTAGTCAGTTAGGAAACACCGGCCTCATCTAGTTAATATTTACGGAAAAAATGACGTGTAAAAGTGTTATTTAATAACCAATTTGCAAAATAAAGATCATTTATCATTTGTTATGGGTAGTCAGAAGCCAGTAAATCTGACAATGGTGTAGCCACGGGGTATCGTGTTACCCAGCTATCTATTGGGTTGTGGAACTCAGATAGGCAGTCGTTCCATGTAAACACTAATACTCAGCTGCATCCAGTTATACTGGAAGCTAACCCTAACATGGTTGGGAAAATGCTAAACATATAATATAAAAACTTTTTTGCAAAAAATAAAACCGACTTCCATATCAAAACACTACAAAGCCAAAAATAATTTTAATTTCGGTAGTCGGTGTTATTGGTTTTGTATTTTCTTTTTTTTTTACACCTGCTTCCGAAATTAAAATTATTTTTGGCTTTGTAGTGTTTTGATATGGAAGTCGGTTTTACTTTTTGCAAAAAAGTTTTTATTTTCGTCCTTTTTAGTGGGTCAGTGAATTTTCCAAATCGGTTCGTAAATGACGGAGTTATGCGTGAACAAAAAAACGCAATGCAGAGTAAACGAAAAGATCATCAACGTAAATATTTTTTTAGACTTTTGTTGATTTTTCAAAAACGGCTTGTCCGATTTCGATAAAATTTTCATGCGACCATTTGGGAAGTATACCCTTTTTAACAAGATAAGAATTTTTCAAATCAGTTGGCAAGCGACGGAGTTATGCGCGGACAAACATAAAAAAAAAAAAAAACAAAATACAAACATCCGAATTGAGAACCTCCTCCTTTTTTAGAAGTCAGTTAAAAATTAATTAAATTGAGCTAATTATATCTATTCACGTTTTATCATGAAGAAAAAGCTCAAAATATTGTTAAACAACCTAAATTACTTAGAAACAGAACATCTTCTTAGTGTTCCTGTATAACTTTTACTGCAACAGTGGTATATTTTAACATACGCAACACACACTCATATCACGCACTTACACATATAACACACACACAGACACACCTTACCTTACATATTCCCTCAACATAACATTTACACTCATCAACACACCTTAGCATAATTAATTTTGTTTTTGTATTTAATTATTTTTTTAAATATATTAAGTTTAGTTTTGTTTTCCCATTTACGTTAAGTTTAAGTACCAGTGATCACATTATTGTAAAAAAAAAATATTGAACTAATAAATGATTATGATTATATAGCAATTTCATAATGATGTGCAATCTTAAAAACAGTTATAAATATACTACAGTATGTTAACTAACAGAGGGCGTTCCCGTTAACCCGCAATAGTATAGCATCCATACATGCAAAAAAAATATTACTATATCAAAACAAAATGTTTTTATTTATTTTTTTTGTATTAAAATATTCACTAATATGTTAAATTGATACGTAAAAGAAACACTCTGTACACGCGTACTTGAAGGACGGCAACGTCGCAATTTATTTATGAATGACGGGCCGCGTGTGCGGCGATCTAATTGATGTGCTTACTATTGCGGGTTAACGGGAACGCCCTCTGTTAGTTAACATACTCTATATAAGTAGTCCTACATCTGAACTTTAGTGTGTTCAGGCAAAATCAGCTACCACTTAAATGAATATGAAGCATGAATAATGAGCTAATGAAAACGTTCCCGCGCAATAATACAACGTGTAATTTAAAGGGTATATACATACCAAGTGCACGGCTTCTTTGGATGATAAGAAACGATATAGCAAGAGTTTTGTAATCCTTTGTCTACATGTGTCGAACTTATTAGAAATTTCAATACATTGATACCAGCGGGCCTAGACAAAATCCATTTTCTGTTAGCGTTAACGCCAACGGAAAAATTAAATTGTATGGAGTTGACATTTACTAACACGTGACAATCACGTGACATGTGGTTAGCAAATGTCAACTCCATACAATTTAATTTTTCCGTTGGCGTTATCGCTTACAGAAAATGGATTTTGTCTAGGCCCGCAGAGACCGAATTTTTCAAATTAAGAAGAACGAAGAGAATTATCGTTTTATTGGCAAGTGACGTGGAAAGTGATGACCCTCATAGTGGTGTGACACGTTTGTTATTATTGGTATTCAAGAAATATACGAAACCAAAAATTTGGGTTCAATTCTGTGAGTCGCTTATTTTTAGCTGAAACTTTGCATAGAGACTCCATACCAGATGTTGTCTTCAGTCCTTTTGGATAGATATGGGGTTTCCGTTACTCGTTGTATAACAAAAAAAAAATCACTTCATTCTTTAAGGGGCTCATGGTTAATTATAACAGCTGCATGATTCATTCTTCAAGGTTAAGCAACGCTTGCCGAGGTTGGTCCCTTGATTGGTGATGACATATTTTGTCTTTAAAATAAAAAAGGCCCACTAATAAATAATTAAATAAAGTTTTTAGATAGTGATAATTTCATGAAATTAAGCGGGATAGTAATTAGCATCATTTTTTCTTCTATTTAGTCAATTTATAGTTTAAGTTATTAAGTTTAAGTTATTCATTAACTATGTGACACCAAGATTATTTTCAATATATATTTTTCTATCTATGTCTATATTGTTTTTATATTGCGACTAGCTAAAGACCTAAACCAAACATCATTAAGATGTGTGGTTTGTTTTAAAATCGTAAGTTGTTCAGTCGCCTCTTAAAGTGAAAGTGAATAATTATGTTAATTACAGGCAAGCATCATCATCCATTCTATCATCAATAAAGACAGCAGTCAAAGCAGTTTAACAATCCATAAGAAAATAGAGTCTCGAAGTTTAACTGCCTATTTCGTGTATTAAAGGTTCTTTCATTAGGCGCCCAAAAAATGTTGTTTCAAACATTTTCTCAACCCCAATCAACAACTCAAGATACTTGAAATTCTTTTGAAAGGGTTTCCAAAAATCTCGATTGGCTACGGGGCGATTTGCTGCGAGGAATTCAAGCACATAGTTGGATGTAGTGGTAGGTACGACTATGTAGAAGGTTGGTATACCCAATTGGTTCGTACAATCACTGATTCCCTTTGATTAAATTCCCGATTCGAACGCTGATTACTACAAATTACAGACGCTTTGTAATTTGTTATTTTCACATACAAAGCGAATCGAAGTAAATTACAATTAATTGAGTCTAGTCAGGTGGAAACACCCTTTTTGTGGTTGAAGTATTTGGATAAGCTAGTACATTTTAATGTTAAAAAATTGTTGTTATTTTAACAATATCTGTACTCATATTCATTTCACAGATTGTAAATAAAGCAAACTTATACACATGAATTTCACTACACACCTAAGGCGGGTGTTTATTATGCTAAAAAATTTTTAGCAAAAATAGAACCGACTTCCATATAAAAACACTACAAAGGCAAAAATAACTTTAATTTCGGAAGGCGGTGTCAAAAACGAAAATATATAGAAAACTAAAGACACCGCCTTCCGAAATTAAAGTTATTTTTGCCTTTGTAGTGTTTTTATATGGAAGTCGGTTCTATTTTTTGCAAAAAATTTTTTTTTCATGCTTTTTAGTGGGTCGGTTTGTAATTTATCTAGTTACGAAAGCCAAAATGTCAACTACTTATCAACTTTTACAAAATATTGCTTTTCCCGGTGCAGAGCCGTTAATTTTTGAGGAGTTCTCCTGGTACATCATCATCAGCTCTACTTCACCATATGCATTGTGACGAGCATAAAGTGCTTAACATCCATATTCAAGTAATCTAATCGCAATCAACGAAATACTTATTATTGAGTAGTTTCGGTGGCCATCTGGGGTCTTCATCATCAGTTCCACTTCCTCAAATGGTGCTTTTCGAGAGCAACTGCACAAGGTACTATAAGAAATACCCAAAACGCTATAGGTGTGCCTATAATTTTTGAAGAGTTCCCTCGATTTCTCCATGATCCCATCATCAGATTCAAACGTGACGACAATGGGACCAACTAGAAAGTAAACCCTTTCAAACAAAAAAAAAAATTCCAAATTGGTCCAGCCATCTCCAAGTTATGAGGTAACATAGATAAAAAAAAAATAGTTCAAGATGAATTGTAAACCTCCTTTTTTTGAAGTCGGTTAAAAACAAAAACTTTTTTACAAAAAATTGAACCGACTTCAAAACTTACAAAAAAGACTTGCACATTCACAGGCACACCCGAGGTGATGAAACCTATTCATTTATCTTGGCACCGACTTCAGCTATGTGAGCCTACCTAGCGCTTATTTTTAACAGAATTAGACATCCAATAAAACAATATTTAGGGTTATTTCTCTCTTTGTAGTGCAAGTCTTTTTTGTAAGTTTTGTACTCGGTTCAATTTTTTGTAAAAAAGTTTTTTTTTATGATTTTTAGTGTATCATTGTTTGTGCTACTTGAGATACCTACATACCGTTCGCACTTACTTTTTCTAAAGAGAGTTTGCTGTATACGTCTTTTTTACCCACTTAAACCATATTTTAGACGTGATTTAGAAGGTCTATGCCTCAGCTGTGGCGATATTAATAGGCTAATTATGCTAAACAGTACATAGGTGTACGAGGGCAGCAATCGCGGAAGATTTTCTGTTTTAAATTGAAGAGTTCCATCACTTATCTCGTAAGATCTTCATCAGATTCTGATGTATTACATACCAAAACCTTCCTTGTAAAATATGCTTTCAAACAACGAAAGTAGTTTCTGAGAAAATCGCGGATATACAAACATACATAAACACATACATACATATATACATACTGATCGAATACAGAAACTCCGTTTTGAAGTCGGTTAAAAAACAGCGAAAACTTAAAGGGCAGTCTTTTTTTTTTCAATGTATACAATACGTACCTATAGGTTGAATCATCTATATGTGAACAATGTTTGTTAATATTTGTGCATTTTTTTAGCGAAGAAACATATAATTTAAATAGATCTATCTAAATAGAAAGGAAATTAATACAACTCACGGTAAATATTAACTCGAAGTATTATCAATTTCATGTAAATCCTCAGCATCAAATATTACCTCTGTAAATTTCTGCATTTAATTTGATTTAACTAAATATAAATTAATATTGTTGGAACATAACACAAATAGTATATCAACTACTATTTGTATTATGTTCCAACAACAATTTTATTCCAACACAAAATTACACTTTACTCGAAAAAGTATCTTATTTACCTGGAATTGTTTGAAAAATAGAACGTGATACTTTACCCTTTATACAAACAACGGATGACCTAATCCGGACCCAAGTAACAGTATTACAGACTATCGGACAGTAAAGGTTTCACTTCAATCGGATAAGCCACTATAGGGTTACCTTGTGTCGTATCAACATCAGATTTCTCTTGATAAACATTTTCCGTACTGTACTCATATTCTGCCTTGGTATGATTGCTTTCTTTCTCTCTCCCCCCGGTTTTCACAATCAACATATCGTAAAAAAATAAAACTGTTAGGTTTTTTCAAGTTATAATTATGTTTTTACATTTCAAGTCTTGAAGTAAAAATCCAAAACGGAAAATAACACAGATAGTAGCAGGGTAACACCCCTTACTGTCATAGGGATGGGAAATGGTTCCTTTGAAAACTTAGTAACTTAGTAGTTTTTTTTTTTAAATGCAGTAAATTCTACCATCAACGAATACAGGATACAAAGAAAATGTACCTAATTTTTTATAATGATAAGGGCCAATTTCTCCGAACGTCTCTAAAACAGCGATCAGTAAAACTGCGTTTACACTAATTGCGTTTACTATCAAGATTTTATCTCGTTTAACATCGATTGCATTTCACAGAGCAAAACGCCACGATCGTTGATCGCGTTTACGAAAACAGAGTTTACGGCATGTTAGAATGGCAACCACGCGTTGCGTTTGGTCCTTGCTCTGAAACTTGTCAAAACTATTGCAATAGTTGTGTTAAAATACATGAAACAAAACGTATTCCTTCGGTTGTCAAGTCAATTGACAACTTGCTACAGTAAGTGAGGTTATAAAAACAGTGTTCGTTTAGCGTGGATCACAGAGTACATTGAATATGGTGTTCCTCTCTTTCGCGAATCCACCTTGGCCGTCGAAGTATAAATTCATCCTCATCTTCTTCAAAGGCTAATGAGTAAACTCTTCTCATTATATATCTCAAAATATTCGTAATTATGTGATTCAAAACAGGTAATATCACAACAGTATCACTTCTTCAACACAATATACACACATCAAAAGTGTCTAGGGATCAAGCATTTTTATGCGGATTTCTTGAGATTGAGATGTGGCTTTGTAATAAATTTATGATTTTATAAATTTATATGGATCCTTTTTGGTGCATTTCATAATTTGAAACAGGAACTGTTAATCAAATTCAAGTAAAAGATCAAAATCAGCTGTCAATATTTTCCCTATAAAAACATACAACGCATTGAAGACATTATTAGTGCTACTGTTTCCCTACTACTGATTAAAACCAACGTTATTATGGAGCGGCGACGTCATTTAAGCAGGGAAGAAATGCTCAGAGCCGTGGGAATGCTAGAAGCTGGTTCCCGGCAACGTACTGTGGCTTTAGCTCTGAATACAAGTCAGAGTGTTATCAGTCGACTTTGGACACGTTACCGAAGCACTGGTACCGTGGCTGAGCGCCATGGAGGACGGTATCGCTGCACCACACGGAGACAAGACCGATACATTCAAATCTTAACTCGAAGAGCTCCAACAATAACCGCCATGATGTTAGCCGTGAGGCTTCATCACTCTTCAGGGAACTTAATTAACGACCAAACAGTCAGAAACCGCTTGCATGAAGTGAACCTTCATTCCCGAAGACCGCTACGGGTACCACCTATAGCAATGCACAATCGTAGGATTCGATATCAATGGGCTCTTGAACACAGAAATTGGGCAGAAGAACAATGGCGTTTCGTGTGCTTTTCTGATGAGTCTCGTTTTGGTATGAGACCGGATACAAGACGTATACGACACTGGAGAACCCCTGGACGCCAACAGCGATTAAAATCCTGCCAGGAAGTCCATCCTTATAGTGGTGGAACCATCATGGTATGGGCGGGTATTTGGATCGGCGGAAGAACTGAGTTGATTTGGATCAGAGGCAACCTCAACGCTCAAATTTATGCTGAGACGATTGTATCTGACGTCATCGTTCCTCTACAAGTGCAAATCGGTCCCTTATTTCAGTTAATGCATGATAATGCACGACCGCACACCGCAAGAGTTGTAAGACAGACTCTCGCCGCAGCTAACATCAATTTCCTGCTCTGGCCTGCTCAGTCGCCAGACTTGAACCCGATTGAGCATGCATGGGATATGCTACAGAGAAGAGCTCTGCCGAATATGGAGGGTATCCAGTCGCAAGAAGACCTTTTTTTGTTGTTGCAACGAACATGGGCGGCCATTCCACAGCGTGATTTGGATGAACTCATTTTGAGTATGCCAAACCGATGTTCTTGTGTTGTTAGTGTTCGCGGTAGAAACACGGATTATTAATTGTTTAAGTTACGCAATAAAATTTTAAAGAAAACTGTTATTTCAGTCTTTTTTTCGAACTTTAATGTTAGTGGTTCAAATGTCAAAAATCCCTTTATTAGGAAAATGGCAAATTTCTTTATTAATGCAAAGGTGACTTGGTTTATCGTTACTGTGACTAACGAAAACACTTTATTTGATGAATCCTTAAAGAAAATTTTAATTAATATCAATCAGGAGAAAAGTTATTGCAAAAATATATGTTGATCCCTAGACACTTTTGATGTGTGTAGCTGAAGCGAACGCGAACCTATCTTCAGTAAAAAAAAGGGCGCGCTACGTTATAAAATACCAGATGGTGGCGCACATAATCGCGTTTAGATCGTTAAACGGTCAAAATTGGGCGTTTAGTACAATAACTGCGTTTAGCACTAAACTAGTTTAAATATTGGTGGTGAAATGCCAAACCAAACTTTAAACTTAGATTAAAACTAAAACGCCGTTTATGTTCAGTTGATCGCGATTTATTTGATCGGTGAAATTGGCCCTTAGTTAATATAGCAAAACGCATGAAACTAAGCGCATTCACAAATTGTAATACTACGTTGAGCACTAAAACGTTTCGCTAATTACAGCACAGAGATGGTGCAATGCAGTGTTTCAAGTAATTTTCAGTAATATCCTTAAGACAATGCGAAGCGAGTTAGCCCGCCACTCCACTATCTAGCAAGTAACATAGTCTGAATTAGCCTTCTACGTACGTGATCATATTACGCTAACTGTGCGGGTACATACGTTAGTATACGTTTAAAACCAAGTTTCAGACGGATAGTCGTTGCGTGATGCTTATCGCGAAAAGCATTGTAATTAGAGTTTTAAAAGGCATGGTGGGAAGTATAACCACAGATATTTAGTTTCGTGTTTATTTGTAGTTTGTATTGTGTTGCTTCATAATTTTTTTGCTGTGAGTGTCAGATAAAGTAAGTTTCTGATGCTATTGCGGTAGAAATAAAACTATCCTTATAATTTTAATAAAATATGATGTCTTTGTGGTATGTCAGCTTTGCTATATGTTAAGATTTTAAAGACCCAACTGCCCTTGTTGTGTGTGTAAGCTAAGTGAGATTATTCTAAAACCAATATGGCGTACTCACAAAGATACGGTTATCATACGAATGAATTTTTTAAGACCAATTAGAGCTACTACAATGCTTGTGGTTAAAAACAAAATAGTGGTTTTTTGCCAGTATAATTGATTTAAAAAAAAAACTTCACATGAAATAACGTTGCTACATCGTTTCATTTCCCAAAATTCAAATCTCGTCATATTAGTCGACACCGTTCAATCACACACATGAATAATGACTATCAAATTCAATTCAGTATCCGCTTAACCATTTCTATTTCACACTATCATCAACTATTTACGTTGGTGTAAAATTCCACGCAAACAAATCGGGGTGTAAATGCAAATTCAGTAAAAAGGGCTGGCATTAAATGTGGACTTACACGTGGTTGCAGTATATACAGGTGTACTGAATAATCCAATTTTCATAGGGTTTCACTTTGCACCGCAGTGAATTCATAAGTAAACTATTACTTTAGTTTAGAAGTAAGTAGTTAGCTCTTTGTGTATGAACTCGTCTTGAGAAGTAAGCACGATCGCAATGCTTAATATGTTTTATTTTAGTCACAATCGTCCCAATTTTCGCCCATTTTTAACCGACTTCAAAAAAGGAGGTTCTCAATTCGTCTTGAACTTTGTTTCTTTTTTATGTATGTTACCTCATAACTCGGAGATGGCTAGACCGATTTGGTAAATTCTTTTTGCGTTTGAAAGGGTATACTTTCTAGTTGGTCCCATTGTTACAAAATCAGGATCTGGTGATGGGATCCTGGAGAAATTGAGGGAACTCTTCAAATATTATAGGCACACCTATAGCGTTTTGGGTATTTCTTATAGTACCTTGAGCAGTTGCTTTTGAAAAGTACCATTTGGGGAAGTGGAACTGATGATGAAGACCACAGATGGCCACTGAAACAACTCAATAATAAGTATTTCGTGAATTGCGATTCGATTACTTGAGTATGGATGTTAAACACTTTCTGCTTGTCACAATACATACGACTATGGTGATGTAGAGCTGATGGTCAAGTACCAGGAGAACTCCTCAAAAATTAACGGCTATGCATCGGGAAAAGCAATATTTTGTAAAAGGTGATAAGTTGTTGACATTATGGCTTTTGTAACTAGATTAATTACAAACCGACTCACTAAAAAGCGTGAAAAAAAATTTTTAACAAAAAATAGAACCGACTCCATATTAAAACACTACAAAGCCAGAAATAACTTTAATTTCGGAAGGCGGTGTGAAAAAAAAGAAAATCCAAGACCAATAACATCGACTACCGAAATTAAAGTTATTTTTGGCTTTGTAGTGTTTTGATATGGAGTCGGTTCTATTTCTTGTTAAAAATTTTTTTGAATATGTATTTTTTTGTTTTGGTGGTGTTTATTAGGTATCTATTTGGTCTCAGAAAACCAAATATATTATATATAAGTAAAAAGAATTATATGCATAACTCCATTTAAGTTCAGGAATAGATAAGACGATGCCGAAAAATTTCGTTCGTCTTGGAATCTGAAGGTTCAGAACTCAGTCTTTTAAATTTTAGTTTTATGTAAATAAACGCTTTGTAAAATAATATTTATTTTGCAAATTGGTTATTAAACAAGGCTCTTCAGCAGCTAGAAAACACCTGCCTCATCTAAGTTCGGTGTTTTCTAGCTAAACTATACTACAGACATGAGAAGACAAGTCTCTTTTGCAGTCCATATCTTGGTTACCATACCACAAATGCACCTTTGCACCCGTCTGCATGAAGTGTAAATAAATTACCTATAGTCCTTACATGTGAGAAACATGTCGATTAATATGACATCTATGACATCTAAAATAGCTATTAATATTGATCAATTTTGCAAATGTCACATCAATGCCTGTATTAAATCAAGAGCTACATCTACAGCATCACGTATCATACCCACAAATAATGGTAATCTATGCTAAAACCATGTTAATCGGATTAAAGGAAACGTGAAGGTTAGCGAAGCAGATGGCATTAACTCGGCGCTGGTTATGTTGTGGTTAATGCCGTTACGGAAGCTTAGTTAACTGCCGCGTAATGCCTTCCTAAAGGACTGGCCGACGGTGTTTGCTAGTATGTAATCCGTTTATTGTGTGGAGAACTGGTCATCATAGACTTGCTTATAATAATATTTAATCAAAGTTTCCCTTGTTACCTCCTAAAAATATTTATATATAAAAAAATTAAAAATGTTTTATTCCATAACAAAATTTGTCTTAACAATAATGAGGTTGACTTCTCCTTTAAAGTGTGAAAACACCTGTGCCAGGAGAAGCCGCACTCCCTTAACTAGAATATATTAAATTAGATTAACAAATGTATTTGCATGAATTCTTTACACGATTTTTAGTGTGTAAAGAATTCATGCATTAAAAACACAGTTTATGTTTCAGTTGAAAAAAATATATATTTATAAAGAACTATACATACTAGCATAGCATTAATATGTACATAGTGTGAATAATCCTCTAAAAAACTAAGTAGATTTGACTATGAATTTAAATTTTGAGTATTCTGTTTCTTGTTAACAAAATACTCAAAATCTAAACTCGAATCCTAGAATTTTTTTTTTTTTTTTTTTCATGACTGTGCATACTGAAAAGTTTTATATGAACAATTTTTAATACATAATTGTAAATTATAAGTCCTGGTCTCTTCATTGCATTATGAATCAACCATCTATGATTGTTCGTTACTGAATTATGAAAGTTAAAAATATTAACAACATTTTCCGTAAAAATTCTTAATTTATAAAATCTGCATATATCCACCTTGGACCCCGCTGTCCCACCTGTAATAAAAGATGCATGGTTTCGGATCTGACGGAAATCCGACACTACCGGAGACAGAGTGGTTTTCGAGGTTCAGGAGTATCACACCGCTAAATTCCAAACTCCGGGCTATTTCTAAGATATAAACAGAAAACTCAATAGTACTTTTTGCCCGACCCGGGAATCGAAATCGAGACCTATTGCTTACATGACCAAAGTGGCAGATAAATAGCATAAATAAATATCAATCGTAATAAGACAGCTGACGTATGCATGTTACGTTCTCTGTTGTGTCTTAATGACAGGTAGCAGGCGCGTGCACAGGATTATGACAGGGTATGCGGCGGAGTAATCGGTCAAAAAATTGCATAGCCACAGCTACGCATCGTAGCATGGTGGCGATGCGTGGCTGTGGCTATGCTAAAAATCTATAAAAGAAAAAGTTTTTGTGACCGATTACTCCGCCGCATACCCTGTCATAATCCTGTGCACGCGCCTGACAGGTAGGATACCTGGCTTGGGCAGGATGAACGTGCTGGACGGGCCTTTGAACTGCATAAAATCCAAGCAACACACGCGATGGTTTTGGGTATAATTAGGTAGAATTCTCGCATTTTCGCATCCGTGAAATAACTGCACGGATACGTTTTTCAAGGTTACTATCATGGCTTATTTCGGCTCGTGGAGGATCGATATCTGATAAAAAATAGTGACCTATGTTCGTCCTTGGGCCTTTAACTGTAGCCGTGTCAAATTTCCAGTGCCCAGGCTCAGTGCGACTTGGTTGGTGGATGTCACACATCTTCGAGTTTTTTATTCCTAAGACATCCCGGTTCTCACACAATGTTTTCCATCACCGTTTTGTGATGTGATGACAATTTGATTATGTTATAACTTACACAGAGTAATGTGCCCGCCCGCAAGTCAGGACAGTAAATACTGGGTACCACTACTCTCATATTTCATACTTCAGAAAGTAATCATACGCTGCAGATTTCTTTTAACCTTAACACTTCAAATTGATCTTTTCCAACGTGTTTTATTTTTGGGAAGGAAACAAAAAATACAATGAATCTAGTTGTCCTTGTAACAGAAAATTTAAACTCGTAAAACTCGTACTTTACAATCTATGCGAGTTGAATAGAAACTTGCAAATTGTTCTTGTTTCAGCTACTCTGACCGGGTCACCTCTGAATTTTACGAACGTGAACCATATTGCAAGATGTCTCCATTAAAAAATACCCAAAACTTTACCCTTGGAACTTAATAAATACGCTACGGATATTGCGATATCCGTTTTGTATAGCGATTAAAATGTAAAGTGAGTAGCTATTAGTTTTTTTTAATTCATCCACCTCGAATTTAATTCTTTGGCAGAAACTTTGCAATTATCTACTAGCAAAGAAGGGAAGTTTCAACATTTATTATAAACTTAATGTTAAGTAGTTTATATGCGCATATTTTCCGTTTTAGTCACTAAGTGTTATGTAAAGTTTTTATACCGATTTGCTAATGGAAGCACCATTAACCTCGTTTGTTATTTATTAACGTGCCATAAACTAATCTAATTTATATAAAACATGAATTGTATGCCCGTGCTTTTGATAGATGTAGGCTCGACTATTGAGTACACTAGTTACTTGTTAGCAAAAAATAAAACTAATATCGCAAAACTATAAATAATACAACAATAACACGGCATGTTTATCGAGGGTCTGTATTGTGTTTTTCATTACTCCGAATAAAAGCTGATTCTTACGAGTCTAAGGGGCGGTAACCTTGATGATAACATAATAAAATGGTAAGTGTGTAGTGGAAGCCAGTACGTGCAGATACCGTTGTAAATAACTTAGGCACACCTCAGTAATAAGGTCCATTTATGCAGAGTGATGTAATAAACTCTATCTAGTATACTGAATTGAATTTGCCAGTGAGGGCGGTTTATGAGGTGCTGCTCGTATCCAACAGGATGCCGACGCATAAAAATGCTATAATTTTGTATGCAACAGATATGAGCCCGGCTTTACGTCTTCAAAACTGCTCTGATGTTACTTACGACGTGCAAAATGAGAGGTGCATTAGCGCATAGTAAAAACTTTATAGCAACCATATGCGTAAATAGCACTACGTATGTAGGTGAACCTAAAGATAGAAGAAAGAACCTAGAGATACCCCAAAAGATGACAGAGAATTGCGGCATCGTTCTGAGGTTAAGGTAATCTAATTTTGAAGGCACTTCAGTCATTAAATAAATTCTAAAACGCAAACTTTTAAAGGTGCTAATAAAATGCCATAGCGTCGGAAAGTTGACACCGCCTCAGAACTCCTGACATCATAACTGGGTTAGAGAAAAATGAAAACTTTCGCAATATGGTCCTGGGCAAAGTTCGCATGCACGAGAGTTGAGTAATAACAGTTCCCAGATAATATATTTGCAAATTTGCCAGTGAAATTCGCTACTTGCTTCACCTTGCTTCAATTTTAAGCTCTGAAGTTAGATTAGAAGATTTTATATGACATACACCGGGCTGATACTTTGTTGAGCTCGTGCGGAGTGAAGAATAACATTTTAAAGAAAATAAACTTCTTTTATTCAATTTAGTGAAAGGAAATAATTTCACGGAATATTTTGTAACATCTCGTGATAGGTGAGTTTTAAATCCGAAAAATATATCAAAATTATTTCGTGAAACCGTTAAGTAGGTAAAAGTTTAGTAACTTAGATACCTTACTAATATTAAAGCGAAACTTTGTTAGGATGGATGTATAGATGTTTGTTACTCTTACACGCAAAAAATACTGAACGGATCAGAATGAAATTTGGTACATAGCTATAGTAATAATTAAATAATGATGAAATGAAATAATGATGTTTATTTTGCAAATATGTTATAAATAACACTTTCACACGTCTTTTTTTCGTAAATGTAAACTAGATGAGGCCAGTGTTTCCTATCTGACTACTCTGAGAAGAAACACTGAAACAAACTCAGAGGTCAACGTCTCTTTTAAAGTCCAGACAATCTGTAGTGATCCAAATCATATGAGAGCCATGTAGGTTAATAATGTCTGTGGCGCCCTATAGAGGACAGAATCAAACAGATTTGAGCAGGCCCGTCCAAACAGTGCACGCATTTATCAAATATCGCGTAGCTCAACTTAGAACCTTAAGGAGCTGGAACGATTTGACGAACAATACCAAAGTAAGGACATTTGGGTGGGCCGTATAAAGCACTCAAACTGCCAGACAGTCTGATAATCTATTCATAATATTCGTTGTTATCCCACATTGCTCTCATATTCACAACATAGCTTTTACTTTTACACAAAAAAATATATTACTTGAAAAGAAAATAATATTGTCATCTTGTACAAAACGAAATTAAAAATGTTAAAGTATAAAAATAAAAAAATCAAAAAATATTCTATTACTTGAAAAAGTAAATAATAATAAATCCTGGAATAGCACTTAAGCTACTTTTTATCCCGGAATTTCGACGGAATCGGGATTTATACGGGAAAAATCTCCCACGCGAATGAAGTCACGGGCAAAAGCTACATAGTAAACTAAAAAGACTTCAACACCCACACACTCAAAGATTACGATTCTATTAGCCGGTCTTGTTTTGATTGGAGTATAAGACTCCAATCAAAACAAGCCCGGCTAATAGAATCGTAATCACAACACAATATAAATTAAGTAAACACCAGTTTAGATGGTGGAACATTTGTTCACACAATAAGTAGCAACAGTCACGCACATATATAAGGCTAATACAATTTAACTTGAGAGAATGAAAACCGCTAGACGAACGGCTTCGTACCGACCGACTAACTCAAGCGCTAACGTTGGATTTACTACTAAAGTTTTACTTAGTGCTTATTTCATGTGCCATAGAACCTATATGTTGCTATGTAGCTAAATCCTACTGGAGTAAAGGCTGGTTTATATTAAACAGACGCCGTATTAATAATTTTCTTTCTTTGTTTTCTTTCTACTGTGTTTTAGAAGACGTTGCTTCCACAAACCAAATAAAAATTCAGAGAAATAACAGTATCGATTTTTACTAATTGGACTTAAGTTGTACCAATACGGAATTCAAATTAAATCAGAGACGAAGGGTGCCTTCGAACAACAAAACGTAGCAAACATACTCCGAAAAATTGGCTAACTGTATTAAAGGCAATAATAAATGCACACAGCATAACGGTTTGCGAATGATTCTGGGTTGGTGAGCTTGTAACAGGAGGCACAATTTTACAAAGGCCGCGGCAGCCCACTGGATGTGCCATAAAGAGGACTGGCTTCCAACCATATGCACAAAACGTTTTGGGAATACTTTTATTATACGTAGGCATTCCATTAAACCTACAGTTAAGATGTCGAATTCCCTGCCGGAGTTCTTGTTTCCTGATGAGAACTTTAGGTACTTCCAAGTAAGCGTGCTAAATCTTCAAAAACGAGCCTGTCATCAAAAAAACCCTAGCTATATAATTTATTTATTAAAACTCTACTACTCAACCATGGGTGGTGAAGAGATAGCATGGCAGGTGCATACAAAATAAACTAAGTAGATAATAATTTTATCAAAGTAAAAGTTTAATTACAAGTATTATTTATTTAATGTTATTTATTTTATGCTGGCTGTCCCCTTACAAAGTTCCCCTAACCAATTCGGGACAAATGTATATTAATCTTTTCGATAGGAGTCAACCCAGGGTTCGCCGAGATATCGCTGGACCCACATTGTGGTTGAATTAGTTCGTGAACCGTTTGATATGCATCACACGTGTCCAGCTCTGGCTCACATCAGCATGTCTACTGTTTTAAATAAGGTTAGCGATTAGTATTCGAGCTTAGTCATATGTTCAATTAGGTGGGTACTTTGATTTAACTTTATTCCTGTCATGTTCAAGTGCACGACAGGGATGGGAATATACTAAGCCGAATCACACTTAGCACATGCTTCATAGTCTATTTATATCGGCTTAATAGTAAAGTAGATACTGCAACAAGGATATCTGAACTATGTACAGGATAAAGGATGTTACATATTTAAAACAATTGTATGGCGGCGGAATTATTGTGCAGCGAAGAGAAACTAATTCAATGAAAGTGTGATAGACTTCTGAAGCTAATTTTTTTACACGCTTAACTCGAAAACAATGCAGAAAGCGGAAAGTAAATAATAATTAAAAAAGCTTTTTATTTAATTTTAACTACCTCATCTTACACTTACCATCAGGTTTCATCGAGGTCAAGAGCAAGCTTATTCGTAATAATAATAATAAAAAAATAAACTATTTGTGCCTGCATGTTCTTTTACGACACTTCTCGATCTCGTAGGAATTCTGGGATAAAAAAAATGCCTTTTTCCCTATGATCTCTTCTATCTTCCGGTGAAATCCTATTAAAATAGGTTCAGCCGTTCAGAGATTAGCCCGGACAAAACACAAACAGACTGACAAAACATTTATATGTGTTTAGTGTCGTGTAAATAATTATAAGAACTTGAGAATACATTTTTGA
Source organism: Tholera decimalis (assembly GCA_943138885.2). Lineage (NCBI taxonomy): Eukaryota > Metazoa > Arthropoda > Insecta > Lepidoptera > Noctuidae > Tholera > Tholera decimalis. The sequence goes on from OW964559.2 coordinate 22,819,377, forward strand.
AGACGCAAACAGACATTTCAGTTTATTTATGTATACTACATCTGTATAGTAATACTACATCTGAGACAAAATCAATGTCGGAGTCTGATTTTATTGATCTCTATAGTCTTGAGATCGGTATCTAAACAGTGACTAAGTTACGAAGCGTGCTCTATTGTTGAACACATCATCGCTTACAATAAAGTGAGATAATGGTCAATCACGAGGATACATCCTTAAAAAAAAAAACAAATGAAATTACGTAAACAATTTATTATGTTTTTTTTCTGACTCTGTGGACACATTACTAATTTATGTGACAGCTAAAACCACATTAAATCCGTCATTTAAACTCAGCTATAGAAGAGGCATATACAGTAAGAGTTGTTGCTTTAATGTTCCCTTTGATACGATAGCTGACGTTTGACGTCATCAAAGCTTTCCATTAGGTCGTGTACTAATAAATGCTATAAGGACTAATGGGACCCAATTCACTGAAGAGAACACTCGTGTTTGAGCACCGATATGGACCAAACGGGGCTTATCTACGAGTACGTACAAAATATTATTGGAATAAGTTACGTGTTGGAACTGATATTTCGAATTTTTGGAAGACTGATAGGGTTCCGTCCGTCCGATACGTACAAGCTTGTTGAGATTCGCAGAGCTCTTACTCTATACTAACATCTGAGGCTGGTAACAGGAATATGAACAAAATTATAAAAAATGTAATTGAAAAATTGTGCAGATGCTGCATTGTCACAACTACCCACTCACAGAGACCTACAGTGTATGATTCATGCGCAAATCCATTTGATGTTTATTTTAAAATGACAGTGACAATTTAATCAAAAAATTTTTGGACAATATAAATGAAGGCAAGTTTTTTTAATCGTTGCGGATTAAAAAATCCAAAACCAAAGCGATCCATTACTTAATTATGATAAACAATTCTTCACCAAGTTTACTTAATTCAAACAGGCATAACCGATGAGCGAGCGTTTTTAGTCCCTAGCATAAAACGAAAGAACTTCCCGTGTATTTTATCAAGGCAAATAGGCAGAATCAAAGGAATTTAAATGGCTAATTTAATTGATGATTTTCTTTGTGGCAGAACCTAAAAGCACTTGGATTTCGGGTTCAAGGTAATAAAGGTACGCTCTAAGAATGGCTTTTGAATAGTTCGAATTTTCTTCTACTAAGTAAGAGCGAAGTTTATTGAGCGGCAAAAAGTTATTAGTAAGACATGCAGATTCGATTGTTTTCGTTGAAATTTCGTTCTATATTTAGGTCCAATCGTTACTTTTCGACATTTGAAATGGAACACCAAACAGAATACTTTTCACATATTTTGAAATTTAAATTTTTAGAATAAGACTTTCATTTTAAATATCACGTAGCCAGTCCCAAACAATTTAGTAGTTTTACTATTATTATCACAAGTAGATCAACTGAAACAACAAATCTTGATTCAGAAATCGGGATTCAGTCTTCCAAGACAATTTTAATTAAATAGAGGCATAAATGGCAATCTTAAAATGATTCAGTGTTCAATGACGGTTAATGAATGGTCACTCTAAAAATATTTGTTGCACAATAATTGCGTTAAAATAACCAGTAATGGTACTTACTTACTGAGAGAAAGATAAAAGCGTCTTTGTCAGTCTGGCGTGCTAGTGGGCAGTTTTCCCGGTAATTGTGAAATAACAGTAATTGCAGGAAATAGAACTTTCCCAAAGGAAACACAACTTGTAAGAGTAGCAAATAAGGCACCAATCACGAGGAAACCAATGAAATAAGGAGATTCGATACTTATTCAGGATATTAAGTCACTTGTGTTTTATTGAAAAGGGATGTTCATGATGATAAACATATATGACATGATATATGCCTGACGCGATTCGATATGGTTGTCTATCTTTTTGTAGCCTAACCAGATTCTTCTCCCTTGAGAACTTATGCTGGATAAAATCATCCTATTTAGGTAGGTATAAGAAGAAATTCATATTGGTGTAATTTTAACCCAAGTTAACAACAACATCTATAACACATAGTTTGCCCCGTTTAGCTTTTTCGCAACCAGTTTGGGGTCCGCTTCAACCTTTTTTTTTTATTTAAAATAGGTTCGCGTTTGACCACCATCTCACCTGATGGTAAGTGATGATGTGGTCGAAGATGGAGCACGCTTACCTAAAAGTAACCTATTCACTCTTGACTTAAAGACTCCTAGGTTATAGCTATCGGGAAACACAGACTCCGGCAGGGAATTCCACTCCTTAGCCGTACGCACAATGAAGGTATTCCCAAAACGTTTTGTGCGTATGGGTGGGATGTCCACCATGCAACGATGGCGCTTCGCCGTTTATCTCGTAGTCCGATGATGGAACGGGCTTGGTGGAATTAGATTGTGTAATTCCATCGCACACTCCCCGAAATGTAACCGATAGAAAACCGATAGACTTGCAACTTGTCGTCGAAGTTCAAGACTCTGAAGCTTTGACTCGACCAGTGCATCGTTGCCAATGAGTCTCTTGGCACGCTTCTCGATAGACTCAAGCGCGTCCAGTTGGTATTTAGCAGATCCATCCCAAAGATGAGAGCAGTACTCCATACACGACCGAACCTGGGCTTGATAGAGATTGAGCAACTGTTCGGGTGTGAAGCACCGTCTCACCTTTGCTAGGATTCCCAACTTTTTTGATGCTGAGCGGCTGCCAACCTGACCTCCACAAAACACGATACATGGGCATGGTCTTGCTATGAAGCAAGACCAGTGTCACATTTTCTGTTTTCTCTTCCCTTAACGACTGTCAAAGAAAACTGGGTTCAACGTCTTAAGGTATTTTCCGAGGCTCGGAAAAATCTCAGATTGTTAAGATGGTCACTCATTCATGGATCGACCTCGGCGAGCGTTGCTTAACGTTAAAGATCAACCCGTGCGGCTGATATTGCTTAGCAACGAGCTCCTCTATGAGCGCTTTCTTTTTTCATATAAAAAATATTAATTTGTTTATATTCTACCAGCTACTTTGCTCCCTTAAAAAAATCAACACTTAAGAGTCCCTAACAGTTTTACTGCCGAAAAAAAGAAATTACCTACTTTTGTAAGGCATACTTTGAAAATGTTATTACAATAAAATGTGAGCTCAGAATTAAAATAAAAAATAATAATTTGGTAGATAAATACCTGTATTATTCAGAATTAGTTTTTAATTTTCTATTCAATAACGGATTTTTACTCAAAAGTGACAGTTTTGCAAAGGATTTTATTGAGTTTTTTCTGAGTTTACTAATTTTTTTTAAGTACATCGCCCCATTATTTTTTAAAAACTAATTTGTTAACTTACTAGTGCACTATATGCCCAATGGTCAGGAATTTTTTTTAGATTGTTATTCACCCCCATTAAGCTAAAAAAACAGTTGTAAAACCTGGTATTACGTGATTTCGTAAAAACACGTGTTTGTATTTTTTTTTTTTATTTATTTTGAGTAGATATTTAAATTATAATTTGACCACATACTAGATAAATATACAATGTTTAACGCTGTTTTAAAAGAAAAATGATATTTTATGCCGTTATTAAGATATTTGTTCTACAAAAGTAGGTAATTTCTCTTTTTTGGCAGTAAAATTGTTAGGGACTCTTAATCTATCTTATTTATTTATTACTAGTTTTTGTCCGCGACTTCGTTCCCGTGGGAGATTTCTCCCGCATTATTCCCAATCCCGTGGGAATTCCGGGATAAAAACTATGCTATGTACGTTTCCTGGTTTTAAGCTGATCCCTACCAATTTTCTGCTAAATCGGTTTTGCCGTTCTTGAGTTATAAATAGTGTAACTAACACGACTTTCTTTTATATATATATAGATTTATTATATACTTTATTGTACACCTTACAATATTTCTATGGATACAAAAAAAAAATAACCAATATACAATGGGCGGTCTTATCGCACAGGGCGATCTATTACAGACAATCTTTGGATGGACAAAATTAAAGGAGACAGATAAGCGGCTGTCAGTGTACAAACATCATAATATTAATTGAACATAATAATATAAAATACATACAATACCAAAATCATACACTAATAAATATTACATGTATAATTGAGAAAGAAGGGGAAAAGTTATAGGGAGAGGTAATGCTCCTTCACCATTCTTTTGAACGCTGGTAGCATTTGAGCACGCCTCACTTCTATGGGTAATGCATGCCACAAACGAGCTGCTTGTATAGTAAAAGATTCGTCAAAGAAAGAAGTGGAATGCATACAAATACATAACTTTAGATTTTCCGATGATCTCAAGGATCTAGAATGTGTGTCACAGAGGAACTGAAAACGTTCCTTAAGATAAAAAGGAGTAAAAGAATTAAAGAGCACATTATAAAGTAGAGAAAGTAAGTTAAGATTCCGGCGAAACCTAATAGGAAGCCATTTGATCTGAGCACGGAAATAAGAAACGTGGTCATACTTGCGCAAGCCAAATATATACCTGATACAGAGATTTTGAAGTGGCTCTAGCTTGTCCAATTGGTCTTGGGTCAAGTCGAGATAGCTAGCATCAGCATAGTCCAGAATAGGGAGGAGAGTTTGTGCAGTTGCAATTTTAGTGGATCTATAATTTACTTAAATATAATTATGGAAACAGACAGTAGTACGGTTAATATCTTAAGAATGAAATGATTGTCTTAGTGAAGACAGTATGTATAATATTAAAAGGTTGACTGGTAGAGAATGCCTTGTTGCATTAAGTCCGCCCATGTACCACTATTGTACATAAAGTTTAAATAATTATTTACATTTCTGGAATCGGCTACTCGTTTTCCAGACTGTCCAGCAAAGCATCATAATGTCGAATGTAAGCAGTTTCTTAGGCTGTTGAAGATCTATGTATATCTAAAATCATTCAGATTTGTCGAAGTCTTACGAAAAATGCGTTGCCTCATAATCGGTTTGTATTTGGTAAAAAGTTTTTGGCTAGGTAGCTTTATGTAAAATTGATAGGGAATAATTAAATTAATATATCAGTAAGTATTCGTAAAAACGGAACAAACAGAAAAAACTGAGTATATCTGCATATACGTCAAAAGTGCAAAATATTCCAAAACAAAAGCACAGCAACAGTGAAAAGATACAAACAGTTAACAAAAATAAACATGCAGAATTTAATTACCAAAAAAACATGTGCAAGTAGGTATGTTAATACAAAACCGAATATTTAGTGCTCAGCGCTTGTCAATATAAAATTTTTAATTTATTTTACACAACACACAACGCGAGCGATTCGCACGTTTCCCAATAAACGAAAAGCTTATTTCACTCACGCCTGACTTTGAAGCATCCTTCGATTGGAAACTGAAAAATATTGCCGATATTTTCCCACTGAAGAATTTTCGGTTCTATTCAAAAGTATGTGGGACGTACAAACGGGAGGAAATGAATTTTATTTAGCTCGCTCGGGCGTACCTTGCTATTAAATTTTTGTAATAAGTTACATGACTTCAATAGTGCTCTTAGCAAAATGGTAAAGTTGCACAGAAAATTTTGTATCGGATGTCGTGTTTTCATCACAGCAATAACAATAACACCGATTAAGTGGAATTTCGAATAATACTGGCATTCAACTTACCTAGATATTATGTCAGGATATTGTGAGCAGGTTTCTAATATACACCGTGTTATTTTAGTCGTCTTACAACGGCAGCCCACTTCATGTACCTACCCAATGACTAGTAAACATTCATTTAAAAAAAAAAACATATTTATGAACATTTGAATAATTTAAAATTGTAAATATTATTTATTATTATAACGTAGTTTGAAACATCCTGTTGCGGGCGAGGACCGAGCCTTGATTTCCAAGGCCGGCATGGAAGAGCGGTGAAATATTTATCAGAGGTTGCTCATCCTAGCGCACAACAACGTCATAATAATAAATATTATTTTCAATTATAAATTATTCAAATGTTCATGAATATGTTTTTTTTACTGAATGTTTACTAGTCATTGGATACATGAAGTGAGCTGACGTTATAAGACGACTAAAATAACACGGTGTATTTAGTAAATAAATAAAGATATCTTTTCATCAGCAAAACTACCTAATTATAAGTAATTCTTTCAGAGACAATAGAAATTATGCCGTTTGTCTCAAAATAAATAAAAACCCTAATTAGAAAAACGGCGGCATACTCAGTAAAATAAATATATAATGTCACCCAGGTAGCTAACCACATATAACTTAAAAACCAATTTACTGGTCCAACAAGACCTTCTGAATAAAACACGCAATTTAATCGCAAGCAAATCAACTCATATCGTGTATTTCCAGTAAAGAGTTTTAATGTTTGCCTAGGTAAGGACCGTATGAATGGGCCTCCTTTTTGATGCAAATTTAATGAGGCAGTCTAGGGAAGGCCTTTTAGAGTGACTGACCATTACCCGAGACAAGGGCCGACAGACTGAATACACTGTCCGACGGTACGCTTTTATCGTTAGCGATCTCAGAACGATATTTTTTAAGCTTTTTAAACAGTTGATGTTTTAAATTAGAGTGTTTTTTATGCTTAGTTATTAAATCGTGCTATATTAAATGGAATAAGAACTCTAAAAGGCAAAAATAGACGATTTTTTTTGTCTTCATTATAGTCGTCAGCTGATATAATGGCTGATCAAAATAGAAATTAGTATAAGAACGTTTCCAAACCCAACAGATTTTAGAATTTGACGTAAAATTAGTTTTAGACAATCCTCAAACCTCAATAGCTTCAACCTACCTCATAAAATTACGACTATACACAAACTCGAATTACTTACACATACCAACCAATTTATACTAAGTCACTGTGTCAACTGTGTAATTAATTAAATGCACCAGTGCGTAAATCAAAGAGCACTGCATACGTATTCAGAACCGGGTATTTAAGACATTTGGAGCGACCCTAACAAGGTCCTTTACCATTCACAGATGAATGTTAAGGCCCTTTCAAAGTTTAACTTGTTCGTTAAAAATATGCTAACGTGCCTTTAATGGTATATAGGGAGAAAATGAGAGCTATTTTATGCGATCAAAAGCGACGTCTACGTTAATAAGGTTGTTACTAAATACTATTAGTAAGATGTATACAACGAAAGGTTAATTGGAGTAAGGCATTAAAACAAGTTCAAGACTTACATATTCGTGCAGCGTCCAGCTATAATTATATTAAGGTTTTATGTGTTAATTACTGGTTGGCAAGGAAAGTGTGAAGCGAGAATAATTATAAAATAAAACACATTAACTCATTTCACGCTTTCCTTGCGTAAAGTGAGAATAATTATAAAATAAAAGCATTAGTAGTAAGTGAAAATACATTTCATTTAAAAAAATCTACCAAATAAAACTTCTACCGCTTGTCATTTTAAATATCTACATAAAATACAAAAGAATGTCCAGAAAATCTCCGAAGGAAATCGTTTGCTTCGTATATTTCGTTTTTCTTAACATCCTCGCGCTTTACAATAGCACATAGCTAGCTAGTACTGCCTCCTTAAGAAAACTCTAATGAGAAACGCTCTCACTTATGAAAAAAACAAACAAACGATCCATTATTTCACAATTTAGAGGCGGCAAAAACAAGGCAATTCAACCTTAGCTTGCAAACAAGAAAAGCTTAACTTCTCATATTTCCCTATTCACATGTAAGCAAAAAATTAAGCTTTACTGTTTCCGCGAAAACGGGAACTACTATACGGCCTGAAAATTCTTTTTGGGATTCAAGTCTGACGAAGCATCTTGCGTACGTATTCTGCATCTTTTTGCGTCGTCGTGACGTATTCATACGCTGAGTGGCATGGGGTTTTGCAGAATCCGCGTTGCACAAACGCTCGAGCGACGCCGCGAAGACGCTGGCGCACCTACCGAACCGCAGCTAACAAGCCACCCTCGTCATACAAAGACAAGTTTTACAGAATAACCCGCTTGCCTTTCAACGTAACACTGGTATTCGTGAATAGAACTTTAGAGATACGCTGGGTTTTGGAAATATCCGTTTGATACGGCCTTTGTTGGCTCAGATTATTTCATCTACGCTATGCCTATTCCAATTAGCTTTCACGTAAGCATCGGTTTCTTAAATGGAGTTCTGTTTATTACCTGAATGAGAACACAAAGATCTTTTTAGCATATCTACGTACATTTTCAGGAAATTTTAACGTTAGAGCAAGAAAAGGCTAAGGGATTTTGAATTATAATAACCTCGAATTCAGAAATATCGTCGGAGAGGTTTTGAAGTTTAGTCATTATAATTTACGTTGAGTTAATAATTTTTTGGTGATAAAATTAATAATCATAATCATAAATTTATTGTATTAAAAGGTGATTGTAGTACATAAGGCATATCGTCGTATACAAAGTTGATAACATAATATAATTTGTACCATGTCGTTCACAATCTAGTGTCTGAAGTCCTGCTATCCTAGCTAGGTTAAAACATAACCTGTATTAAGGAATAACAGTTCCTGTCCCTTACAAAAAGTTACAATATAATAATAATACAAGAATATATATATACTTTTTTTAATTAACTTTAATTATAACACAACTATTACGTCTACGTGTGTGAGCGTGGGTACATGAGTATATGATAGAGAGAGTTTGTGTGTTTGTCATGGTTGAGGTCCGTTTGAGGTATTTATATGACCTATCACTGTAACTTACCGAGATACTTTTCAGTTTCATTATACGTTTTATTCTGAAGAAATGTTCGTAGAATTTTTTTACGGTTAAAGCTAGATAATCCGTATATAATATTTTGTTAAATTTATTATACAGAGCGGGGCCTAGATAGTTATAAAATCTGCTTGCGAATACTGTGCGTACCTGTGGGATAGTGCAAATTAGGTCTTTTCTACGCTTTGTTACTTTTATATGTGGGGTTAAGACCTGTTTGCATGATAATTTGTTGTCGAACGTTAAGAACATTACAACTACTATACAATACATCAGTAGGGAACATGATAGGTCTTGAAGTAGTTACTTTTAGTATCGCTGTGTGTGCGACCCCGAGTGGTTTTAATATAGTTTTCGCAGCACCACCCCTGCATGTGATATAATATGTAATAATAGATAAACACAAAGAAAAATAGACTACACTTATTGTATTTGGATTGGCAATATTTCGGAGGGTTTTAAATTTATAAATTAATTTGCGTACTCTACTAATAAGTTGGTTCATTTGGGTTTTAAAATTTAGATATTAATCTATATATACTCCTAGGTATTTAATATGGTGGACTACATTTAGAGATGGGCAGAGGCAAGAGGAATTTCCTTGTAGACACTTGTATTTGTGGGCTTTATTAATAGATACAGGAAATCTTGGCTGGGTTGTGGGACTAATTGAATAGGTAATAATGTTAGTCTTGGAGGCGTTAAGAGTTAGTGAGTGAGAATAGAGCCAATTTAGAGTTACGTTGAAACCAGACTGTGCTATGAGCTCGAGTTCCGACCAAGTGACGGCAACAAAGATTCAAGCGGTGTCATCTGCAAAAGTTATTAATTTCCTATTAATAATGTTAAGGTTACATAGGTCGTTTATAAAAACCAGAAAAAGCACCGGACCCTATTGGGTCCGGTGCTTCCCTGGGGCACTCCGTAATAGACAGGCAGCTCATCGCTTTTATGGATTTCTATTGTCGCCATTTGAGACCGATCTGAGCGATAGCTTCGGAAAAGTGTTAACTGCAAGCATCTGACACCAATAAACGTCACGAAATAAATATAGGTACCAGGAGTACATGCATAAAATATTTTAATATTACCTTATTTAATCAGACGTTATCTAACTGACCAATTTAAGGTAACAAAAAAGAACAAACAGAAAACAGTTCCACTTTTCCTATAACAAAAACGGCAAAATCTAAATCCGCCAGGCTAACTTTTTATTTATCCGCTCTAAAATGATTTACAAAATAACCATTTGTAGTTAGTTTCATTACTTGGCTGTACACTACAGACCGAATGGCGTAAAATGTGCGACTAAAAAAGGGCAGGTACTGTCCTTCACATTTCCTCTCAGGTCTATGGGTATACATATTCATTGTTCATCCACTATACGCCTCCAGACGGTAGCGGTGGCTTGCTGTAAAACAACGGGAGCGAATTCTCTTTTAATTACGAGCCTCGGACGTTGCATAGCGCTATGCTTAGAATACTCTTTTGATAACCACTCTTAGCAACCCCACAATCAATTATGAATCTTATTAATGAAACTTCAAGGTCTAAATTCATTAAAACACAACAGACTAGTGCTGTATGAGTAGGATTGTATGATTTCTTTCTTTTCTGCCTTTTTTGTCAATGGCGAATCGTTTTATGGTTTATTTTCGTGAAGGAATTCAAATAAATTATATTGAGCTTACTGTGTGTTATGTTGCGGTTTTTAAAGCTGGATCATCGAATTACCTGAAACAATAAATTCATTCAATAAGATGAAACGTTTTACTTATTAATATTATTGTTAAAAATACATAAAAAATTTAAACAATCTATAAACTCATT